>NC_061165.1:47798744-48001244 GCF_022113875.1 Hydra vulgaris
TATATATATATATATATATATATATATATATATATATATATATATATATATATATATATATATATATATATATATATATATATATATATAATATATATATATATATTATATATATATATATATATTTATATATATATATATATATATATATATATATATATATATATATATATATATATATATTAATGTTATTTATAATGTATATATATATAATGTATATATATATTATTAATATATATGTTATACAACATATATGTTATATATAATGTATATATATATTAATGTTATTATTAATAATACAATACTTGTATAATTATAAATTACGGTACATACTTTATTGTTGCCTTTTTTTAAATATTATATTTTCAGATTTTAATTATGTGATTTACATTTAATTTTATGTTATTAACATTTAATTTTAATATATATATATATATATATATATAATATATATATATATATATATATATATATATATATATATATATATATATATATATAAATATATATAGTATATATATATATATATATATATATAATATAATATATATATATATATATAATATATATATTTATATATATATATTTATGTTATATATAATGTATTCAAAAAAATGTATATATATATTGTTTATATATATGTTATACAATATATATGTTTTATGTATAATGTATATATATATTTTTGTAATTCTTAATAATACAATACTTGTATAATTATAAATTACGGTACATACTTTGTTGTCTTTTTTTAAATATTATATTTTCAGATTTTAATTATGTTATTAACATTTAATTTTTTTAAATGTTGTTGATAATTTGTTGTCAAATCTTTTATGTATATTTAATGTACTATTATGTTTAAGAATTTTATCTTAATTTGCAAATTAAAGCAAAATGCCTAATTTCTGTTCTTTTTTATCAATTTTTTTTCAAATATTATCGCACTATATTTAAGATAAGTCGTAAGTTTTTGAGTTGATGAAATTTTGAAAAAAGAGCTTTTTAGAGCTCTTTAGAGCATCTGTCTGAAAATTTAAATTTAAATCATTATTATTGTTTGCTGAGCTAATTTTACTATTTTCGAAGCTCTATATTTCATGTGTTTAAATTAAGCAAACATAAAAATCATTTTTTAAGACATTGGTCACGACAAAATTGGCCACGACAAAAAAACAAAACATTTTTGAATTGTTTTCAGAAAAAAAAAACATTTTAATTGTTTATATAACGAGTGGTGTTTTTTAATACTTTCGATAATAAGAATAAAGAAACATCGTTACTGTTTTTAAACAAAGCTTGGCAATATTTTCTGCAGACACTGTAGAATTCAAGCATCTAAAATAGATGCTTGGAGATCATACACAGAGCTCTTACTTAAACAACAGATCAAGAAAATAGTTTAAAATAGTATTCAAAAAATTTAGTTTGTCTGCCTCAGCCAAACTTGTATGATATGACTTTACACGTGGCTTCATTGGAATCTTATATCTCTCCTATGCAGCAATCTAGCACGAGTTCTTCAAAATCAGGTCTTAATTTAGGAATGCTGGGATTTAGGAGTGCCTAGGATTGGGATGTTAGGTTAGGGATGCTGGGATAAGGAATGCCTTGGAGTGCTGCTATAGTCCACTGAGGTTTTTGGGTAGGACAGTAACCCTGACCCTAACCCTTTGGCAAAATTTTTAGTTAACCTAATGTTTGATGGTACTCTGTTTTCTGTTGTCAAAATTACTCTATTGTTAAAAGGTTGACACACCTCTAAATTTCTCTCTTTTCTATCATGTTAAAGAATCAATGTTCACACTCCAAAATGTTTTGAAAATTTAACAAGCTTTCTATTCGGTTTATAAATTTTGGGTTAAACTTCTCTCCAAAGTAGGAGGCAGTGATGAGGTTGACGTGACAAGACACAAATTATGAAAAGTCTTATAACAACAAAACTTTCTTGTTCTGATTAATTGAAAAGGTGCTTTTGCATGGTTTGCATGCATAAAAGCATGGTTTTGTAAAGTTACGTTGTTTTTACATGGTACATGGTTTTGGAAAGTTACGTTGTATGTACTTTTTAAATTCAAATTCTCATTACTTTATCTGTTTATATCGGTCATCTTTAATTCACTCTTGTCAGGGTTAAGGGTAAGGGTTAACCCCCAACCCCAAACCCTAACCCTGACTCTTTGTGCAAAGAATTGTTATGAACAAAAATATGATTTCTTACATATTACTTTACGTGAAATGTTAAATGATTTATATCTTGACAATTTTGGTTTTCACTCAGATGCGGTCCTTCCTCAAATAATGCAAAAGATGTATCTATCGATAAAAATATTCAAAGTTTAAATACGCTACTTGCGGAAGAGTCTGAATCAAATGCCAACAAGACCATACTAAATACATTGAGATGTTAGTTAATGGACAGTTATTGTAGAGTTAGTTAGTTAATTGTTAGTTAATGAACTGTTATTGTAGAGATGGGGAACGTGTTTAAAAATTTTTTTTATCACCTACGGGAAACTTAACTACCCTAACCCTAACTACCATAACCCTAACCCTAACTAATATATCGCGAACAGGCATTGTATTTTGGTCAGATTACTTAAGATATCTAACTAGTTTCAGATTATATATAAATGCTGATTTTTATCCAAATCATCCAATAAGTTTTTCTCAAAACAATCCTAATAAATCTTGAACCATCGATGAAAACACTGCTTTTCCTTTTATTTCCCAAAATGCATATGAAGGGTCCAGGGGAAAAACGACGAGATTCCAAATTAGCCTGAAAAAAATTGTGCTAGATCATCTAGTAGCGTTTTTTGTCCCCTTTCAGAATATCGTATTGCTAAAAGGAAAAAACAATTGTAATCCTACGAAAAAAGCGTTTTAAATTGCCCATCCCATCCTTTACAGCCTGGCGTCATAAATTGTCTCTCTTTACATTTTTTACTGTTAGTTATTGCTAAAGTTAGTATTAATTTAACATTAATAATTATTTTATTATAGATAATATCGCAATGGATAGTGATTACCACCCAACCAGCTCTGGTGAAGAAAGCCTTGACGACGTTGAGCTGACCCGAGAAAACCGCTTTGACAGGGTGAAACTACAATGTTTCCTGACTCCAAAAATGTAAAATTTGAAATCTAACTATTTCGTCTAAGATATAATTTTGATTTTTAGTTTTTAGTACTTTGCACAATAGGGCAAAATGACAGCTTTTCAAATTTTGCATTTTTACAGCATTCAAAAACTCTCCAAAATTAGCATTTATTACTCTAAAACATAACAGTCTATATAGCAAGTATATATAACAGTCTATATAGCAAGTATATATAGCAAGTCAACAGTCTATATAGCAAGTACTTGGAATGCGATAGAGATACGGTCTGTATCAATCAAACGCTGACCCTAACCCTAACCCTGACAGCACGCTGAAGTACCTGAAGATTGGAGGGATAAAATCCGTAGTGCTAGACTAAAGCCATCACCATTACAAAGTGATGTTATTCTAAAAATTATCTATTGGCCTTTAGTGAATGATTAGAGGTAGAGAGTTTGAGTAACTAAACAACCTAATAATCATTTTTAACGATAGACACCAGCGAGAAGGTAAGCCAAGTTGTCTATCATCACAAAACATCACAACAATAACATCACAATAACACACACATTCCCTGTGTCACTAAACGCTGCAAATTCATGCTAGTGAAAATACTTAACTAACAAGGTGAACTTCTATCCTCAGCCATTTACCATTTTTAACCAACATTAATGACCATCCTGAAAACTCAAAGTTGGCTCTATTTGTTGATGATATAAGAAACATGGACTTCAATCATCTGTTAATGGACCTGTTAACTGTTGTTACAGAAAGGTTTGAAATTAACATTAGATAGAGGCGGTGATGCGCATTCTATTGCTCTGAATGATACGGTGCATCTGGCGAAGTTTTAAGAAAGCATTTGCAATCTTGTTAATACTCCTATATTCATGAATGACAACATTGTTACTGTGTCTTCTACTTTAAATCGTCTTTAACTATCTTGTTGTACTGACCTCTTATGGAAACCTTATACACAAATCATTGCTAAGTTAGTATTTGCATATAATAATACAGCATTTTATTGTTCCTAAGTGCTCCAAAACTTCTTATTGGAATAGTTTTTTTCCTCGACCATCAGTTTTTGGTGATATTACCCATTCATATTGTTTACCTGATTTATTTAATTTGCAATCTTTTAAGTCATCTGTTAATCGTTATCTGGCTTTATAATCTTCTTCTTGGGTCTTCCAGTAACTTCCTAAAAATGGTTTTTAAGGAAGTTACAGGAATTTTAATTTACTTCATATTGGGTCTTGCAGTAACTCTAGAAATGGTTGCATAAAGCCTTGATGAAAATACAGTTACTTAAAATAAAAAATAATCGCGCTTGATTTAACAAAGTTGATGATTTGCAATCTTCTGTTAATTGTTCTATCCTTACTTCTAGCCAAACATCTTCTGTAACAAATTCAAGTGAATTTGTTCCAGAAGATATTTCTGCTTCTTTAAGTTTCTTTTCTGATTTAAACTTGAAAACAGCTAATGATGTTTTTTCAAGCTCTGTTACTCAAAGTTCTACTAGACAAGCCTTTAAAAAGTCATTCTGATGATTGTTTTCTTGAAACTTAAGTAAATAAAGAGAATTTCCCAGTTTCCAATTTCGATCAACAACTACCTTTATTGTCTGGTGATTTGACCTATCATACAAAAAGAGAATTAAACACCTTGAATTTCAAAATAGAATCAAACACCTTGAATTTCAAAATAGACAAGATGTAATGAATGTTAAAAACAAATAAAGGGATTTTATCAAAATGTCCAAAAATTAAAAAAAAAGAGATGCAAGAAAAGGATTGCAAGATTAACCAATTGTTGCAGCTAAAATTAAATTTGGAAATATAAGTTGACTTTGGCTAGAAAGCGTCCCCAATCAGATTACAAAAAAGCATGGTAGATAAAAACAATTTTGAAAGCAATGTATTGAAAAAAACTAATAACATACAATCACCTTGCAATTTTGTAGAAGAATCCAAACAAAATATACCTTTAAAAAACAAAATAAAATACTACTTCAACTACTACTACTACTACTATGTATATATGAATATATGTATATAAATATATGTATATATATATTTACATATAAATAGTTATATACATATATAAGCCAATTAATGTATGCAATAAACATATAAATATGTTTATATATATGTATACTATATGTATCTATATATATATATATATATATATGTATGTTTAAGCCAAATAATGTATGTACAGATATATATAGTTTATATTTATATAGTTTATATATCTAGTTTATCTAAGTATATCAAGGTTATTATTAAAATAAATATACTACCTATACGTATATTTACATAGAGCTTAGTCGATATTAACATTGAGAAGTACATACATACTAATGTATTGGTATAGTGTATGGGTATATATATTGCAATAGTCGGGTTTTGACCTAATTTTAATCTAGAGATTTGTTTTGTGAACTTTTCTGGAGTTTAATCTGGAGATTTATTTGGTGAACTTGTTAAAATTTATTTTATCCAATATATGTAACAAATTAAATAATAACTTGTGCGTAACAATAACTTATTTAAAAAACGTGCTTATTAGCTTTTAATGCAGGTACTTAGCGTTACGCATCTCTGTCAAAACTTTTCACAAATAATGTTTTAATGAAAGAAAAAAAAAAAAAACCTTTACCTGGCAAATTTTGGCAATTATACTGTACATTATTTACTACGCACATTCGAAACACTTTTAATATTAATACGGTAGTGCCTAAAATGCAGAGATTTTTCTAAATTGAATATCACACCCGCGGATAGACTTTCTTATGTAGAATTGAATTCTGAGTCGAATTGCGACACGCGGAATGTCACCCGACCAGTACCTGCTGAGTTATCAAACAAAAACCCGATCAAAATGCTTAAAAGCCGTTTTTACAACAGCATCAATGCATTTTCCCACCCGCGGAGTGTGCTAAATCAATTCAAAATAAAATTTTCTATTAGAAAATGTTTAATTTACGACTACTGCATTAAATCCAGTTAAAATATTAGTTTTAATCTAAAAGGCGTAAAGTAATGTTAGGTTTTTCCCGCATTTATATCGAAAAGAAACAAGGAGATGTTCTATATCTTCGCAGATAGACTGTTTCTTATGTAGAATTGATTTCTGAGTCAAATGGCGACGCGCAGAATGTCGCCCGTCTAAAAAGTCTACTGTACATTTTGCTCTCTAGAACATGAAAGTATGGAGATAGGCCTATAGTTTGATAAAGTAGAGTTAACTACGCATGCTAATTATAAGTGTTCAGAAAAAACCATTTTTTAATGAGAGATTAAAGATGTACATTATGGGATATTCAATAACATCATAAATTTCTTTACCCATCTGAGAGCTTACGTCATCAAGACCCGGACTCTTTTTTGATTGTATTGTTTTAAATGCGTTTCGAAGCTCATCAGAAGATAAGTCAAACTCGTCAATTACAAACGTCTTTTAAATATGGTTTTAAATATTTTTTTACTTTGAGTTATTTTAATAGCTAGTGTGTTTCTGATGTTTGTAAAACAATTGCTAAAGCTTTCAGCAATCTTTTCATTAATAACAATGTTTATGTTATCAGTATTTGAATAGTTTGGCAGAATATTACCATGATCAATCTTTTTCTTTTCTATTACTGCTTTTAAAACATCCCAAGTTATTTTATTATAACTTATCTTATTTTGTCAAAGATTTCAATAATAATTTTCTTTTAGCTTTCTTTTCTTCTTTCGTTTCTTAAGTTTTTGAAATAGGTTTTTATAACTTTTGTATGAATGATTTTAAATTCGAAATTTAAGTGCAAAGCTATCAAGTATAAACCCGAATAAAATGCAATAAAATCGTTTTTACGAAATTGACAAAGAATCCGCTGAGTACACTGATTCAAAATTATTTTCTTTATAAATCTTGATTGGCTAGCTCTTGGACTCAGTAAATTTCATCATTTGTAATTCTCCGTTTTTTCACTTCGTTGTATTTAATATTTTCGGTTTGCTTAGTGTTGCGTGGTGAAACCGATGCTTCAGTATCAATAAAAGAAAAGGGAGTATTTTTTAGGATATAGTCTTTTTTTAATAGAATTAAAAAATTTTCATATAATTTTTGTGGTTCAATATCCAAAGCATTTGCCTTTTTTAGTTTAAGTTAAAAGTTTTAAGAGTTATTGTTTTTTAAATAAGTTTTTTAGATTTATTGTTGAACGGATAAACGGTCTGTCACAATTGCTATTTCAGTGAGGAATTGAAACTGAAGCGTGATGATCTCCGAAAGATCATCACGCTTTGAAAGGCCTTAGTGCTAAAATTTAAAATTAGAGTAATTTTTGTAAAATTAAAAAATGAAAATATTTAGTTTATTGTTTATTTTGTTGACTAACTTTTTTACTTGTTGGTTATAAATATATTTCAAGTTATATATATATATATATATATATATATATATATATATATATATATATATATATATATATATATATATATATATATATATATATATATATATATATATATATATTTATATATATATATATATATCTATATATATATATATATATATATATATATATATATATATATATATATATATATATATATATATATATATATATATATATTTATATATATATATATATATATATATATATATACATATATATATATATATATATATATATATATATATACATATATATATATATATATATATATATACATATATGTATATATATATATATATATGTGTATATATATATATATATATATATATATATATATATATATATGTATATATGCATATGTATATATATATATATATATATATATATATATATATATATATATATATATATATATATATATATATATATATATATATATTTAATTAGGGAGGACCGGGGCTAGTTGGCTGCATGGGTAAGAGCCTTTTATCATAAAGCGAAAAAATTACACAGAACTTTCCTAATTGACCATTTTATCATTCACTGTAGTATTGTCAGGATTCATGCATGCGCATGGGAGATGTTGAGATTTTGTGTTTCTCGGACAAAAACGTAACTTATGGAACATTGGTTCCTTTTTACTTTACAAAAAAAAATTATCAGTCAAATGAAAAAAAATATATTGTAAAAGTTCCAGTCACAATTGGTTTACTAGTTAATATTAAAAAACTTTTTATTAATTTTGCACTTAATAGTACATTAATAATCATTTTTATAGTTTGCGCCAACTTACCCAGTGGTGGTACCCAGTTGGCGCAATTTTTTCTTTTTTTTTTGAGGGCTTGGTATTAATAATTTTTTTTTTGTAAGTGAATGCAAATTTTATAAGTTAACCAAATTCTTACGCTTTGAGACTACACTTTAATATTTTCAAAAAAATGTGCTGCATAGGCTACAGAGCTCATAGAGTAAAAACCAAGCCAAGTAAGAAAACTAAAAATAATTTCTTTAAATAAACTGAGAAAATAAGAAAACTAAAAATCATTTATTTAAATAAACGTTTTTTTTAATGCAGTAGAGTAACAGAGAGTTTTCTGTTTTTGACAATTTTTGAAAATTTAGAAATTTTAAAAACTTGGAAAAATCTTTAATACTTTTTTTATCCTTTTATTTTTTAAACTGAGAACAAATTTATTGCTCAATAGTGTAAATGAAAATAATCTAAATATTCTTATTTTATGAATGAAATAACACTGCGTTGCTAAGTTGTTTAGTAAGTTTTAATAAATATGTTAATGCATTGTTTTAATGGGTATTTATTTTTAAAATATTGTTTACTAGCTTTTTTTAAATTTTATTTTTGTAACTACAACAAAAATTTTATTTGTCAGTTTTATATCTCAGAGATAGAAATAATATTAGTTAACCATTTTATGAATAACATTGCATAAGTTTATAACGGTATTAAAAAACTTTATACCTTTTTGAGATCTATTTTAAAAGAAAAGCATATTATTACATGTGACATGATCTAATGATATAGTTTTTTAAATATTTATATGTACAAGTTTATCATAAGTTATATTGACAGTAAATTTAAGCCGTACTGTCAGGACCAGCTAAAGTATGAGTAGTAAAAAAGCCGACTGATTATAATTTTTATTATTTTTCATTGTTAAACGGAATCATTCTCGCATAGTAGCGTTGATTACAAAGAACCAAATATAAAGTGTATTTGCAGTAGTAATAAGTTTTACGAACTTCGGGTTTACTTATTAGTTTGCGTAATTTGAATGTGACCTCAAGTGTAAATATAATTGTTTTTTAAAACGAAACTTGATATATTTAGAGTAAATAACCAGGTTTTTTTTTAAAAAGCAATTTAGCGCTAGAAATTTTACAAGATTTTATTCCAACATTTTAATATTGACCCGGTGCTGGGTAACCGGAATCGGGAACTCAGCATCTGCAAACTGGTTCCGGTACTTCTTTATTTTGCACTGTTTTTCTTTTGTATCTGCTTCATAAACATAATGATTTTTCTTGAAACAAACAAAAAAATTCTTTTAGATGATTAATAAGTTCTTATATATAAGAAATTTATTGAATCATTTAATAAACTTTTTGGTGAGTTTAAGATTTCCGCAAATGTTTTTGTAAAAAAAATAAATATATTTATACTGATACTAATTGAATATGAGATGTTTTGAATAAGATAAAGTATTTTAATTTGCACTTTACACAGAAAAGAAGTACTAATTCACAAATAAAACGCTATAATCTAAACTAGATAAAGGAAACAAATTAGTAAAATTTATATTGCATAATAAAAGTAAAGTTCTAGAAATATTATTTAATGACACTCGAATATCAGATTAATAAAGTATATTAAATATGGACAAAATAATTAAGGGGCCATCCATAAAAGGCGTCATCCAAATAGGGGGGGGGGGGGGAAGAGGTCGAGTTAAAAATGACAAAAAAGGACAAGGGGAGGGTGAAGGTTGTCAGTAAAGGACGTCACTTTATAGATTTTTTATTTTAGTTTAATTAACATGGAAAACTACGTAAACATGTGTTTTTAACAAGATAATGTATGAGAATATTTTTAATTTTATTTTTCAAAGGTGTAGCAGCAGATTCAAACATCATTGCGAGATAAGATAAATTTTTTTGGAGTTAAAAATAGAGGGGGGGGGGTATTCAGGATTTTATGACGTCCTTTTCAAGGGGGTATAGGGAAAAAGGACAACCGGTGACAAAGGGGGGGAGGGGGTCAAAAATTGGCTAAAAAAATGGTGACGTCCTTTATGGATGGCTCCTAATACATATCTATTTGCATATTTAAATTATTACACAAATAAAAAAATTTATAACTTAGCTGTTTTGTGAATCTGATAATATTGATACGCTAATTTACTAATATTAATAGTCAAATTACGTCCTTTTCTAGGCTTTTCTATTTTAAAGTAAGGCTTTTCTTCTTGAACACTAGCAGTAAGCAACCCGTATTACGGGTTGCTTACTGCTAGTGTTAAAAAAGACTATAAAAAGTTGTTTTAAAAAATATGAATTTTACGTATTTCAACATGAGTTTTTTTAATTCTTTAATTATTAAGTAATTTTCATAAAGTTAAAAAATTAAACCAGAGTCATAACATGAAATAAATAACAAAAGGTATAGAAGTTTGTTAATCAAAATAAAACGCAAAACGTCTCCTTTTTTTAGATAGCTCTGCATTTAAATGGTTCTCAAAAAAAAAAAAAAAATGTTGCGTCATGGTTTTAAAAGTCAGAGATAACATAATACTTCATACTTATCTCAGAAGTTAACTTTGCTTTTTAGGTTCTATGTAATGTTTCTATATAAAAATTTTACCAAAATCCATTTGTTTTAAAAATTATTTAAAACTTTATTCTTTGAGTATGTTAGGTCTGCTTTTTATAACTTGACTGTTACCGTATTCAATACTTATATTTATTCAATATTATTCTATACTCATATATATTTTTTTAAAAACTTTATCACTTATCCCATTAGATTTTAAAATCCTTTTTACAAAAAATAACAAATATAGGAAGCCAAAATATAAAAATAAATCAATAAAAGTTAAAAGAAAAAGTAATTAAAAATAAAATCGAAATTTACCATTAAAAAAGTTTCTGTGATGGCTTTTTTCTCCATTTACAAGTTTATTTTATAAAAAATTAAATAAAATTTTTTACAAAACATCCAAAGATTTATAGGGTGAGTGAGGCATCGTGAAACATGAGGCACCATGATGCAATGTAATTGTAAAGCCATCTAAAGAGTGGTGACAACCACTTTCATATGGTACAACAGTTACTACTGGGGCTATGTTTGACTAAAAAGTTGTATTGTTTGATATCATTAAGCCTGCAATGGATAGAACTTGGTTTTTATGATTTAATGGCAATGTAATTTATTACTTTTTAAAGTTTCTAATTTTTAATACATGTTATTTAATGCGTCAATCGGCACTTAACTTCATATGATAAACTATAATCCATAGGATCTAACTTCATTTAATTAAACTAATAAAAAAATAAGTTGAAGCGATTGTTTTGTATAAGTAAGTATGGGGTAACCTAATATAGCATTAGTAGGGGCCTTTAAACTGTAGAACAGTACTCTGTTGTGTCATAGACAATTCAAAAAATTATTTATTCTAAAATTTACAGACAATGTTTAAGAAGCTTATTTAAATATAACACTTAGAGATAAAATTATGATACATATTATATGATATGCCTCAATAAAAAATAGCTTTGTCATAAGCTATTTTTTATTGAGGCATAAGAATGACATTTAAAACAATATATTGAGGCATAAGAATGACATTTAAAACAATATATTATCTGGAATTCTAAAATGTGGTTTGAACCATCGGATGCATTATTTGGGTTTTAATTAATAACTTGTTTTTCTTTCAAGTAAAAATTTGTGTTTTCTTTGAGTTTTATACTTTTTATTTACTTTTTAAATGATGCTTATAAATGATGCTTACTCATAAAACCTTATGGGTTTATGAGTACTGTAAGTACTCGACACAAGTTTCTAATCTTATTTTAAATAGTCTCACAAGTTTAACCTGTTATATTTTGGTAGTTGTTAATTAAATTATTAAATTTAATTTTCTAAGTTTTATTCTAGAAATAAAACAAGTTGGCTAAAATAAAAAACTCTATCCTCTTTATTATAGCTTTTAAGGATAACTTTACTTGATTTTTTTTTTTTAATATGAAATTATTTATTAGAAGGAAAGACTAAATTATTATAACATGCAAAAACAAATATAAATATAATATTTCGACTGTAAAAAAAAACAATGCAATATTAACATGCCCAACTTATGCAACCTTTTCCCCTAATTGTTTTACGCAACAACAACAACAACAACAAAACAGTTTGTTATTCAATTTTATTAAGTCAAATCTAAAAACAATATTATAATTATTTTTTAAAAATACACAATTTAAAAAAATAATTAGCAGAAAGATATTATTAGTTTTGTTAAAATATTAGAATTTTTACTATGTTTTGCCTTTATTCAAAAAGTAATTAAAGCTACTGCAATTTTAGGACTCTAAACTGGGTAAGTCAATAAAAACACTGGGTAATTTGAGCATCCTTATTTTACACAAAAATAGTACGTTTAAACATAGTCAAAAACTAAATGTTTCTATGCATTTTTTTCAAACACAAGCGTTACGAATTTCTGGCTAACATATTTTGCTTTATGAAAAATTAAATTTTTATTTAATTTTTATTAAATTTTAGCACAGAAGTTTTTCGCCATGGATTTATAAAGCGTGATAATAATAAAATATTTTAACAAAGAAAAAATTAAATGATGATAGCCGCTAATTATACTAATTTCTGTTATCATCACAGAAATTCGTTTCAAAAAAGAAAAAGTAATTTTAACTTCACTGCTTACATCTTTTACAATGCAGTGTTTACAAATATATCGAGTTTATAGTAAGTTATTAAATTATTATTTACCAACTCTTTTCCCCAAAAGCGTGACAAATTCTTGTTAACAGTTCTTGTTAACAGTTAACTAGTATTTGTAATATCTTACAAATATTATTATTTATCAAATTACAATTATTAATAATTATATTATTAATTATCATTAATAAGAACTTGCAAGATAATAAAACAGAAGTCAAGTTCTTTTTAACAGTTAACTAGTATTTGTAAGATAATAAATATATTAAACAAACTGATTTTTCAATTGAAAAGAACTTTTTGGAGAAAACATTAACTGTTTGGTTTTTTTTTTAGTTTTCTCCGGTTTTAAACAACGCAAGCCAGAACATTTTTGACCGAATTTGAATACCTGACAGGCTTTTCGTCAATGGAAACATAATTTTTTTTTAAATAACTGCAATTTCAAGTAACTTGCGGATGTTTGGGTGCGTATGTAAAAAACTCTAACTACAGGGAATATAAATCGCTTCAAATACGCTTTTAGTCAAAGGAATTTTTTAACCTTTGGATCGTTCATAAATTACGTAACGCGAAATTTAACTAATAAACAAAAGAAAAAGTGTTAAAGGTTTTCCCGTCTTTAATTAAACCATGTATAAAAAACCCTTTAAGTCCAGCGAAAGCCGCCTCTCAAAAAAGCAAAATATTCTCCTACTTATATTTTTATAATATGCATTGCGTAAGTTATGGACGATCCCTTTATTTAAAGAAAACAATTCTGAAAAAACGAGAATAATCTTTCCTTACCATAAAACATAATCTTAGTTTTTAACAAAAAAATAAAATTATAGAAAAGCTTGTTGCAAAATTATAGTAAAGTTGGATGCAGTTGTGGAAAATCATAAATAGCTAAATAAAGGAAGTTTTTTTTTAATTTACACCTACCTTTATTTGAGAAAAGTGAGATTCCTTCTCATTAGGCACGAGACGTAAAAAGAAAATATTTAAACGTCTTTTGGATGTTTTGGACGTCTTTTAGACGTTTAAAAACGTCATTTTTAGGTCCTGTGCCCACTGATTTGAGAGTATTTAATCATTAAAAAATTGTACTAAGAAGGCATAAACTAAGATTTAGATTAAAGAGTTTAAAGCTAAACTTAGACAGTTATTACTTAAAAAATAATTTTCCTCAAAACTATTTCTAAAAATGCAAAATATCCTTATGATTAATTTATCAGTTAAATAAAAAGTATATTAATTTTAGAAAAGCTTAAGTTAAATGCTTTTTTTACTTTTCAAATTTATTTATGTTTTTGTTGTTTAATATGTGTTGTTGTTCTATTTATTTTTTGATTCTTAGACTTTGGTTTTGTAAACTGTAGTTTAATATCCAAAAAATAATAATAATAATAATAAAAATTAAAATAATTATTAAAAAATAAATTGATGATTTTTCAAAAAATAATAAATTTTTTTAAAAGAATATGTTCAAGTGAATAGCGCTTCTTGTTATTTTTTAATAATATGATTTCTTTATTACTTTACCAACTGTTTCAATGGCATTTTTTCTAGTACTTGATAATTTATTTATTTTAAATATAACACATAAAATACAGCTAAGAACTAATTTTTACTAATAAGTACGAAATTTTTTTACTAATAAGTAACTAAATTTTTACTAATAAGTACTATTTTATGTGTTATATTTTAAATAACTTTACCAATTTTACGTTTGTTTATTTTATATTGTCAACGGAAGTGCCTATTTTTATTTTTAAATGAAACTTTATATTTACGGAATTTATCAAGGGGCTTGGCGATAAGACATATTATTCTTCTTCTCTCCCCTGCTACATATATATCTTGTTATTTACATACAGTTTGTATATATTAACACTGCAAAAATAAAAAAAGATAATATGAAAGTAGCTTTATGATAAAGTCAGTGGCTCTGCAATAAGTTATAAAACAAGATAAAAAAAAAAAAAAAAGACAATACAAAAGTAGTGGCTTTAACCCCCTACCTTTATATTGTCTAGTTTTATATAATAAAATTTATCCATAAATCATTATCTACTTATTTTATATTAGAAATTTAACGTAATCAAGTCTTGGTGATATATATAGAAGACAGCAGATATGTTTTAAAAACCAACGAAGCGTTTTTTGCAATCTGCAGCGTCTATTTGAAGATTTTGTTAAAAATATGTTAAGGTTGTTGTCTGAAATATAGCATTTAAAAATTAAATAATAAACTTAAAAAATTAAAGTTAAATACTATGATTGTGCGATATCTGAAAAACGTTTTTTTCTTGACTATCCATATAGTCCAAAATAAAACAAATACAAATAAGCAATATTAGTATTAAATGAAAGAATTAAAATTAAAAGAAGTAATTAATTTAAAAAATTACACCAGGATTTATCAGATATAACTTTCAGACATGGAGCAAACTCCAAACATTAGTATGTTTCTACTTATGTCAAATTTATTTTTAATTAATTTAAAAAATTACACCAGGATTTATCAGATATAACTTCCAGACATAAAGCAAACTCCAAACATTAGTATGTTTCTACTTATGTCAAATAATGGGGCTGTGCATAAAATCCTCCCCATACCCCCCCCCCCCCACCCATACGTGTGGGACAACAAGTTGGTATAAAAATTTTTTTAATAATCTCAGTTAGACTTATATTCATTCATAGTATTATCTCTCAGCGTTTTAAAAATATAACCGTATAAAACTTGTAACTTTATATGGTCATAATTTTCGAACTTTGAGAGATACTATCAAACTTGTTATCATAAAAACTAATATCATATAAAAGGGGAGGTCGTCCAAAAATTGACAGAGTTTGAAAAAGGGGGGAGAGGTGGGAGGTCAAAAATTAGGAAAAAATTACTGACATCATTTATGGACAGCCCCTAAGAATAAACACACTAATGTTTGTTCTTAAATACAGCAAGTGTGATTGACGCACTGAAACATCTGTTTGCAAAAATAAATTATTTTTTTATAGTTCTTTTTGAACTTCAAAAGAAGTTCAAAAAAACTATAAAAATGTTTCAGTGCGTTTATTCTTTTAACTGAAATAGGTTTAAAAATAAATGTAAAAAAATACCTTCAAATAGAAGGTATTTTTTTACTTTTGTTTTTCAACCAATTTAAGTTATAAGAATAAACTACTTCTACCGGTAATTCATTTCAGGAAATAATTTTGTAATTCTGGAGATAAATTTGTAATTCAGGTGATAATTCTGTCTAGAAGCACTATTAGTAAATTCAGCTCGGTATCTAAAGTTGTGTCCACGTGTCTAAATTTGATTTTTTTTTTTTTTTGTATATTTATTTGTTCTAATAAATCGTATTCATGTAAAGTTAGATTTACACTATCTTTTTTATTAATGATTTTACAAATTTTTATAAAGTTACGCCGAGTTAAAAATTTTGTTAAATATTTTTTCATATGACTTTGACTAAACATCTATTTATTTGCATAACTAAAGGTACGTTTTATCATACCAAGTGCTCGATTCGCCTTAAACGCAGAGCTAATTGCGACCTAGATTGGCCGAAAAACAAATATCTTTTTTTTTTTCACATATAGACTTTTCGAAAGTTATTAAATTGTCATTATTCGAATTAGGTATGAAGTATTAGTGCTTCGGATTGTTTTTCTCAATATGCAGAGCATGACACTTTTTACAGTTACTCATGGTAAGTAGTTTTTTGAGCATTCAAATTCCTTGAAAAAGTCACCTTGAAGAGCTGGTAAAGAGTTGTTGTTCAGAAATTCAGATGTGTTAGCTGTTCTTTATAATAAGTTTTATAGAATAATAATGTTCAACTTTCAGGGTACAAAAGTTAACAGAAATCAAATTTAAGTAATATCTTACTTAAATGTGATTTCTGTTAACTTTTGTATCCTTCTGTAATAATTTGAAAACGTTGGACTAAATTTCAATTTTAACAAAAATTTTAAATCTTTATCTTTATTTAAAAGTATTATTATAAGAAAAGAATAAAAAATTATGTATCAACTTAAAATATGTTTTTTTTTGGTACATATTTATAAATGGTAAATCACAGCAAATCATTTTATAATTAATTTATACAATTTGATTAAAATGAAGGTCATTTTTAATAAAAGAAAGGGAATAAAATCACAAATTAAGACATTTGAAAGGATAAAAATGTTATTGGGCGGCATCAAAACTCATATCGAATTTAACTAAGAAGACTTAAATTTCAGCCAATTTTTTTTGAATGTAATTTTTATTAGTTTCTGTATGTTTCAGCCCATTATACAGAAACATACAGAAACTAATAAAAATTACATTCAAAAAAATTACTTCTCTATCTAAAAAGTAGTTTTTTCTCAACATTTTTATGGGAAGAAATGTATTTTTTTAATATATTTTCCTTTTTACTCTAAAAGCCTCATTAATATTATATTAATTGATATAAAATAACTGGAAGTTTACAGCCATGGTTTGAGAAATAAATTAAATAAAAAAAAGATCCGTCAAAATAAAAATATTTTTGCAAAAAAAAATTTTGCTAAAATGTTTTTATTTTGCAAATTATATGCATGATCAGAACATTTTTATATGCAATATTCGCAAATTTGGAACTGTTGATCACTCGTGATTATTTTCGGAAAAAAAGTAGAGTATATGTATAAGACAATTAATTTGATATTTTTAGTAAAAATTGTTATTTTATTTATTGTAAGGTATTAAAAATACATCAATTTATTAAATGTTGTAGCTAATTTGTATAATAAAACAACATTTTCTATCATAAAATATATATGCAAAAAAAAAAAAACTGCATAAGCATCATTTTTAAAATTGCAAAAAACACATCAACGGTTTTTAAAGTTTGCTATAAATATATTTATGGTAAATAAATTTATTTAAACTCTTTTGTCTGTAAAAATAAAGTTTAAGTATATTTTTTTATTTTATTTTTACAGACAATATAGACAAAAGAGTTTAAATATTGGAGTTTAAATTTTTAACTCTTTAAATTTTTAACTTTTTTTTAACTTTTAAATTTAAATTTAAATTTTTATTTATTTATTTAAATTTTATTTATTTATTTAAATTTTATTTATTTATTTAAATTTAAATTTTTAACTTTTAAATTTAAACTCTTTAATTTTTTAACTTTAAAAAATATTTAAACTCTGTTAAAATTTTTTAAATATTTTACTAAAATTATTATTTTAATTGTTTTCGTATTTTTTTTAAGTAGTCTCAATCTAAAAATTCTCTGAATCACACATAAGTTAGCAGGGTCTGACTCGCTCTAAGGGGCCCGGGGAGGGGGAAAGATAAATAGGGCCCTAATACGTTGCAAAAAACAGTAACACGCAAGGGCCCGGGTGCGAAAATATCACCCAAAACCAGAAGAAGAAATGCCACCTCGCCAGTCAGACCTTTTTAGTGTTAGTACAACATTAGTAACAGTGTTAGTAACCGATTAATCAAAACACTTAAATACCAATTTTTTTTGAAGTTTTTAAAAGTACCCAACATATGTTATATTATTAAAATGCGACAAAAAATCAATTTAGTTGGATATTATAGGAAGAAAAAAAAAGAAAACTTTTGTTTTGTATATTTATACTATTTATACTATTTTGCATCTTTACACTATAATGTGCAACGCAAAAATTTTAAAATTTTTTTTATTATAAAATTTTTTATTTTAAAATTATTTAAGCTTGATTTTACGAAGTCATTGCATAACAAAACAAACCCATAATAAAAACTCAAAATGCAATAATAGAGAAAAAACGTAAACTTGTAAATAATGTTTACAGAAATACCAACATCTTGAAAATTATACGCTTTGAAGCAGTACAATACAGAGGCGATTCTAGGAATAAAAAATGGAAGGCGAAAGAGGGGGGGGGAGGCGATACTTACAAAGTACTGACTGACTCCATTAAAAAAATGTCCTCAAAACTAAAATTTATTAAACTGAATGTTGTCAAATATCCGACTAGCCGACTAAATTCGTAAAAAACTGACTTTAACTTAAAAATCACCGCCATTTTCATTCTCTCATATTAAGCATTTTATTTATACAATATTTGTTAAAATGTGTAGTTATTATTTGAATAATCTTTTTATTATATACTGTCTTTATTTAGATATAGATTTAAAATAACGTATCATACAAAAAATATGCTTAAGCTTAAGTATATTTGTAAACCTCCTGAAAAATTATAGTAGAATTCCCCAGATTTGTCCTTTTTTTTTTTTTTATTAAATGATATGTCCGCGGAAATTTCTTCAATTAGCCACAAATATCCGGGGTTTTACTTGAAACTTAACCATAAAGTTTTTCTCTAAAATAAAGCATGTGTTTTCACTAAAATCACATGCTTTATTGCACTATTATGCATTGATTGCACTAAAAACTTTTCAGTGCAATCAAAGTTCCTTTTTGAACCAGGGTATTTAAACCTGTTCATTGAAAAAGAAATTAATCGTTAATTAAGTTTGTGAGTTCGAATGATATAGCTTTAAAGCATTTTAGCGCATTAAATGCATTAGTGTGTTTTCTTTTAATTTTCATTGAAAACTTTTCAATACTGTGTAAATTTGGATTGTAAATACGGAGCTTTCTAGACGTTTTTGAATTATTTATTTTTGCAGCATATTTCTTCGATATGAAATAACGTCGGAATATTACAATTTAAACAATTACAATAATGTACAAATTGAATTACTAATGCCAAACAGAAAAACACAGTTTTCATCAAAGTTACAAGAGAAACATCCATCCTTCAAAAAAGGAGAAAATGAATATGAGACGGAGTGTTTTACTTGTGACACATTTGTTTCTGTTGCAATCAAAGGTAGTTATGATCTTGCTGATGGTATAGACATCAAAAATGCATCAGAGGGCAAAAGTCATTTAGCAAAATGACTGACTTTTTTTGTACACCAAACTCTAAATCAGAGGATCAAGTTACACCTGCAGAAGCCGCTATTGCATTTCACACAGTAAAGCATCATTATAGTTACATATTAAATAATTGTACCTCATCTTTAGTTGAAATAATATTTTCAGTTTCTGAAATAGCCAAAAAGTATTCATGTGCTAACAAAAAACAAAAATTGAAGCAATTGTTGATCATGTACTTGCTTCAAATGCTGTCTCATCTGTTTTAAAAGATATAGAAGAACAAAAAAAACTGTCTATTAAAGTAGCTACTAATAGCAGTAGTCGTGGGGCCATTAAACTGTTTTCTATAGTATTTCAATACTTCAACTCGAAAAAGGGCGGTCTAGAGTCTAAACTTTTAATCAAAAAGACTGCAAGACTGATCGAAGTCGAAGTTTTTTTTTAACTAGTAATATTTACAATTCAAACTTTAGAGGTGTTTAAAAAAGGTGGTAATAATGTGTTTTTCCATTTAAAAAATGATATACCATATCTTGTTGGTATCAGGGCCGACAACACCGGGGGCCTTGATACCAGCAGGTGTTAGAGACCCTGGTGTTGTCGGCCCTTTTTTTTCAGAAAATTCTAGATATGAGGCGCAAGATGACATAAGGTACCAAGTCTATATTTCTAGATTCAGAGATATAAGCGTTATTAATTCGGATTCAGGATTTATCAAAATAAAAACATAAAAATTAAGTTAATATTTTCAAGGTTTTATTTTAATATATAACGCTTATATTTCCGAATCCGAATTAATAACGCTTATAT
Organism: Hydra vulgaris; assembly: GCF_022113875.1. Lineage (NCBI taxonomy): Eukaryota > Metazoa > Cnidaria > Hydrozoa > Anthoathecata > Hydridae > Hydra > Hydra vulgaris. The sequence continues at coordinate 47,819,493 of NC_061165.1, forward strand.
CTCTGAGTTTTGTTGTTGTTGTTGTTGTTGTTACTTCATATATTTACAATAAAGACATATCACATTTATAAAAACTGGCCGAAGCAAGAAGAAGACATTAACTGTCTTATCACCGAGCTCCTTTTACATATTGTCCGTGTTTATATATATAACTAATAACGTAAAAAAGTACATAACTTTTGTCAAATATTAAAATGACTTTTATATTGGTAAAAAAATAAAGAAAGTTTTGCATACTAATACAAATATACTTGATGAATTTATTTGTAGAACACTAAAGTTTGCTTAATCAATAAAATTTAAATAAATAATAATAAAGTAGAAGTCTTGTCATCAAGCCTCTATAGTAAGCGTAAAGTACTTTTAACAGATTTCTCATTATATAAATTTACAAATACTCGTTATATAAAAACAAGTTAACACATTATTACAACAAAAATATGATGCATTTTTACAATTTAATAAATTTAGTGCTAATAGAAGCGTTTATTCTATTTTAAAATTACCTTTTAAAAAAAATATTGAAAGTCTATTGTATTGAAATATACTAAAAGTATGATTCTTTTAGAACCTGTTTTAAATTTTTCTAGAGAGTAGTATTTTTTATCGGAGTTTTTCATAAGGTCCTCGATATTGAATTCGATAAAAACTTAATTTTAAATTAATTCTCGGAACAATAAAGATATTCTCTGAAAACTTTGTTGGGTACTTATGAATCTAGAAATATAGATTTGGTACCATATCTCATATACCTGAAGAAATATGGTAACTCTAAATTAAACATAATTATACCCGAGGCTGTTTCAAAAGTTTCAAATGGTTATGAAAAAAAAAACATGTAATTATTTATTGATTGACAAAAGCATAAAATCAAATAAATGCGAAAAAGGGTCTGTATACGATAATTTTTGTTTCTTCGGTATGTAATCAGTAAAAATATATTATTTATTATTATTTATTTTGCCGTTGATAAATATTACAAAAAAGAATTTAAAATAAAAGAAAATCCGGGCCGGAGCAAGAAGAAGACAGGTTGTCTTATCAACGAGCCCCGTCACACAAACATTTACATGCACGATAAATGATAAAAGACATAAAGACAGTATAAATATAAAAACAAAAACAAATCAAAAACTTCAGCAATAAAATAATTTGTTACTAACAATCTTCCAGCAAAATAATTTTAAAAATAAAAAAGTAAAAACGACAGAGAAAGAGGCTCAAGCTTAGCAGATAGTCCAGGTCCATTTTATTACGAAACTAAAACTGCAATCCAATCATCCGAATATAATGAGTTTTTGTTTAAAAAATAATTATAAACTGAAACTTTCATGTTGTTAAGTAAAAAATTTTATGTTTTAGGTTCATTTTTATATGGATTATGTCGTAGTTTCAAGAACAATAAAAAAGAGCCCTGGAACTGTAAAAAATCTTAAAACTAGTTACTAACTATGTGTTTAATCTTTTAAATACATAAAACAGTTTTCAATCATTTTGCTGCATTATTGGTCTAGTTTATAATTTTGGTGTTTTAAGAAAGTGACATAAGCTAGTAATTATGTAAAAGTAACAACTGCTAGGACTTTTTGGTGTCATAATGAACCAAATAAAAAAGCAAAAATTCCACTAAACTCAAATTATTAAAAGTAGATAAATTAGACATATTGTAAAAGTAGGCAAATTATTGTTTGCAAAATTGAAATTATGCCATTTTTAACTGCATGCACCATGCCATTTACAACTGCATTCAAAATACTAGGATCAGCTAATTTTAAAATTTCTTTATTACATGACTTTACATTATTTTTAGTAAAATACATCCCTTATGCACAAATATTGCTTTTATAATCAACAAAAATTGATTTTGGGATGTCCTATTGTATTTTTAATCCCTTTAAATATTTAAGATTGTGATTTTATTATTAACTGTGCAGAAATGAAATTTTCATGCATTTTATTTTTTAAGTTTTGTGCGTTCAGTGGAATAATTTTTTTAATTTTATCTTTTTAACAAGGCAGGCATATCTTGTTTAAGTGAAAATGGTGACTTTTTCCTTTGATGGCATACTGACAAGTTAGGTATGTTGCAATATTGACGAGTTGAGAAAACCATTTTTTTTCATAAAAATAACTTATTTTAACTGTTAAAAACATATCATTTTTATTGGTATTTCGGTAAATAGTAATAGTTAATTTCAAAGAATTGAGAACTTATCGTGACACTGTTGGTTTGTTTTGTTCTATATAGGGGTTTCATCATTATTTTTTTTATATAATGTTCGATTCTTTACTTCTTCGCGGTAAATTTTTTTACTTCAACTCATTTGAATACCAAACAGACTTATCGCTAAATTTTTGAATTTTATTAAATAATGATTTCATGAAAAAAATATTTTACAATTTACTGTCATAAATGTTGTTTTTTTTTATATATATAAGAAATCAAGCAAATGGGCAAGTTAAAGAAAGTTTCTTATTTTTGAGTTTTATTTTCCCAATATAGTTTTAAAATTTTTTTAAGTTTTTAATTATCATAAGCGAAAAAAGGTTATAAACATAAAAAAATTTATTCGCAAGCGAACGAAACTCGTTTGATACGAAGGTTGCGTAAGTTGAGCATGTTTTCAGTGTAATGTATTTTTGCTCTCAAAAGATTACAAAAAGATATATATATTTTTAAGAATAATGATAATTTAATCTTTCTTCTTAAAGAATATCAATGAATTGATGGAAAATAGTAAATATTTATACTAAAAATTGCGTTATTTTCAACACACCTAATGATTTCATCTTAAGGAACTAGTTCCCTAAGATGAGCTTTTTTTAATGGAACTCATAAAAACTCAAAATAACAAAAAATAATCACAAAAAAAAATTAAACAAAATTGTATCTTTAATGACTATACTTAAGTAAAAAATAGTTATCTCAACCATAAAGAAAAAACAATAATTAATCTTTCCTTTCTAACGATACTATTTTTTTGAAAAAACTTTCGCTCTTGAAATACCAAAATAACCTCCGCGGAGAATAATTTAAAAAAAAACGCGCTTTTCCTAATAAAAAGCTGCATCTCATCTAGAACGTCTAAAAACGTATCATCTTAAGCAACTTCACCATGTACTATCATAATTCAAATAGAATGACAACAGCTTATGTATTATCTCATATAACCCATGGAATTAACAGATAAGCATAAAATATTGAGGATGTATTAATTTTTTGATAATCTTGTTTCGTTTGGACGTAATTACAAAATATTGAATAATAAAAAATTGGAACGGGGATGGTAAATTTTTTTATCAGTAAAACAATCAAAGAATAATAACTATAAAACCAAAAAGTTAAAATAAATTACACCGTCGAGCTTGTATGAATATGCTTAACCAAAAAAGTTCGCGAAAAAATCATTAGCCTACCCGTAAATGAGGTTATACCATCTTAGGAACCTGATCAGCTTACGCAACCTTCCCCTTCAAATTAATACTCATTTAAAGTTTGTTCTCTAATGTAGATAATGTTTTCAACTTTGTGTTACGTTGATAGACCTTCCTACCTTTTTTTTTTAAACCGTGAGGTTCGTTAAATAAACTTGTAAATCTCGTTAAATGTAAAACTTTTTTTAAAAAGTATTTTTTTTTAAACAAGAAAAATTAAAATGGTATGATAAGTTGTATATGATAAATAAATAACTCATTTTTATTCATTATATTTAGAATCGCAAATTAATGTTGCTTTTTTTTGAAGATTGTTTCAGTTAATCAGAACAAATCAGTTGTTCAGTTAGCTTCGTTCTTTTTTTACAATGCTAAACAACCTTTCCAATTCAGCATTACTGTGAGAAATATTATTCCTAAGGTATCTGAAAAGGTCTTAGATGATATTGGAGGTCAACCTTTGTTTCACTACAGAATCGACATTTTATAGTACAACTTTTCTTAAATGATTATTCCAAATACTTTCAACTAATATCGTTTCAACTTGCTCAATGCAAGTAGGGCATAGAACAAACAAACTCGTAAAAAAAAAAAAAAAAAACCGACAATTTAAAACAAATCCGATTGGTTGTTAGTGGGAAACCGAATAAATTTTTATTTGTTCGTATTTAATTTATGCAAACAAAGAACTCGAGTTGAAAGTAATTTATTTATAAAGTCCACAGCCTCTGTTTTTTAATTGTTAACGTAATAGTTTATTATTTCAAGATGGCCTAATAAGTCCCGAGTATTTCAAAAAATGATACTAAATATCGAAAACGGTTTTTTAAATGGGGCTAAAAGTTATGACTATTTATGCAAAAACAACTTTGGTAAAAAAATTAACACTACCATAGGTTATCTAAATCTAACGTGACCCTATTGTTAAACATACTCATTTAGGTGTGGTATTGAAAATAGTAACTTCATTTTTCATAAAAAAATGGTTTTTCATGGATAATTTTTTAGCTCAACCTTCAGTATTTTAATAAAGCTATTTGTATTCCTTTTTTGTGAAAACCGTTTTGGCTTTAAAAAGACCCGACGTACAGAACTAAAAATAAATAACCACGCACAAGATGTTTACTCGTAACGCTATTATTTTTCAAAGTTATGTTTGTCTCAGTTGATGTGCAAACAAAAAACATTCATGTAAGTATATTGTCTACATTAAATTGTTTAAACGTTTATACAAACTGCAGCTGGCAAGCCTCTTGTGATTCTTTTGATGTTAAGATGAAGCTCTTTAGCTGCAACTCGACATCGAAATTTTATTATCTCGACATGCACAAATATTAGTATAATCAGGAATGCAAAATCCTAAAAGAACTCCGGCTTAGTATCACTATTTTTTCCTGGTCTCTGGTGTCCAAAAGCTCTAAACATGTTGGTTTATGATCTGCTAAATAAAAATTTAATGACCTAAGATTTTGTTTTTAAACCTTCAGTTCTGGAGTCTCAGAATGCTAAGTACCTAAGGACTCCGTATTCAAAAAGAGATTGTTCCTCTAAACTAAAAGTCTTAACTTTTTTACAAATAGTATTCCATAAGCGTTTTTATATGATTAGAGCTCCTGGATACCAAAAACTAGGAAGAAGTAATCGATTCAATTTGTCAATTAATCAAGTTAAACTAGTCAATTAAAAAAATTTTTTTTATCTTAATTTTTGTTTTGCATTGTTTTTTTTTATTTGTTTATTTTTAAGAGGAGGAGGGGGGGGGAATTATCGAATGTTGATGTAATATTATAGGGGAATCACTGAAAGTTTTAAAAGTTGTTGAAAAGGGGGTGGGGAAGGTAAAAATTGCCACAAATTTGTTGACGTAATTAATGGACAGCCCCCAAGGTACTTTATGTTAAAAGTTTCATCTTTTCTAAATAAAACTACGCTTAACAATTTGTTATAGTCGCATTACTTTTACCAGAAAATAATAGTGGTTGAAATAATCTTTCTATAAATACCAAATATGTCATACTTTTTGATAAAAAAACTTACATATATTGTAATTGAATAAATATATATTTTTTTGTTCGGAAAAACGTGTATCAAGCCTTAGTTGCATTGAGTGTTACCAAAATTAGCTGAATTAGCCCTTATTATTTAATTAAATTATTTGATAAAAACCATTATAATTGTTAATCAATAAAAACCTAATCGAAAATCTTATCTTACTTTGGCCCCTTTAAAAGGATTATCATAAAATCATTGCCCTATCCAGGTAATTTGAGTACCATGTTAAGCTAAATATGCTGTTATGTTTTTGCTTTGTCGCCATTTTTTAAAAAATCAGATTTGATTTATAATATAAACAAACCCATGTTAAAAGCTCTTTGTTGGTGCACGTTTTATAATCTTGTGCATTCAATTTTTACTAGCTCTTGTTGTAACGACAACCTATTTCGAAATTTATATTGTTTTGAGCGAATGTAATTCTTAAAATTTACGGCAAAACCTGGAGAGTTGGAAAGTCTGCATTGATGTGATATGTAAGTGAAAAATTAAAAAATATTTTCCAAAATTTTATTAAAATAAGTTTCATATTGAAAAGGAACTTGGTACTAAAAGTTGACACTAGAGTCAACAAAATTGGATTTGTAGTCAGCAAATGTTAGCTAAGGGGCCATCCATAAAGTACGTACGCAGGCATGGAGGAGGAGGGTTTCCCAAAAGCGTAGGAACGCATACAAGAGGGGAGGGGGGGGAAGGTGTTAAAGACAATGAGTACGTACGCGGTTTGATCTCTCCTAAACATGATTTTTTTTTTAAACATTAAATTTCACGTGTGTAACAAATCATAATTGTTATTTTTTCTGATTTCAGTCACAATTTTTTTCACAAAAAAAAAGTCGAAAAGAAAATTGAGTAATTTTGAAAAAAAAAAATATCGCGTACGTACTCGGAGGGGGAGGGGTCTTCGAAAGTGCACAGGTTCGTACAAGGGGGTAGAAAGGGTCCTAATTAAGTGGTTTTACTACGTTAGTCTGCAAAAAATTTGTTTTTTTCTTATTTGGCAAAAAACAGATACATAGCCCCTCTTTCTAACCCCCTCCCCTCACATCATCAAGATCTTTTCTCGAACGACCCTACGGTACATATATATTTTTTTTTACCAAAACCATCTATTCTTTTTTAATTTCTTTTAAATAACGGAACAGCTTTTAAACAGTGACTAAAACTTCATTTACTTCGTTTGAGAAATACTAAAATTATTAGTATAAATTATACTAATAATTTTAGTACTTCTTATACTATAAATTATATGTAACAAAAGGGTCGCCTCATTTATTATAAAAATATTTTTATAATAACATGTTACATAGAAAGTTAGGAGTCGAAGCATAAATTTTTATGGCCAAGATTACAGTCTCCATAAACATAATCAATCAGTAATGCAGTTTATAATCCCAAACGTTTTAAAAATAACTGAAATAAAAACATTTTAAATACCATCAGAGTTTTGTTTTTCCTTTTATAACAAATCTAAATGGATTTTATTCTCTAAAGTTTAGATATAAAAGATTGAATTTTTATATCTAAACTTTAGATATAAAAATTATAAATAGAATTTTTCATTCGGTTAGATTCTAAACGCATAGAAATTCTAACTTTTTAACTTGAGAAAATTCGATTTACCTTAGATAAAGATAAAAGTGGAAACTTGTATTACGCGTATTACTTACACGTACTTTCAACACGTGTTTTCATGTACACTTATAACAAATTTTTAATCATGTTTTACATAAATCCACTTTTGGAAAAACTTTTCAACAAATTTTAGGTAAACCACTTTAAGTTAACGTTCAAACATGTATTAAATAAATTAAATATATCCACTTTAAGTTAAATTTTCATCATGTTTTAAAAAAAATCTACTGAAGACGAATTTTAAATACATTTTAAATAAAGACCCCTTTAAAACAAATTTTTAAACATGTTTTAAATAAATCCACTTTAAGAGATGTTTTTAATAACATTTAAAAGTAATCTGCTTTAAGCGAACTTTTCATACATATTTTAATAAAGACCACTTTGAGCAAAGTTTCAAACATCTCATCAATATTTCCACTTTAAGCTAAATTTTAATCAAATTTTATAGAAATATATCTTAGGAGAATTTTAAAACACATTTTAGATAAATCTTTTTTATAAACATTTTCAAACATCTCTTAAATATATCCACTTTATGCTAAGTTCATACAAATTTTAAAAAAATTTACATTGGTTGAGTTTTCAAACATGTTTCTAATAAATCTACTTTGGGTAAAGTTTTAAACATTTTGAAATAAATCCACTTTAGGCGAAGTGTTAAACATCTCTTAAATAAATCCACTTTAAGTTTTATTTTATACATGTTTCAGCAAAATTAAGTTTTGAAAGCGCGTTTTAAATAAACCCATTTAAGACAAAGTTTCGAACGCGTTTTTATTAAATCTATTTTAAACGAATTTTCTATTATGTTATAAATAAATCCATGTTTATTCATCTTAACAATTTTGATGATAAATCGATGTTTACTCATCTTAACAATTTTGATGAAATCTACGTTCAAAAATTAAACTACCTCGATTATTGTATAAAATATTAGGTAAATGTGAAATAGTCCTCTTTAAGTCGATCTAACGTTATTATTTTCGTTAAGTGGATCCTTAACTGATAAAAAAACGCTAAGTGGACTTTTTTTTTTTTTTTTTACATTTTTTTGGCATACAATACTCTCGTTCGCTTAAAATCCATTTAAGATTACTTTTTAACTTGGTTTTGTTTAATAAAAGCATTTTTAATAAAAAATTTCGAAGGTTTTGTAAAATGCCACTTTCAGTAAAGATTTTGACAAAAGGCCACTTAAAGTCGATCTAGCGTTATATATATATATATATATATATATATATATATATATATATATATATATATATATATATATATATATATATATATATATATATGTATATATATATATGTATAAATATACATATATGTATATATATATATATAAATATGTACATATATATATATATATATATATATATGTATATATACATATATATATATATATATATATATATATATATATATATATATATATATATATATATATATATATATATATGTATATATATATATATATATATATGTATATATATATATGTATATATATATATATATGTATATATATATATATATATATATATATATATATATATATATATATATATATATATATATATGTATATATATATGTATATATATATATATGTATATATATATATATATATATATATATATATATATATATATATATATATGTATATATATACATATATGTATATATATATATATATATATATATATATATATATATATATATATATATATATATATATATATATATATCAGAGCTGTTTTCAAGTCGCTTTGGAGCAAGTCTCAAGTCACTGAGGTCAAGTCTCAAGTCATATAGTGACATTTCAAGTCAAGTCATATTAAAATAAAAGATTCACGTGCATGTGGTGGCTATCAGTGACGCGGCTACGAGTTCGGAGGCCCCTTCCAAAACCTGTCATATAAACCACGAAATTCCTCTTACAAGAGGGGCATGGGGAAACTTGCGATGGCTCTGGTAGCTACATTCAAATAGTCACATTACAATTATAAAATACAGCATGATAATAGTTATAATTTTACTTTATTTACTAAAGTAGCTTTAAAATTAAAATAAACCATCTGTAATAAAATAGCTAAGGAGTCATAATACACAATACAGTGACATAACACTTCATGAGCTATTAAGCCAATTTACTAATGTTTTTATTCTATCATTCTTTTGAAAAAAAGATTTCAAATGCTGATTTTCATAAAAAATTATAGTAATATATCCGTGTTACATATTAAAAACACTAACTGACAGTGTCAGAATTTAAACTTGCATGTTTTGGGTTTATAATCAGGCCACCCTGACTGAATACCCTTTCAACAGGAGCACTGCTTGCAGGTACCACAAAAGTATACATGGCAGCACTTTGGGGAATTGGTAATTTTTGCCCATGCATTTTCCAAAATTGGAGACATTCTATGTCTAGGGTATTGAAATTAGATGCAAACACTTCATTTACCGGTTCCTCATAGCAATGAAACTGAGTATCAAAACTTTTAACAGGTGGTTGTGATGTAGTTCCAGTCTGAATGACGGGTGTAGATCTACAATAAGAGTACAAAAATGAATTCGTTCTTGGTTTCTTAGAGGGTAGGTTTTCTGGTAAGACTTTTCCGTCCATGGCTACATTGGTATGGCTAAACTGCTTGTTGCAGAATTGACGAATTTTTGAAATAATATTTGTCTTTAAGTTGTCTGTTTGTCCTGGATTGACATGACATAGCTTCTCAGTCCAAAAAAAGAAAAATTGGGATCCAAAACTGTGGCAATAATATATATCAAGTCATTAAATGGTAGTTTCTTATCTATTGATGGGATAAGGTCAACATTTGCAAATATACTAGAAAATCTTTTTTGAAGACTGTTTCGCAATACCTGTTTCATACCGGACAGATAAGTTGTATTAAATTGTTCTAAGTGACTATATAGCCCAATGATAGAGGAAACTACTAATGAAATTGTTATATTTTTTTCACCTCGAGTCGTATCGGTGGCTTCAAGAAATTACAGTAAATCAATGTTCTCTCTAAGTTGCACGTATCCTCTTTCATTTAGTATTAGATTGCGGTGACTTAAATCATCAAGCAGGTTTTTCAATTTCTTTTCATCTAAATTGACAACGCTTTTTATGTGACGGAATGTGGAATTCCATCTTGTTGTGTTTACTCGAGAAATACCCTGTTTGGAGCCAAACGTTTTATCAAAAGCCTCTTTAAATGTTGTACTAGTATGAAGCAAAGTCCACATTTTCGATGCTTTAGCTTGAGCGGAGTAAATTTTTGCCTCTTTAAGACCATCGCCAACAACTAATTGTAGGGAGTGAGCAAAACAGCTTAGTCTTTTAACCTCTTTTCTTAGGTTAAGCTGATTGATATTTTGGATTATTTCGGCCGGTGCAATAATGTCTTCCCACAGGTCTTCATTTTCTAAGTCCTCTGCAAGTTCCTCTGCAGATGTATCACCGCCACCTTCGGGGTCTTCTGGAAAATTTGTAGTAAATGCTTTGCGCATGTTTGAGGCATTGTCCGTCACAACATACACAACTTTGTCAAGAATTTTGTATGTTTTACGAATGGATTCAAAATGTTCTGCTATGTTATCACCAATGTGAGCACCTAAAAACCTATCGCATGCCAACAGTCGTGTGTGACAGTGATAGTTATGTATGTAATGCGCTGTTACACCAAAGTAACCCTTATTTTTCTATCTTACTAAATATCAAGTGTTAGGGAAATGCTTGCAGCTTGACATAAATATTCAGTAATTTTTCCTTTGCATCCGTATATATTTTCTCTAAATAGGTTTTTACTGCAAAACGGCTAATAGTTGAGCGCTGAGGATCAAGAACGTTATTGTATCGCCTAAAATGTTCACTTTCTACTATAGACACGGGTAGCGATGCACCAACTACTAGATGTTTCACAACGGCTGTCAAAATTCTTCGTTGCTTGGGATGGGTGCGGCCGTATGTTGTCATAGAACTCTCTCCCAAAGCAACTACAAGTAATAAATGCAATATCATTCTCATTCTATAAAGTAATAATCCTTAACGTCATGCTTTATACGCTAAGTTTAAAGCTTCATTTAAAAGCTTCGGGTTAAGTAGTAAGGTGTAGTGCGACACTGCAACGTATTGTCGTACAAGCTAATAAGAACTATAAGAACTGTTATGGAATGTCAGACCTCTAGAATATCGAATATGGAATGTCATGAATTATGGATGAATTATGGAATGTCAGACCTCTAGAATTAGAATTCAATGAATTATGGAATGTCAGACCTCTAGAATAGCGAAACCCTGACTATCGAATCACTTGTCTACTAGAGGTAGATATAGAACGGACTCTAGGGTTTAATATATTTTAAATATATAATAAAATAAAAACAAACTAGTATAAGTAAATAACCTAAAAAATCTTAGATTGGTCTAGTGAAGCAGCCGTTGGTCTTGTCTGAATAAATCTTTGATATAATTCATATTTTCCTGGATGTGTTTTTAACCCTTAAACCACTGAAATAGAAATAACTTGAATCTTGTCATGATAATTTTGGTTTTAGCATAATTTTATTCTGACAAACATGAATACGAAGTCCATTTTTTATATAATCTTCATCTGAGAGTGCCAGGAGAAAAAAATGGAAGACCGTCTATAGGCGGTCTTAGTGGGTTAGGCTGAAAAAAAAAAAAAAACTAAATACATGCATAATTTATGTAAAACAAATGTTTTTATTCAATTTTCATACTCAAAGCATAAAAAAAGAGTATTATTCATTTTGATGATAGTCTTTAAAACAATTCTTTGCTTTGGAAAAGCACAAGTGGATATTACATTTAGTGCAAAATGTGTGTGTCAGATTTTTTGCAAAATTTGCACGATTTTTTTGATCCCCATTCAGGAAAATGATTCATTTCATCGAATCTTACACTTGCTACTGGATGAGCTGCTTTTCTACCGACATAATTTCTGTTAGTTGGTTGTGTAGCAGATGGACGGCCAACTGAACGTTTTTCAAGAGAAACACAGAGTTCTTTAGCAATGCTTACGCGAAATTCCTTCATGGTCATGTCTTTTATTTTATCATCACTATCCACAGTTTTATTATTTTCAGCATTAAGTCTTCTATACAAAATGAACGCATTTGTTACAGTCATGTCCAGAAAATGATAGAAGATCCTGGTTGCCATGTCCTGAGTTTTAATTTTGAGTCCATTGCGACCCAAATAAGAGTCCATTAAATCGACACCACCCATATGTGTGTTGTACTCTCTGATAATTTGTGGACAATCAATTTCATCATATGAACTTTTTTTTTATTGTATCGAGCTACTTTTGATAATTGACTTGATGTATTATTTCTTTGGAAGGGCTTAGTACCAACATAAGTTGAGCACAGTCTGACATTCTTCGTATCCTTCCACAAAACTGTGGTGATGTCAACACCATAAGCCGATCCAACAAATTCTATTGAATAACCTCGTGGAGCTTTTTTCAGTTCTTCATTTTTGTCATCAGGAAGTTTGCACTTGGGAATACGATTTGCTCTCACAGTGCCAAGAGCATAAATGCCACGTGCTCTTAGATACACCATAACTGGCAGAGATGTGTAGAAATTGTTAAAATACAATATATGATTAACAAAATTTGGTATTGTTTGCGACAACCTAATAACAACATTCCCTGTTGCTCCAATGTTTGGAGTAAAAGGCAGAACTATGTCATCATTTTTGGCTGCGGTATATATTTCAAAACGGTATGAGTATCCATTGCTGTCACACAAAACAAAGAGCTTTACACCCCACTTATGAGGTTTGTCAGGTAAATACTGCCGTAAATGGTGAACCATTTTTGTGGAACACATTTGTTCGTCAATTGATAATCGAGCATTTTTTGGAATTGAATCAAAGCGCTCAAGCAAATGTGTTGCAACTTTTCTGATCCGAAAAATTGGGTCATATCCTATATCACCTTTTTTGACTCGTTTTGATTCATCGTTGAACGATAAATATTTTTTTATCTGCTCAAATCTGTTTTTTGGCTTACTCTCTGGTATGTGTCGAAATCCGAATTCACTCCAATAATCTTCAATGTTTGGGTAACGGTAAACTGACATAAAAATCAAAACTCCAATGTATCGACGAATCCCATATTTGTCAATTTTAAACTTTGTGTTCAAGTTTTTTGTAATTGCAGCTCGATGCGTTTCCAAACTAATCAATTCTACCAGATCGTCTGTAAAAAAATAGTTAAAAAAATCCAATGGTGATTGCAGTTTTTTTACTACAGGTGGTAGGTCTGTACTTCCTCTAAATGCTACTTCATTGACGTGTAATTGCATACACTTTTTACGCCAAACAATTTGTTTGAACTCATCTGAGTTTTTGTGAATATCTACCAAGCTAGCTCCTGTGAACCCACCAGCTGATGGTGTTACAGGTGGTCCTGAAACCTCTACACATGGTAATGGTGATCGAGCTCTTTTCTTTGGTTTGAATGACGTTTTTATCGCAACTTCACTCTGTGGTGTTGACATAGTAGCTTTTGTTTGTAGTTCGTGAAGTGTTGGATTAGCATCTTCATTTTGCAGTGTTATACTTATATCTTTGTTTAAAGTTACAGTTTGTTTTGGTTCATCAATTTCACTCAAATTAAAATTGCTAACATTCATTGAAAAATGAAGTGCCTTTGTAAGCGATGAGGAATCCATTAGTTGCAAACAGCTATTTATAATGGTACTATGTTCAGGTTGAAGCTCATCACACTGATAATCTGGATCTTTGAATCTGTTGTCAAAATCCAGTAGTTGGAAATTACTGTTTATTGTTGTATTAGGCTCAGGTTGAAGCTCATCGCAATGATAATCTGGATCTTCAAAACTGAGGTCAAAATCTTCACATTCATCATCAGTTTCAGCTGAGTTCATAAAATTTACAATTTCTTCATCACTCATTGCAGAGAGATTAAACTTTTTCTTTCCATTATTTTGTTGTGGCATTTTCTAAAATCAAAAATATGGAAAAAAAGTACAAAAAAAATTAAAATAAAATATAAATATATGTAGGTAAAATAAGAGGAAATTTTTATAGTCAAACCACTAACACCGTCTGTAGAAGGTGTTCATAAAGTACTTGTTTTAAATAAAAAAAAACTTTTTATTTATCAAACAAAAAACATATTATTAAAATATAAGGTTGAACAACTTACCACAAAAAATCTCAAGTCAATTGAGCTGTTTGAATATATTATTTTTATAATTTGAATTTGTACTGCAATTACAAATAATTTTGACGGCTGTTTACTAGAAATTCTCAACAAGAATAACCAAAATAATCAAACTACGCGCCAGAACGTGTTCAAACTTGTTGTCATTTGTAGGAAATTTTACAGACTAAAAATGGCCTTAGTGGTTAAAATCGATTTTTTATTTAATTTGAATAGTATTACATTTAGTGATGACCGTCTGTAGACGGTCTTAATGGTTTAAGGGTTAAATGGCAAATGAAGTTGCTTGTAGTCGCAACTCCGTCGGTAATTAAAGCTCGACAAATAATACATCGTGCCGATCTAGTTTTTTCTTTTTTTTTCTCAAACTCAGTATAATGAAAATTAATTATTTCAGGTATTGCAGGCGTATTTTGAATTTTTATAGCACTCATAGTTTTAAGATAACTTAGAGTTTTAAGATAACTTAAGATAACTTATGAAACTTTACAAATCACCGAAATTAGTAGCAAACACAATTTTAAATACTTAAAATTAGAGCAGCAGTTGAAAGACTTTCGGAATGGTGGACGCTTTTTTATAATGAATTTTATAAATAAATTACATGAAAAAATAACAATAATAAAGGATTATTTTGAAAGTAAAAATAAATAAGAAAAAAAAAAGATTATTAAGGAAAGAAAAAGAATTTAAAAAAATTTAAATTAGAAATTAAAATCACCGAACATCTATAAACAATAAATTTCATTAGTTAAAAAAAAATTAACCAATCAGAACGCACACAAAAAAGTCAGAATTTTTTGAAAACGAAAGAGCCTGAATGCGATATTTTTCTTCGGATCTCGCTTAGACTACAAACCAGTTAAACGTAAGTTTAAAAAACTTAAAAAAAGTTAAAAAAACGTAAGTTAAAAAACAGTTGAAATAAAATAGAAGATAAATTGCTCCATTTTTGAAGAGACGGAAAATAATAATTTTAAAGTCGCTACGCCGAAATTCGAGTCGAGTCGAAAAAAGCCGAGTCAAGTCGCAAGTCTCAGGGTAAATACCAAGTCGAGTCGAGTCACTGGTGTGACTTAAGTCGGACTCGAGTTCGAGTCGAGTGACTCGAGTTTCCAGCTCTGATATATATATATATATATATATATATATATATATATATATATATATATATATATATATATATATATATATGTATATATATTTATATGTATATATATATTTATATATATATATATTTAATGTTAGAAAATAATCATAAACTGTTAACTACCCAGTTGACTCTAAGCCATTCTGATATTATTCTTCATCGTGGTTTGACCAACGAGCAGGTTGAATAACTGGATCTATAATTGGTTAAGTATATCATGCATCATTTGATAACTCTAATGCCAATTTAGTGAAAAAGATTTTGTCAAATTAATTATTGAAATTAGAGCTCCAGATTTAATGTGGGAAAGAAAGCATGGAAACGAAGCTATTGAATGATTCAGAATTTTTTGTTCTGAATTCCCTTGTCAAGAGAAAGAACTGAATGACACCATTCCGATTCATGAAGATTTTCAATTGCAATCTATAGGTTTTTGTGTGTTCAACACAAACTTTGGTATAAAGCTTCACTAGATGGTGTAGTGTTATGCTCTTGCTGCGGCTATAGTTGACTTGAAGTTAAATGTCCTTATACCCTACAAGATAAGTCTCTTCACAAAAAAATTGAAGGTGGAAAGTTTTATATTGAAAGAGTGGAAAATGGTTTTTTTCTAAGAAAGATTCACAATTATTACTTTCAAGTGCAACATAAAATAATGTCCACTGAAACATTGTGTTATTATTTTGTAGTATGGACACCTTCGGAATTTAAGTATAAAAAATGCAGTGATTATTATTATTATAATTAGTGCGCATAGTTACGCATTGTTACGCGTATTGTTCGTATTATTAATTACGGTTTTGTATTTTGTAAAGTACACCACTTCTTAGTTTTTAAGCAGTTTCAAGACTTTTCTTAACTGAGTGCTTTCTTAAAGAAGTCGCGATTTTTTTGGTACGAGTTCAAAATGTTTGATGTTTAAATGTTCAAAATGGTAAGAGTTCAAAATGTTCAAGTAGACATCCAGTAGATAATGTTTAGTAGCTTAAAATATTGGTTATATAAAATCTTTAAAATTTTATAAATAATTAATTTATTGTAATTTTTTTTTTAATTTTACTTTTAAATTTAAAGCTTTGTGTTATAGATGCTAATATTAAAAATATAGACTACTATAATTCTTAGTTTCATGTTTTCAAATGCTTTTAATAACTGGGATAAAAACCATAACAACATTTTCTTATAAATAATATTCATCTTATAGTATTGTTTAAAAAAATGTTTCTGGCTTTTCAATAAATGTATAATAATTTCTCTTGCATAAATAATTTTAGATTTAGGATATGATTGGGTTATTATATGTTTTTTTTTTTTTTCTATATTTAATATAGCATTAATCATTTTGTTACATCTTTATTTGCGTTTAATTGTTTATAATTTATTAGGATATAGATTATTAAAAATTTTATGTTTACAGAGTTGTTAATAATTATAATCAAGTTGTTGTACCAAGGAAATTGTAGAGGTTTATTTATAAAGTATACTATATATATATTATAAAGAAAAGTTTGGTTTTTATATGTTTTTACTAATAAATAGTTCAATATATATATATATATATATATATATATATATATATATATATATATATATATATATATATATATATATATATATATATATTTGGAGTCGCGGCAGCGTCATAATTTATGTGTTAGAGGGGGAAAGTTTACAAATCCGCGTTTTGTATTGTGCATAATACCTATTTTGTATTGTGCATAACGCAAAAATTGTAGAGGTTTATTTATAAAGTATACTATATATATATTATAAAGAAAAGTTTGGTTTTTATATGTTTTTACTAATAAATAGTTCAATATATATATATATATATATATATATATATATATATATATATATATATATATATATATATATTTGGAGTCGCGGCAGCGTCATAATTTATGTGTTAGAGGGGGGAAAGTTTACAAATCATCGTTTTGTATTGTGCATAATACCTGTTTTGTATTGTGCATAACGCGTAAATAAGTTTTATTATGCGTTTTGTTAAATGTTTTCTCCCAACTATGACACTGTCCGCGACTCCAAGGATATATGTATATGTATATGCACATATATATATATATATATATATATATATATATATATATATATATATATATATATATATATATATATATATATATATATATATATATATATATATATATATATATATATACATAATTATATATATAATAAAGGTTTATATACATAATTATATATATAATAAAGGTTTACAGTAAAAAATAATAAAAAATATATACATATACATATATAAATAATATATATATATATATATATATATATATATATATATGTATATATATATAAATAAATAATAAAATATATATATATATATATATATATATATATGTATATATATATATATATATATATAAATATATATATATATATATATATACATAATTATGTATATATATATATATATATACATAATTATATATATAATAAAGGTTTACAGTAAAAAATAATAAAAAATTTAAAGAATAGTTGTTTATTATCAAATATAACTATAAAAACAAACAAATTTATATATATATATATATATATATATATATATATATATATATATATATATATATATATATATATATATATATATATATATATATAAACTGTATTGTTTTCAATATTTTGTAAATCCACCCTTTGCTGCTATAACAGCTTCTACTCTCCGTGGCATGCTGTCGATGCATTTCTGTGCCAATTCTTTTATGTGATGGTTTCGATGCCAACCTTCATTTAGTTTTTCAATAAGTTGGGTTTTATTTGTCACCAGCTCTTTTAAAGAAACCTCCCGTAGCTCTTCACAGCTCCGACAGGTTTTCTATAGGATTAAGATACGAGGAATTTCCAGGCCAATCCTGCAGTGGTACTTTTTTCTCTCCAAATAACTTTTTAATGGATTTTGCCGTATGGTATGTGGCAGAATCTTGCATAAATATAAATTCGCCATCTAGAAAACATTTCGAGACTTGAGGAATGAGCTTTTGCTCCAAAACTTCCTTGTATTGGCCCTGCCTCATTGTCTCTTGGACTATGTAAAGCCTTCCCGTACCCTTGCCACATATAACGGACCACACCATAATTGACAATAGATGTTTTACCGTCTTGATAGTGCAGTCTGGATTAAATTTTTCATCCATCCTTCGTCGCACACATGAACCTATGTCGTCCAAGATCTGAAAACACACCTGAAAACAAATGTTTCAAAAAATGTTAGTCTTTTATTAATCTAAAGAAAATTGAGAAATAAAGCAGAAAATGACATGTTTAAGAAATAAATACCTTTCTCCAATCATCTGTTGTCATATTGCAGTGTTTTATAGCCAATTTCAGTCTTTTATCCTTCATGGTAGGCGTTAATTTTGTTTTTTTTGCAGGACGGTAACACTTTAAGCCTAACTCATCTAAGCATCTCCTGACTGTGCGATCACTAATATTAATTCCAGCATCTTTAATCAATGTTGTGATTATTTTTCTGGGTTTCTTTCTATTCTCCAAGCAAATATTCCTGATAATTCTCTCAGACCTTGGCGTTGCAAGGCGTTTTCCTAGAGTTTTTACGGAGTGTAGATATAGGGTTTTCGTCATTTTTTATTTTTGATGCTATTCTTTGCACGGTCTGCTTAGACACGCCCTTAGAAACGCCAATTCTTCTTGAAATTTCTCGTTGAGATTAGTTGGTGTTCCTTAAAAGTGACATTAAATCACTTTTTTTACAAACATTCGCATCTTTTTTTTACCCATTGTCAGAAACTTATAGAATCTAAAAGACAAATAAATACACTACAAAAATATGTCAAAGAAAATTAAAAAATTTGGAATAATGTATATTTTTGGAAAAACTACTTTCAAAGTCGTTGACTTGATAAAACACTTAAAGAATAAAAAATTAAAAAACAAGGTTTGAAGAAAGATCCTTAACACACACACAACAAGCTTCGGCACTCTACAAATGGTAACTGAACACAATTTCACAGTTTTACTCGTCAAAACATGCAAAATACAGTGTTGCTAGCAACAAAATAGTGTTGCCTACAAAATAATTTGTAATAATGTCGTAAATAATTATGAAAAATTGTGAATTTTAAGTTTGAAAGGTGAATTAATGCTGACAATATAACAAAAAACGTGATGGCCTATATATATATATATATGTATATATATATATATATATATATATATATATATATATATATATATATATATATATATATATATATATATATATATATATATATATATATATATACATACATATATATATATATATATATATATATATATATATATATATATACATATATATATATATATATATATATATATATATATATATATATATATATATATATATATATATATATATATATATATATATATAGGGTAAAGTGAGGTTAACTGGGTACAGGTGTTAACTGGGCCACTGGCTGTTCATACTTCTGCAGTTTGAATACACCGCTTTTATTGATGTTTCCCAAACGATCCACTAGGCGGCACTACTTGCTGCTGATTTTGAATGCAAATGGCAGCCATTTTAAAATTTTATTAAGCATTTGTTGTTCTTGGAAGTCACATGTATTGTTTTACTACAGCGTTAGAAAGTTGATTGAATCTGTGTTTATCAAGTTTTGTGAGTTTTAATAACTGATTTCTGAACTTTAATCTAGTGCCTATTTGAATAATTATCACAAATTACGCAAATATTTAAAATACTGGTAAGTTTTTGTAAAAATATGAATTTTGATATAGTGGGGTTAAGTGGGCCGGCTATTCATGTGGTTATATGGGACGGCCCACTTAACCCCACCAACGAAAAATTAATTTAATATAATCATTTAATTAACATTTATATCAACTAATTATGTTTTTTTTTTATTCCAGTTTATAAATAAATTAAATTAAAATGCCCCTTCAGCGTCAACGTACCACAACGCACAGATCGTATTCCATTGATGCCTTAAAAACGGCAACTGAAAAAATTATAAAAGGAGAACTATCGATAAGTAAAGCAGCGGCCAGTCATCAGATACCAAAAAATACACTAGCCAGGTATGTGCTCAAAGTTAAAAATACACCTGATGGAGTTAAGGTTAATATTCGACCATCAAATGAACATTTACTCGTTTTCAACTCAAGTGAAGAATTGCTATTGAAAAAATATATTCAAGATGCAGTCAACATGCATCATGGACTTTCATTTACCCAAGTTCGTCGCTTAGCTTTTGAGTTTGCTATAGCAAATAACAAAAACGTGAAATGTAATTGGACAGAAGAAAAAATGGCTGGAATAGAATGGCTGCATTTATTTATGAGACGACAGAGTTTGGCGCTAAGAACCCCCGAACAAACTAGTCTTAGCCGTTGCACTAGTTTCAATAAAACTAATGTTGGAGCATTTTTTTCAAATTTAGAAGGTGTTATTAACCGATTTAATCTACAAGCACAAGACATTTTTAACTTAGATGAGACAGGTCTCACAAGTGTACATAAACCAGTAAAAGTTTTGGCTTTAAAGGGGCAAAAGCAAGTTGGCCAGGCAACATCAGCTGAACGAGGTGTCTTGGTTACAGCATGTTGTATTGTTGGAGCTACAGGAACTGCAATACCTCCATATTTGCTGTTTCCCAGAGTGTTTTTTAAGGAACACATGATTAAAGGCGCACCTGTTGGAACAAAAGGTGCAGCAACAAAATCTGGATGGATGATTTCAGATATTTTTATTGATATCCTCAAGCATTTTGTCGATCACGTAAGACCTACAACAGACAGTCCAAAGTTGATATTATTAGACAACCACGAGAGCCACTTAAGTATTGCTGCGTTAAATTATGCAAAGACTAATGGCATAATGTTGCTGACCTTCCCTCCGCACTGCAGCCATAAGTTGCAGCCTCTGGATGTGAGCGTATTCGGTCCCTTAAAAAAACACTACAACAGAGCCTGCAATGATTGGATGACAAACCATCCTGCGACTCCAATCACAATTTATGACATAGGAGAATTACTGGGGACTGCTTTTCCGTTAGCATTTACGCCAAAGAATATTTCCCAAGGGTTCAAAGCAGCAGGAATCTGTCCATTTGATTCCCAAATATTTACAGAGGAAGATTTTTTAGCTGCAACAGTTACAGATAGACCAGATCCAACTGTTTCAGATACAACCATTGAATCGACAACATTACCCTCAACATCAGTATCAACCACCATAGAAATACCAACCTCACTAACTGACTGTCAACTTATTTCTCCGGAACAAATACGACCAATCCCTATAGCCGGAATGCGTAAAAATAACAGAAAACCAAGGCAGAAAGGAAAGTCTGCTGTTTTAACGGATACTCCAGTCAAACGGCAATCGGAAGAAGCTGCACAAATGCGTGCAAACAAATCTAAGCCTAAGTCCATTGCCCCAAGAAAAGAAAAGCGTAAAATATTATTAGAGTCCAGTGATGAAGGATCATCAGAAGTAGAGTATGCCGATTCTTCATTGGATATTTCAGAATTATCTTCTGGAGAAGATACGGATGATTTTAACCAGCCCATAACCGTCGATGATTTCGTGCTTGCTATGGTGCACGGAGCTAAGAAAAAGTCTAGCAGGCACTATATTGCCAAAATAATTTCGAAAACGCAAGATGGTTTCAGCGTTAAGTGTCTGAAAAATCAAAATAGGACAACAAAATTTTATATTACAGATGAGGAACTGACCTTCGTTCCTGCATCCGATATTGTTCGAAAATTGCCAACTCCTCTATTTCACGGAGACGGGACGATTCGCCAATTTATATTCCTTTCAATTCGATTTTTCCGATTATTCCATTGTTATGTAAATATAGTGTTTTATTAATGTTTAATAGTTGAAATATTCATACAATTTTATCACATCGAAGGTGTATTTTTTCACTAATTTGTGTTTTTTTTGTTGTATAATTTTATTGTTATCACGTTTATTTTGTTTATTAATTCTATCTTTCTTAACTAAATATATTATCAAAATAAAAACTAATATTATTCAATACAATAATAATTATTGTAGTTTCACTAGTATGTACCCAGTCAACCCCATAGGGTGGCCCAGTTAAACCCGTCACTGTGGTTAACTGGGCCACGGGACACATGTCTAAAAAATGCAATATTTACAAGGCCACAGCATATATTAACTAATTCATTTGAATTTATTAGACGGAATATTATTATTCTCATAGTTATGAACAGAAAAAATATTGAAAAGCAGTAATTTGTTACAATTACATCACCCAAAAAAAAACTGTACCCAGTTAACCTCACTTTACCCTATATATATATATATATATATATATATATATATATATATATATATATATATATATATATATATATATATATATATATATATATATATATATATATATATATATATATATATATATATATATATATATATATATTTATATATATATATATATATATATATATATATATATTTATATATATATATATATATATATATATATATATATATATATATATATATATATATATATATATATAAGGGTGGGGCATAAAACACCTAATTTAATAGAAAAAATACCATAATAGTTTTTCTGGTTCCTTTTGATATCTGTATTAAAAATATATAATTTTTTTTTATGGGTACTCTTATGGTCGGTTCCAGCAGTCTGAAACTTTGAAAATTTCTACTTTTTGTAAATAATGAGGGGGGTTGGGTCACTTAAAAATATTTCAAAGATATCTTTAAGGTTATTTTTGTAGCCTGATAAATCTTATTTAAGATTATATTTTGTTTTATTGCAAAAAATGAAATGAAATGGTCAGCCCTACTCATTTAAAGACATGCTGTGTATATTTGGGAGTTGGGGGGGGGAAGTAAAATTTTTTTTCTTACAATTTTAAATAAAAAATTTTTTTACATTTGTATTTATTTTTTAAAGAAAAGTTATTTTGAAGCTTTCAACCAAGATTTTTTTTCGGTTGTCTGAAATTTTAGACGATGATCTGCAACTAGTAACTTAGCTAGGTTATCTTCTTCGTTTCGGAAAGTTTCAATAAAGTCTTGACCAAGTTTAATTGCACGTTCTGCACCACCAGCATTCAGGACTAATAAAATCTTCAATTCTTTTTGTTATTTTTTTTTCATTGTCAGTAAAATTTCCTGATCTTAGTTTTCCCATTTTATTATTGGTAGGCTTTGCTGTTTGAGCTAATTTAAGAGCTAATTTATGTAGCTGATCTACAGGTAAGCATTTATCAGCAAGACGCATAACCACAAATCTTTCATTTAAATACCAATTGTGTTTTTCAAGTGACTTTAGTACGGCCTCTGCTGGTTTAAGACATACTTCAGAATATTGTATCATTTCATTAATGGCTTTTAGATCTAAAGAAGGTGCTATGGCACGGATAGGAGCTTTAATAAACCATGGAACATAAAATAGTGCTGTAAATGAACCAATTTCATGAATCAGCTTTCCCTCTTGTAATGATATTATATCAGGAAATAAGTTACTGAATTGTGGCTGTAGAATGTCGTATGTTAAATAATAAATACCCTGTGCCATAAACCTGGCATGATGTGAAGCCATTGGAAATCTAAAGTAAAAATCTTTTACTTTGCCACCTAACCAAAGAACTCCTAACTGTATAAAATACTTGTAGTCATTTCTTAGAAATATATCATTATTGAGGCAATTTTGAGGGAATGTTAATGATCCAGAAGCTTAAAATAAAAAATAAAGAAAGTTTATTATTAAAACTTATAATCAAACGGATTAATCTAATTAGGACAATCAAACCAACCTGCTTTTCCAAAAAAGATTTAATTTTGTTTTCTGAGTCAAATCTCTTTAGGTTATTATAATTTATCTTCTTTTCAAGAATCGATTTCCAATTACACTTTAGCCTTTCAAATAACTCAGTCTTTGTTTTACCTCCAGTAAGAACACTTGAAAAGTGCTAAAATATATTTATTTCAAATCGCTTAAATAAGTTTTAATAACAAGGTGAATCGTTATTAAATTCGTCGAGAAATAATAAATTAATTAATAAATATATATATATAAATAAATAATATAAATAAATATATAAATAAATAAATAAATATATATATATATAAATAATAAATAAATAAATAAATATAAAAATATTTTATGACTTTTCAATATTTACCTTTATATGTAATTCGTAGACATGATGA
Organism: Hydra vulgaris; assembly: GCF_022113875.1. NCBI lineage: Eukaryota > Metazoa > Cnidaria > Hydrozoa > Anthoathecata > Hydridae > Hydra > Hydra vulgaris. Next base: position 47,844,215 of record NC_061165.1, read on the forward strand.
CGACAAGCCATCCAAATCAAAGCTTTTCCTCTCCACTGCTCAATAAGAGTACAGACTCCTTTTAGCCAACTAGTATTTGTGACTGTGGTGTCAAAGGACAGATAAGCTACATAGTCAAATAGCTCCCAGTCTTGTAAAGTTTTTTTGATTGCTTTCCCAAGAGACTCAGCAGTACCATCTTTCACAATTAAAATACCCAAAAGTTGGGATTCTGAAAGATCTGGTGTACTGATTAGCACAGCTAATCTTTCAACTTTATCTTTAACAATTTCTCTCAATTCTACCATTTTGGAGTCAAAATGCACGGTAAGACTTTTACCTTTAGCCAATATAATAAAGTTGTCTTTAATTTTACAGGCAGTTGAACTTATACTTGATTTTTCTGCCTCAAAATACTTCGTTTAGAAATAGAAAAATCATCTGTTGTGCAGTGCAGTCGAACTTATTCCATATCGTGATGCTGTTGGAGCTAAATCTTTTCCTATATTTTTAGGAACTATAAGAGGAACAGCATTAAATTTTTTAATTTTTATAGAAGGCTGTAGATACTGATCATCTTGGTCATTATCTAAAGTATTTAAATTTTTCATTGTGTCATCAAATTTCAGTAACCAACTCTTTCTGTTTTCTTATGGACTCTTTTATACTTTGATTTTTTTTTTCATTTTTCTTTTTCTTTTATTTCTTACAATATTTTGTGAAATTTTAACCTTTACCCAACATTTTCTGAACACGCGCTCCTTTCTGGTCGTTAAAAAAATCTACATCCTCTCTTCTAGTTTTTAAATCTTTAGTTTTATCTTTCATAATAGTATGTTCACAATTGTTTTGACTTACATCGAATACTTCCTCTAGCATTCTTGAAAAAGTTACTCTTTTTAAAACTAAATTTTTACTTAAACGGTTCCTGTGTTTGTTTAAATCTTTTCTCTTCTTTTCTAGGTCAACAATCTTGTCTCTAAAACAAAAGTAAAAGAATGCATTAAAACTGTTGTAATTTATTATAAATGTATAAAATGGTATGACTTTATAATTGTTACTTGTATAATATCAATTTTAAACTGGATAAAACTAAAAATTGAAAAGCATTTTAGTATAATAAAAATCTGATATGCTTGTCAGTATTAACAAAAGGAATTCCTGCTTTTTGCCAAGTTTTCTTCACCCCGTAAAGGACGCATGGTAAACATTTGAGACAACCACCTATTTCAGCACATTGTGCAGTAAAGAAATCACCAAGTGGACATGAAGCTATACTAACTGATGAAATGTTTGGAAAATCAGCTCCTAGCATAAGATCTCTGTAATGGTAATATTACAATACAGTTCTTTTAGTTGGCAATTGTGTGATAGGTATTGTTCCGATTCTTTTTCCAACAAGAAAAACTTCGCGATGAGATTTTTTACCATAACCATTGCTTGTTGACATTGTTTTTATTTAAATTTTAAAAATGACGGATTTTTTTTAACTGAAGCCCTCCCCCCTAACTCCCAAATATACACAGCATGTCTTTAAATGGGTAGGGCTGACCATTTCATTTTATTTTTTGCAGTAAAACAAAATATAATCATAAATTAGATTTATCAGGCTACAAAAATAACCTTAAAGATATCTTTGAAATAATTGTAAGTGACCCTGTCCCCCTCATTACCTACAAAAAGTAGAAATTTTCAAAATTTCGGACTGCTGGGACTGACCATAGGAGTACCCATAAAAAAAAAACTATATTCTTTTAATACAGATATCAAAAGGAACCTGAAAAACTATTATGGTATTTTTTTATGGACTTAGGTGTTTTATACCCCACCCTTATATATATATATATATATATATATATATATATATATATATATATATATATATATATATATATATATATATATATATATATATATATATATATATATTAAGATTGTATTTTCAAAATGTGGTATATCCATTTTTGTGGTATTGAGATAATTGACTTTTTTCGCCACACCAACATGTCTCGTATGTTTGTAAAAATTATTGTTTCTTAATGTATATATACATAAAGTATATTATATAATGTTAATAAATAAAATATTATTAAATAAAAAAATTATTTTTTTTTTTCAATAAGTTTGCATTTATTTTCAAAATACTGTATATCCAATTAAAGCTTGTTAGCAAAATGCGGTATATCCATTTTATAAAGATGTTATGGAAAGTTTTTAAACTTTAAAAGACCTGAATAAGTTTCAATGATTAATTTTATTTAAAATATTAAATAAATATGTGTATTTAATGTTTGGTCATTATATTTTATTGATAATGTGAATGTAAACAATGTTTTATTAAAGTAATGTAAACTATTACATTTCACAATTCGCAATTGTAGATTTATATTTGTTTCGGAGAGTTAAATATGGACAATAAACAATAATATTTTTTCGGTGTTGTGTAGTTGTAACAATGATGATCACTGTTTTTAAGTCTCCATAGAACTAATGGACAATTAATATAACACAAAAGTCCTCGTTATATTTTTGAACGAAATAAAATTTTAAAAATGAAAGACTGCAATAGCCTCATTTTATTTGCAACAAAGCAATTGTCGGTTTAACAAAAAATAAATTTTCCATTAAAAAACAGGTAACAAATATATTTAAACTTATTAATTTAAGTTGCCTTTTTAATATATTTTCTATCATTATTCCATAATTCGTTCAGTTAACAATCAAAGTATGGTAGTTTAAACGAACACTTGAATTAAGAAATGCTTTTCTTTTCTTTTGTTTCATACATCATTTCTTTTTTTCTATATTAGGTAACGCATTAATCTTGTCCATCGCAATCCGCCATTTCTTTAACGCAACTTTAAAATATTTGCGCTTGCGCAGAAGTAATATACATTTGCCACGGGTTGGTCAAAATTAAATACCGCATTTTGAAAACAAATAAAAAATTTTATACCGCGTTTTAAAAATAAATGTTTTTTAGAAGTAAAAAAATATTGGGTTATACTTCGTTTAGCATATATTCGGACGCAATGTCTGCTAGGTCCTTATAAATTAAAAATAAACCACACAATTTCTAAAAAAAATTTTAAAATGGCGTTTACCGCGTTTTGAAAATAAACTCTTCATATATATATATATATATATATATATATATATATATATATATATATATATATAATATATATATATATATATATATATATATATATATATATATATATATATATATATATATATATATATATATATATATATATATATATGTATGTATGTATGTATGTATATTCTATTACTAATACTTTACTCTTTCTAATAAAAAAGGATATTTGTTTGCTTCTTAATTTTTTTATTAGAAACAAAATAAATTTCTACTTTATTTTATAGGTCTTTGCTAATATGGTTGTAGGTTTTTCTTAACTTTTATTAAATAAACTTAAGGAACCTTTGAAAATGTTTAGATTATATCCTAAAATTCAAAACAATCACATAACTAAAAAAAAATTAATATTAGGGATTAGAGGTGTTAGGGGACCCCGTAAAAAAAATTTTTTTTGAAGAAAAGTGTAAATCCAGTGATATTTTATTATATAAAACACATTTTTACTTTTAAATTATATATATATATATATATATATATATATATATATATATATATATATATATATATATATATATATATATATATATATATTTGAATGTAGACATCATGTATGAAAGTATGTAAATTGTTATTTTATAAACATCAACAAATACGATTTTCTCTTAATACTAAATTTATTTTTAATTTTTAATTTTTTAAAAGAAATTTTTGCTGGATTGTTGTGACCAGCGTCCTCAGCTTAAAAGGTTTTGTTTGTTTTTGTTTATATGTTATTATAAAGCACTTACACAACTAAAAAAAGATAACAATATTGATATATACCCATTTGATAAAGGAATAGGCTTTGTAACAATCCCTCATGATAAAGCAATAAAAAAGATTCGAGAACAAATTGAGCTAACTAAAATAATCAATGAAAATCCGACACAAAGTTACGCAATGAAAATCAAAGTCAAACTATCGAAATTAAATAAAAAAGGTCGGTTCACAAAAGATGAATATCAGCAAATTTATCCCAGTGACCCAATACCACCTCGTATGTATGGTGTAGTGAAGGCACATAAACCTGAAAAATTTTATCCAATGCAAATTATAGTATCTACAATAGACACACCAAACTACGAAATCTCAAATTACTTAGTAAAACTAATACAACCATTATTAAATGAAAACCCAACTCGATTAAAAAATTCGCAACAATTTGTAGAAAAAGCAAAATCATGGGACATATCCAGTGACGAAATTCAGATATCATTAGACGTTATAAACTTATACCCGTCAATTCCACTTAAAGAAGCAACTGGTGTACTCATAAGTATATTGGAGGTAAGCGATAATTTTAAAAAAATGACAAGATTAAATATAAAAAAAATAAAAACTCTGATAGAACTATGTTTATACCGACCATACTTTTTATGGAACAATGAAATACATGAACTTGAAAATTCAGGTCCAATCGGTCTTTCTTTTATGGTAGTTTTAGCTGAATCTTTTCTTCAAAATCTTGAATAAAGAGCGCTTAATATAGCGCTGAAAACCAACCCGATTATTGACATAAAATCATTTTATAGATACGTAGATGACAGCCATGCTAGAGTCCCTAACATTGCCCAGGCTAATCAATTCAAGACAATACTTAACTAACAGCATCCAAAAATACAATATACAATCGAATTTGAAAATGACAAAAAAACACTAAATTTTCCAGGCTTATGCATAACAAATAACAAAAATGGCAAATACGAATTTAAAATACACAATAAAAATGCAATTACTAACATTCAAGTTAAGGCAACATCAAACCATGACCCACAAATTTTAAATGGAATATTCAAGGGTTTTGTACATAGAGCATTTAATGTATGCAGTCAGAAACATATAGAAAATGAACTGAAATTCCTTATTCAAGTATTTGTCGAAAATGGTTACAAATATTCCAATCTCATTAAAATCATAAAAGAAATAAAACGAAAGTACAAAAAACCTCTCGTGACTACTAAAAACATTGACAACATCACCAGTACGTATCCAACAATTTCATTACCTTGCGTACCAATATTGTCTCCCAAATTGCGTAAAGTGTTTAGGAAGGCAGGATATAAAACGGTCTTCAAATCAAACTTAAACCTAGAAGCAATATTGACTTCAAGAAATAAATGCAAACTCCAAAGGAACAGCCACCCAGGAGTTTACCTTATTAAGTGCCATTGTAACAAAAAGTATATTGGTGAAACAAAAACGCAAATAAAAACACGCATGCAACAACACAAAAACAGTACAATAGGAAATAAAACAGAAAGATCAGCATTAGCCACACACATGAAACATTGTGCACAAAAAATTAACTGGGACAGTTGCAGAACTTTAAAAGTCAATAACAAAAAGTTTGATAGGAAAGTTCGTGACCCGCTTGAAATACAGTACCACCAATGTGTCCCTCAACAAAGTGGTATCAATTTAGATGAGGGACAATATGTGTCAACAAAATTCTGGACACCATTTCTAATGCATTTACGTCAGAAAAAGACGAAACCATTCCATTGACATATAATAAAATTGCCGTTTAAAAATAACATATAAACAAAAACAAACAAAATCTTTTAAGCTGAAGACGCTGGTCACAACAATCCAGCGAAAATTTCCTGGTCACAACAATCCAGCGTAAAAAGTTCCAGGTAACAAAAGAAAAACTATTCAAACTAAGATGAGTAAAATTAATTTATAAGTTAACTTTTAACAAATATTTAAAATTTTTCTCTAACACAGAAGGCCTTTCATTTAAAATCTTCAGCTGTGTATGAGATTTACAAAACTATTAAAATTCTTTATATTGAACTTCCTATAAAAAGTTAAAAAAGGAAGTAATTAAGGTTTATATAAAAAACTATAATTAACCATGATACAGAATAACTTGATTTTTGTTAAAAAGAATATCTTTTAAAAGTAATGTAAAAATAATTTCTTTCTATTTATATGTTTATTGTGTCATGTCCATGTTTATGTAGGTGAGCTTCATAAATAAGAAGTAAATTCTAATTTGAAAGTTTTAACATAGGAAATACTTTAAAAAAAGGTTCATTTTTTTGGCAATTGAAAACATGCTGATCAAATTTATCTGAACCAATACCTGTTTTGCAGGTGTAGATGTGTAGATTAGTTATTAACCTTAGGTTATTAGTTTTACCAATCTATGTTGTTTTTCCATCACATACATTACATGATAGAAAATAAATTAATTTTTTTGAATTACATGATATTGAAGTTTTAATGTACCATACTTTACCAGATGATGTTGTAAAATGGTTAACAAACTGAAGATACATAGTACATAGCTTACAGCGTTTTGATTTACATTTTAAAACCTTGCATTCATCGTTAATAAGAACTGGTTTCTTGTTAAAGCTTGATGTATTTATGTGTCTTAAATATTTTTTGGTTAGCTTTGTGATAATACGATAGAAGTGTTTTCAAAAACTGATTTTAGTTTATTGTCTAAAACAGACAGTTTTAAAATACTATGTAGAGTTGTTAAAAAAAATTTAAAATTATTATTTGCAAAATTTGCAGTTGCAAAAAGGTATAATTTTGTTAATTTCTCTTTTTTGAGGTGCTGGTCCCAGTAGTCGAGCTTTACAAATTCCATTATTAATGATTTTTACTGGTTAATTGCACCGACCCAAAAACTGCTTGAGTTGTTGAAGTCTGATTTCCATTTTTAATAGATCAGACGCAAAACAAATTATTTGTTTAGCTAATGTGAAAGGTATATTTTCTTTTGTATGTTTGGGGTGATGGCTATTGTAATTTAGATAATCATGTAGCTTTATAAAAAAAATCTGTTTCAATAATGTTGTTATCATGTAGAATAACTGTTATGTCTAAAAAGTTTAAAGATTGGCACTCTGTGGTTTTCGTATTTTAAATTGTTGTTCTGTATATATGATATCGGGGTGTGAATAATTAAGACACTTTAACAGCAAATTAACATTAATTGATTTTAATAAAGCGACAAAACCATCATCCATGTATCTTTTGAAATTTTTTTGAATATTCTCGCATTCAAATTTATTAAAGAAATTTGGTAAAACTTTAGGAAATAATTTAACTTCTTCAAGATATCCTACTACTAAACAAGCATATGGTGGAGCCATTTTTGTTCCCATAGCTGTTCAGATTAATTCATTGAAAAACTCATTATTAAAAGTAAATTTGTTGTTCTTTAAAATAAGATTCACGCTTTTTGAATTAATAAAATGTTTCTTTTTCGAGATTTTGGATTGTATTTCTGGATATTTAGAATAAAATTGATCTTATCTTTGAATCCACAAGAATTGAGAGCTTTATTATAAAATGGTGCGGCTCTATCAAAAGCTTTTTTGTTTGAAGATATATTACTGATGCAGTTCATTTTTGATCATTTTCGGTATCGATCATTTTTGATATCGATTTAATAATGATTTTTAAATGAAGGGAGTTGATGATAATATATAAAGGATTATCTCCTGTTTTTCTATAAGGTTTAAAAGAGTTCTCAGAAAGGTTAAATGTGATATAAAGAAAACTTACGGTTTTTAAGTTTGGTTTGATAGCGCTATTAAGAATAAAATTGTCTTTTGATTTTATTTTTTTTTTTACTGATTGAGGACCGCTGATTATATAGACGCAGCAATGACCATCATCTCTTTATATACCGGTAGTATTAAGACCATATTCTTTATCAATAGTGTATAAGATATAGAGACTAACTAGATCGCATAATTCGTCTCCGTCAAAACTACCCATGGTGACATCGAAATTAGGGTCCGCCGACTTTTTAATCCACATAGTATGTCCTAAAAAAAGTAAAGATTTCCTGATGTGGTAAATAATTTCGAGTGATTTATCAGGAGTTTTGGTGAACTGTTTGCATGGTTTATAGAATCTTGAAGGAGTTGTTTCGAAATTGAAGGGTAAAATTTGTCAACATCGTACCTAATGAAAGTACTTTTTTTTTTTTTCGGGTATGGATTTAAACCATTTTATGACGTCATTTGTGCTGTGCTATTGGTGTACGTGAGTAACATTTCTAACTTTACTATTGATATCATCTAATAAAATTTTACTTACTTTTCCGAGTTCTGTTTTAGCTAGATTTATTAATCGGCACTGTGTTTTGTTAGGGTAATTATCCTTATGATCTTTTAAGGTAATGAATGCTCTAATTATGGCTAGACGCTCTAGCCTATCATCTATGCCCAAGTCTTTTGCTATGAATTTAGCATCTGTGTTAATGATGTTATATTGTGTGGTATCAAATTTTTTAAAGGATTTAGTAATGTTTTCAGTAAAAAGTTTATGATATGAATATATTTGCTCAACTTCTTATATAACACCCTGTATTGAGCACTCTTACTGGAAACGTTAACATAATTCCCATAATATATATATAATATATATATATATATATATATATATATATATATATATATATATATATATATATATATATATATATATATATATATATATATATATATATATATATATATATATATATATATATATATATATATATATATATATATAAATATATATATATATATATATATATATATATATATATATATATATATATATATGTATATAGTAATTTTTTATTATGCATATATTTATATACATTAATATATATATTTATATACATTAATATATATATATATATATATATATATATATATATATATATATATATATATATATATATATATATATATATATATATATATATATATATATATATATATATATATATATATATATAGTAATTTTTTATTATGCATATATTTATATACATATATATATATATATATATATATATATATATATATTATATATATATATATAAATTATTTACCACCCATGGCCGAGAGGGCTACTGCAGTCGAGATGGCTACTTTTGTTGTTTACAAACTCTCTCTTAACTCAATAACTTTGTAACACGAACTTTGACGGACAAGGCCGCTGCGCGTAGAAACACTTGAATGTGGTACTACCAGAGACATGTTGGGGATCAAACTCGGAACTTCTCGCTTACGAGGCGACCACTTAATCACTACCGCGTTTATATATATATATATATATATATATATATATATATATATATATATATATATATATATATATATATATATATATATATATATATATATATATATATATATATATATATATATATATATATATATGTATATATATATATATATATATATATATATACACATATATATATATACATATATATTATATATATATAAAATTTTAGTATTATATATATCGTTATAATATTTTATAATATATATATATATGTATTTATAAACATTACAAAGTAAATATATTTGTAAATATATATAGTAACGGCAGATTTACAAGAGTTGCCATGCCAGCCAACAGTAGTAAATAATGTTACAAATTTTTGTTCCCATGTGCTGACTGAACTCCATCCTGCCAGAAAGTTGAGAAGTTTTCTGCAAAGTCAACTTGTAACAAAACTGAATCAAGATTGCTTTTTAAAACTTTTTTTTTTGGTTTTCATAACTCATTGATTGTTTTCCATTTATAAAATAATGCAAAAGAAATTTGGGTAGCATTTTGCAAACATTGTTATATAAAATTATGGCTTTGTCTTTTTTTATTGCTTTTTCGAAGTACTTAGTTCCATTAAGTTGCCTAACTTTCTCCCAAAGGTAACAGGTAATTTCTTTATTGTGGTTTTTTTCATCTAATTGGTATGCTTTAAGAAATAACTTTCCGTCCTTACAAGCTTCACAAAGATTATTCCAACAATTATCATTTTTCTCTTCACACACTAAAGTATTTATTAAAGCATTCAAATAAAGGGGAATTTTTAAATCTATGAAATGTAATCCTTTGAGTGACAAGATAATGTTTTCAAGTTTTTGACATGAACAAACATTTCTAGACATTAAGCTTGATAAAAGTATATGACCTTATCTCAAACTAGCAAACTTGGATTTACTGATTGAAAAATCAGTGAGTTCGTTTTTAAAAATATGCTTCACTTATATTCATTGTTAAATACCTTTTTTGCATTTTCTTTTTTTCTTTATTACTTTATAAAACAATCGTATCTCTTCTCCAGGTGTCTGACAGGATATACCATTTTCTTCAAAAAAAATTAATGACGCATAGCTTTGTTTCATCATTAAGAGCATAAGGTCCATGTGTTGGCTGCATATCTGGAAAATTTTTGTTAAAATAAATTGCAAGTTGTTTAACATTAGTTGCTTTTTTAAGAGGAAAAGTCGGAAGAGCATGTATTGCTATTTTAACAGCTTTACCTAGTGTACAAAATGATTTGTAAGCAGAAGAGATGTTAGATGTTATTTGTAAGCAGAAGAGATGTTAGATGTTATTTGTAAGCAGAAGAGATGTTAGATGTTATTTGTAAGCAGAAGAGATGTTAGATGTTATTTGTAAGCAGAAGAGATGTTAGATGTTATTTGTAAGCAGAAGAGATGTTAGATGTTATTTTAGATTAAGAAACTCTACTTTTTATTTTTCTTAACTTGTCCTTAAACTAATTCAACATGAGAGTTTCGTTTGTTTTTTTTCCGCATTGAGTCTTTTTCCTTTTTAAAATCCAGACCAAGTTTTTGTGTTTGTCTTTCTCTATTCTTTCTCTAGCGTTCAGCATGTGTCAGAGGCATCTAACGAAGAAACAAATAACTTGTTTGTGAAAGTTTACTTTTTATAAAAATTGAATAAACAATAAACATTCAGAATAACTTCGGCAATGGTGCTACAAAATTTAAGAAAAACTAAATGACAAAGGTGTTATTACAATATGTCTACATATTTACAGGTACACCTACAAGTTTAATAAAAAAAAACAATTTTAGTTATATTAAAGGACGTTTCAAAACTTATCCACAAATAAAAAACTATAAAAATACTACAAATGTTAAACTAAAAAGCAAGAGCTCTATATATATTTTGCGTGAGACAAATCTACATAGAAATTTAATAAAGTTTCAAAAAAAAAAGGTTTTAAAATGATTATCTAGAAAAATAATTTAAATTTAAAGTCTAAAAAATTTTGTTTAAAGTTTAGGCATCAAATCGTAAAAATCTTCGAAAACCAGTTCTACATGTTTTTAAAAACTACAAACCTTTAACTTTTGAATGATACATTTAGTTTTTTATTTTCTAGGATTTGAAATTTATATTAAACTTTGTACAACGCGTGAAATATTTTTCTCCGAAGCAAAGTTTTGAAAACTTTTGCACAAATACGGACCGCAATTCTGAATTGAATAAAAACTCAGTTTTGATTAAGATTTTGGTACAATAAAGTTGTTTATGGAAATTCTTGTAGAATACTTATGATGTAATTCTTCAAAATAAGTTTTAAAATTTATTAGAGACGATCCACATTTAGTTTTATACATGAGCTGTAAACTAGATGGATGTTAAGATTAAGTAAATACTTGCCCATACTGTATTTCCGTAAGTTAAATAACTATGAATGAGAAAAGTTTAATTTTTAAAGACCTGTTTTTTAAAAATGGCTATGCTCTATAGATCATATCAATGTTTTTTGAGATTTTTTGTTAATTATTAAAGTAAATTCGCATTTTAATGTCAGTTTTATTATTTAAAGATTGGGTAGAATAAGAGAGTATTTTTTTTGATTTGCTTGGTTTGTGGGAAAAGGAAAGTTTTGTTTTTTGAACATTCAAAGACAGTTTGTTGCATATAAACCATTTATTTATACTATTTAGTTCCTTATCGGCTACTTTAAAAAGTGTTTCAATATTTTTATGATAATAAAAAGAATTAGAGTCATCTGCAAATAAAATATAATTTAATTAGCTTGATGTTGAAGATAAATCATTAATGTATAGTATGAAAAGTAAAGATCCTAATATAGAACCCTGAGAAATTTTAGTGCCCCAAACAAAAAATGAACCCAAGTTGAAGCAATAAAAAATTGTAACAAAAATTGTTGGCTTATCATAGTAGAACGCTCATGTAATTATTATATTGAAAATATGATAGAATATCACATGAATCAGTAACATTTTGAGGTCTAAAAATCTAACAAAATATAAACTAAAACTGTCATAAATCCTTACGCAGTTAACCAATATGACTGAAATTTTATCCAGAGTTTGGTGTGGCCACATGCTACATTTGCACTAGTTTTTATTAAATTATATGTAATGGTTCTCATTCTTTACGTGTTTATATTGTCGCACTGTAAAGCCAAAATTTCACTTAATTTGAGCATTCAAGTTGAATTATTTTCTGCGGACTGTATTAGAAGATTTTAAAATTTGCATCACAGTGTACCTTGATGTGTGCGCTATCATTTCAAAAAAGTGGCGTTCTTGGGTCAGCTAGGTTGGCGTTATCAGAATCCATGCAAACCGTGAATCATTATAAATCAATCTATTTGCATCATTAATGAGATAAATTGTAAATATTTGATGCATTAATCACTTATATGCCAAGAAAAAAAAGGAAATGTGTAATTTTTTATAAAAATTATTTTCGTCGTATTTTCGAATTCCTATCGTTTCTGAAATCATGAGTCGATATATGTGCACTTATTGCGCTTACATAGATCAGTGGTTGCATAAAGCTCTGCTCTTGAATTGCTTCAAATTATAAATTATACGAACTCTTCATTGGATGTTTTAATAAAATTCCACACATAGAATAACAGTTTGTCGTTTTTATTCTGCTGTTTCCCTAGTTTGGTTTATAGAAGGAAAATTACGCATGCTTACGTGATTAGTTTTTCTTTCTTCTTTTCTGAGTGGAAACTCACTTTAACACAGCTGCAATTCATTTGTAACTAAATTGGATCAGTTAACTAGTAAAAAGTTACATCAATTAACTTATAAAAAATTAACCATAGTTACTAATAAGAATTTAATATCTAAATAACCGCTTTACCCAGAAAAAATAAATGTTGAAAGAAACTGATTAGAGAGTGTTTTAAGTAAATCATTACCACCATGGCCCCCGCATCCTGAAACGGGGCCCCTATGGTGGAGCCTTCAGCGGGCCACCGCCCCCCTCCTACTTTGATGGTGTGCAGATAAAAAAAGAAAAAAAAAATTTCTTGGGCAGATAAAAAAAGGGAGAAAACCGTAAAAAACAAATGAAGCTTGTTATTTAAGAAACCGCTTATACTTTCAAAATATTAATTATTTTTGTATTTATTTAGAGGGTTTTGTTCGAAAAAGGATTCGATTTTTAAATGTTCTAAAGTTAAAACTTAAATAACCAATTCAAAATTGATTTTTCAAATTAGTGAGACTGAAATGTTCTAAAGATTTATTCACCTAAAAATTGAGGTTCTTAACTTCACTTTTATCATGAAATGGTACCATTATGCTCCCTTAAAACATTAATTAACTACTTAAATTAAAACCGCAAAAACAATCTAGGTTGACATTTAACCAAACAAGGTAGTTTTTTATTTGGTTATCAATTTTTATTTATCAAAACATTATTTTTAAAACTTATCATAACATCATTTTTTTAAATGTTTTAAGCAAGAAATTATATTGACAGTATATCTATCTTTATTGCTCTTGGCTTGTTAATTTCACGATCTATAAAAGTGAAAGGCTGTTTAAATAATTAAATGACATCAAAGAAATATTTTAAGATATATTTGAAAAAAAATATGTTAAATAGTATTGTTAATGTCAAAAAATATAAGCATTATCGCAATCGACATTTTCAAATTTTTTCCATAGCAAACTTTTCAATGATATCACTAAAATCAACTTGCTTAGCTAAATTATTTTCAATATATAAAAAGCCAAAATGGTTTAAACGATCTTGACAGTTTGTGCTTCTTTGCCATGTTTTCATTGAATTTGCCAGTTTGCTTAAAGATCTTTCAGCAGATGATACAGATACTGGAATTGAACAAAACAGTTTAATTGCTAGAGAAATGTTAGCAAAAATCCCTTGAAGTTGTTTATTATAAATTGAATTTAGTAGGCAAAGAGGAGAATTTTCAATGCCAAAAACAGTTTTGTAAATTCTTTTGAGATGAAATATTTCACTAAGTAAATTATCTAACCGATCTTTCTTATATGCATTTACAAGTTTGGCTGCTTTTGAGCTAAGCTCTCCATTCTCAAGTTTCTGTAAATTCAAAATGGGTGAGAATAAATCACATATTGCATTGGCAGTTTCAAATCGTCACCTCAAATCTTCAATTATAAAATCCAACACTGGGTATTCTACATAGGATTTGAAATTTTGATTTGGTTTAGAAGAACAAATTTTTTTTGTAGGAAATTGAGCTTTTATTCCAATAACTTCTGCAACAACTTTTGCCTCATGAACAATACTTTCCTACGAGTCACGTATGTGAGTAATCTCTTTTACTAAATCTTGGATAAAAGTTGTTTCAACATCAAGTGATATCCCTTGGCTTTGCATGACAACGTTTTTATTGTCGATAGTCGCAAGTATTTTGTGCCAAAAAATTGTCATAAGTACACCCATATAAGAAGAGAACTATTTTTTTAAATTTTAGCTCAACTTTGTGCTGAAGGTGCTAGTTCTGAAACAGCTGCCCGAAGAATATCATCTAACACCAGGGCTGTGGAGAGCTGGTACCGGGCCTGGGGTAATATCAAACTGACGGGCCCCCTCAGGGCTTAGGGCTTCAGACATATAAATAATACTACTTTTGATACAAATAATTTTTTAATTTGACTATATACAGTATTTTATTTACAAGTATATTTTAAATACAATACAGTGAAAAATTATATATAATTTATCTACAACAAAATTAAAATAAATAAAACCTTTAAGTTAGATTAAAACTTTCCTCGCTTTCCTACTGGCAAAATCAGCAATTACTCTGTCAAAATTGATCTTTTTTGCTAAATCACACTCCATCGCTAAAATTTCCAAACGAGAAACTCTACCTTGCGTCATTGTTGATCTTAGATCATTTTTTATAAGCGCCAGTCTGCTAAAAGTCCGTTCAGCTTGTGCTACCGTAACTGGTAATGTACAAAAAATTCTCAGGCCAATACAAATGTTGGGGAAAAGATATATAAGTTTCAGGTCGTTGATTTTATTGAGAAAAAGAAAGGGGTCCAAATCATTTTTAATGTTAAAATCATGGATAAATTTCAAATGCAAAAGCTCATCAATCAGCTCCATGGAAACATCATCCTTGTATTTATTCACAAAATCCTTACTCCTTCGGCGAATTTCTTCCTCTTCGTAATGATTATACTTCCAGAGAAAGTTAAAAGTTTCGTCAATTTCATATGCAGCTTCATATCGTCTACTGATATTCCCTATAATGCAGTCCAATAATATATAAAAAACGTTTTGTTTAAAATTATTTTCAGAATTTGATAGAGAAATTTCATCAGGTGTCTCATCAGCAAATCGCTTCCTAATTTTTCGTCTAGGTTCTGGAAGTTCTTGAGAAATGTTTAAGGTGTTTGCAACTAATTTACTCACCACCATAATAGAATCCCATTTATCTCGAAGAGTTTTTAATTCATCAATTAGTCGTTTGATGTGACTTCTACATCCAATGTAGCATTCCGTGCTTGCAAAACAAGATTGGTGTAATTGATAGCAGTAAGTACTTTGAACCATATAGCGGAAATCAGAATGCATTCAAACGATTCCATATATGAAATAATCCCATTTAGATCAGCACGATTTTCTATAGACAAATTTAGGTTCCTTATATCAGCTACTGATTTGATTATACCAGGAAGGTGGGTTGCGAATGGCTTAATGCAGTCCACTCTAGCTGACCATGCTATGAAGAGACGAACCAATATATTTTTTTTTAATTTCCCATCTTTGAGGACTGCTACTAAATATGTTATACAGTTTTTGCACTATCCCAAAGAAAGTTATTACTTGAGGACAACATTCAGCAGCTTGTGCATCGCATAAATTCAGACTATGACAAGCACAGGGAGAGTAAGTAGCAAGTGGATAATGTTGAAGAATTCGAGCTTGTGCTCCCTTGACTGAACCTTTCATATTACTCCCATTGTTGTATCCTTGTCCACGACAGCACATCAGTGGTATTTTATGTTTCTGAAGAGTAGAAGTAATTATATTTGCAATATCTTCACCAGTTTTTTTATTGCAATCTACAAATTCCAGAAATCTCTCTTTTACCTCATATTTTCCTGTCAATTTGTCCTGTAAGACGTATCTTAAAATAAAAACATTTTGCTCAATATGAGCTGTATCAGGCGTTGCATCCACAATCATTGAAAAATATTTGCATTTCTCCCTCTCATCTAATATCACATCTGTGACTTTATCTGCACAGCACTGAATAAACTCATTCTAGATATCATTTGACAAATAATGTGCTTGCATTAGCTTATGGCTCTGTTGAGAAGCTTTTACTTTTTCGAGATGATCATGTAGAATGGAATCGTAATGACCAATGAGTTCCATAATTCCCAAAATATTCCCATTTTTGGGGTCACCAATTAGATGACTATCGCCTCTAAATGCAAGACCTCTTTCACCCAAAAACAAGATAACATCTAATACTCTACGAAGTATTTGCCTCCATCTTTCCACTTCTGTCTTTATATTATCATTTAGTAAAAAATTGATAGTTGTATTATCTCTGAGATTTTCTTCTAATCGTCTCCATTCTACATAACACATCTTATGCCCGCTGCTGGATTGATGATGAGGAATTTTTTCATAAAGTTTCTTCCATTTATTGTCCTTGGGCTTGGAATATCCTGTTGGCAGAGATAATGCCGATCGATGGGTTTCTGGCATTTTAGAGAAAAGTCGGCAGGGAAAACAGTAAAGTGCATTCTTCGTCTCACTCCACGTTAGCTAATCTCGTGGAATTTTTTCGCCATTTGGCATGGCAATGTGAAATAACGTGCGCGGAAATGATTTAGGCAATGCATCTTTTGGAAATTTTGTTGGGTGAGCAATGGGTCCATGATGAACAAAATTTTCTATTTGTTCAGCAGTGCAAAATAATTCCTTAAACCAATATTATAGTTATTTGATGGAACTAGTTGGACATCATCTGCCTTGTCTTGTAATTCCTCTAGCCTTGCAGTTGATGTCTTTGGAAGAATATTTTCATTTTCGTCTATTACATTCTCTTTCACATCAGCACTCATAACTTTCCTATTTAACAATTCATCGTCCTCAATTGGCACTGGCTCTACTTCAACATTTGAGAGTTGTGATTTCATCTTGCACATCTGATCCTCGGAAACACCATCAATACGATTACAATTTATAAATCCAAAAGACTCAATTGTACTTTGACCCTTCTTGGCTGATATTTCTCGAGCAATCTTTTCTTTTTTGAGCACCAGATTTATGCTAGTAATGATCCATAGCTGTATGTAGTAGGCTGCCTATGCGAGGTCCTGTAACAATAGAACAAAAATTTATTAGTTAAGTTAATAAGTAAATTGACAAATTAAAATAAATGACAATTAATAATTGTTAAAAGTTAAAATAGAAGTTCAGTTTAATGTACAGTACAGCATATACTGTATAAATAAAATAGATATATGTATATAATATATATATATAACTTTATATATTAAATTATATATATATATATATATATATATATATATATATATATATATATATATATATATATATATATATATATATATATATATATATATATTACTTAAATGAAGAAAAACAACATTATAATAGTACTTAAAGTTTCGTGCCTTTCGGCAATCATCAGCTATTAATTACAAATTAAAAATTAACGTTTAAAAAACGAATCAAAATTTTACAGTAGAACGAGTTCTGACGTAATTTGAAAAGGCGCAATCATTTAATCTCCAGTATCAAACGAAGATAACAGGAATTTATTTAAATGTCGACATTTAGATAATATTTCGTCTTTTTTATTAAGCAGGTTGTTTCCATTAAAAGATAAAATTTCTAACTTCTCATGAAGACAAAGTTTGCATGTTTTATATATATATATATATATATATATATATATATATATATATATATATATATATATATATATATATATATATATATAGGCCTATTATATATATTATATTATATATTTATATTATATATATATATAGGCCTATAATATATATATATATATATTATAAAGCATGGCATGAGCAAGGAACTTACGAAAAACCTGCGGGCTGGTGCCCTATATTTATTTTTTAAGTTTTAGAGGCTATTAGTCTCCGTTTTTACTCTCAAAAGCGTATTTTCATTAAATAAATTAAATTATTAATAAAGAATAGATTTATCCTATCAATATTACATAGTAAATTTATTTATTTATCTAACTGATGAAGTGATGCAGACACAATGTTGCTTGATGGGGATTGGCTGATTACTTGGAGACTGGGACCTGATAGACTAAGAGACCGATGGTGATGGGCCCGGGCCCCTACGGGCCTGATGAAAATACCCCCTCTGGTCCCTTCTCTTGTCGGGCCTGTCTAACACAGAGAGTACGCCGGGATAATTTTTGACAATTGGTCAAATGGCTTGAATTCCTTCACTCCACCTTGTTTCTGAAAGACTATGAAGAGATAACGGTATGTGCTTTTTCAGCAATTCCTATCGTGTAGGTCTGTGCGAAAACATGCAGTAGAAGCTTTCTACACTTCCCAAAAAGGTTATTACATCAGGGTTTTTTTTGCTGCTTTGACTCCTACACGGTTTAACGAATGGGCTCCACATGGAGAAAATAAGGCAAATTGGTTTTTTTTTTTAAGATGCGGGCTTTAACACCATTTATTTTACCACACATATTTAAACCATTATCGTAACCTTGTGAACGACAATCTTAGAGAGACATGTTTTGTCTTTCTAGTGTGGCAAATATTTCTTCTGTTATTTTTATCCTGTTTTTCCGTTAAAGTTTATAAACTCTATGGGAGCGCTCATTTACTTCAAATTCTTTCGTTTCTTTATTTTGAGATACATACCTAAGAATTAGAACATTTTGTTCGATGAGCGAAATATCCGGAGTTGCATCAACTATTAATCCATAGAAGATGGCATCTTTTCTTTGATCTAGAATAGTTTCTAGAGCTTTGTCTGAACAAAGCTTTATTAGTTCATTTTGAGAATACTAAGACAATGTGATTGTCCCTTCATATTTTTTGATTCTAACTGATTTTGTTGATCTTTGGCAAGATGTTGTTGCGTTACTTGATCATACTTCCCAATTAATTCTAAAGTTCCTAAAAAATTACCATTATGAACATCCCCTATCGTTGTGTTCTCTCCTTGAAATGCTAAACCTCTAGATGATAAAAATAATGTTACATCTATAATCCGTTTCATTATTGCTCTCCATTTATTGGTTTCACATTGTATTTGAAGTTGTGCGCGTTTGTCTATTCCATTTCCTTTTAATGACTCATAAAGGACTTTCCAACCCAAATATTGTTTTTGATGTTCAGCATTGTTTTCCTGATGGGCAAAACATTATACAATTTTTTCGATGTTAATTTTTTAGGGGAAAACCCACACGGGCTAAAATTGTTATTATTTTGATTGCAAAAAATTGCGCATGGTAGACAATAAAGTTTTTCTTGTGTTATACTTCATGCTAACCATTCTCTAGGAAAATGATCTTGTGTTCGTTTATCTTTCATTTTTGTAAACAAAGGTTTATAAAACCTTCTTTCTTGAAGGTCTCTTGGTAAGTATTCACAAATCCGCTCAATTTTCTCAAAACTGTAAGAAATTACAATACATTGGCGCAGATCATCTGAAATAAATTTAGGCCATGTACCAGGATCATCAAAAGCTTAGATTTTTTGATTGAATTAGAGTCAGAAGCTTTATCTGCACTTAATTCTTTTTCCTGTACACTATCTTTATGCTTCTCTCTTTTGCTTTGTTCTTCAGAAGAAATGGACCCATGTACATTTCCTCGGTCTAATTTTTCAATTGACTAACCTATCTTGATATGATCTTCGTTTCTGACATCGATATTACAGTTAAACTCTCTACAATCTTACGATTGAAAGGCTGTTCATTTTCAGATCGGTAGAACTTGGTTATTAATTGTCTACCACGAGATTCTTTTATTTTCATCTTATCTGTAAGTTTTAACTTTTGAGCTCCAGATTTATGTTTGTTGCTTGACATGTTTTAATAACTTGACAATCTGATAAGTCTTTATTTTGAGACATCATTTAAATCCTGAACAGTAGTAATTTCAAAACAGTAGTAATTTCAAAAACAGTAGTAATTTCAAACTATATAAATGTTAGAACTCAAACAATTTCAGAATTTATTATTTTCGATTCTAAATTGGTTTTATAACAAAGTTCAATTAAGGTAAATGATTAATCTGAAAGAATACTGGCTAAATTATGTTTATCTATCTAATAACCAAGTGAAATATGTGAGAAAATCGCGGAAAAAAGTTTACACATCGGTCCGAAAAATCATTGTTTCGAATACTTTTTAAATACACATGAAAAGCTATTGTACGTGCGTGTTTGTGAATCAATATATATGTATATTGATTCACAAACACATATGTTTTTGTACACATATCGTGTGCATACCCAAGTTGAGCATTGATATATTAATTTTACCCGGGTCCCCTTTACCTTTGGGCCCCAGTGCTACAGTACTAACTACCCCTTCCTTGTGGGGGCCATGATTACCACTTAATCATTTTCTTATAACAAATTCTAAAAATGCGTCACAAATATTCTAAAATAAACAAAAAAATACATTCTCTATGTCATGACAAGCGTTTAAAAAAATAAATACATTCTCTTGAATAATAGCCTTCAAAGACTGCTATAAAAAACCTTTGAGTTTTAAACTCTTTTAAACTCTTACTATTAAGAAAAGTTATAGTTATATAAGTTATAACAAACTTAAATGCAATACGAATAAGATATATCAATGTCAGGGGCGTGTCTGCTACGTAGTTGGACGTACCCAAAATATTAAATAAAAGTTTTTAAACTTGGTTATATTGTTGAAAAAGAGGTTTTAATGTATAGAATGTAGCTATTAAAACCAAACTACAGCAATTTTTGCACGGTTTATTATCTGAAACGGTTGGGAAAAAATTAAAAACCGGAAAACATAACAGTTTTTTGATTTTTTAATTTTGTTAATACGACTGCAGAGCGTTCAACACAAACATTTCTGAAGTTGAAAAAATTAATGAAATTCTAAAAACATTTCGAAAAATTGAAAATATTCATCCATTATCGTATACGCAAGCTAAAAGTGTTGAAAATAAAATGGTCTTAAATCAAACTCAAAACTCAATAAGCTATTGTGGATTAGAAATATCAAATTGAGATTCCTTGGAAAGAGGATACAAATCGTTACCAGACAACAATTAAATGACAGTAAATCAAATAACAAAAACGAAAAAAATACTTAAAATAACACCGGATGTGGACAATATTTACAAAGAAATAATAAGAATTTTATAAAAAACGGTTATGTCAAAAACTATATCACTAATGAATAGAAAAATCAATGGATTCCTTCACACTTCAGTGTCGTAAAGTTGTAAAAGAAGACTGCAAAAGTCAGAATCGTTTTTGACGCTGCTGCAAGTAATAGAGTACACTATTTTAGATCCAAGCGCAGCAAACATAAATCTTAACATAGAAAATTTAGCTACAGTTTAAACATTCGGCGTATTTTAGGAAGTAGGCAAAGATATGTTTACATTTAGCTTCACTCTACGACCCGAACCAGTAACAAGTAAAAGACTGATGTTAAAATGTCTAAAAACTCTTTCATCCACTCGAGTTTTTGTCTTTTTTTGTTATCCGAGCAAATCAATAATTCAAGAATTATGGACA
The DNA here is from genome assembly GCF_022113875.1 of Hydra vulgaris. Lineage (NCBI taxonomy): Eukaryota > Metazoa > Cnidaria > Hydrozoa > Anthoathecata > Hydridae > Hydra > Hydra vulgaris. The sequence goes on from NC_061165.1 coordinate 47,866,169, forward strand.
GAAGAAACTTGGAATGAAATACTACCAGAAAAAATAAAGTAAAAGTAAGATATATGGTTAGGCGAACTGAAAAACATACACCAATGCAAAAAGCATGCATTGATACGTTGTTCACATCTTAAAAACATTATCTATTCAATTCTTCATATATTTGTCGACGCTTCTCAAAATGCTATTGGCATAGTTTCAAATGCGTTTTGAGAAAAAGTTGAGATGGAAAAAGTGAAAGGTGGAATGTCAAATTTTTTTTGTCAAAAACTTGTGTCGCTTCATTAAACTTGCTTACCATTCCAAACTTTAATGTACTCCAAGATTTAATGATAAATAATTCCAAGAGCTAATGGGTGCGGAGTTAGAATTGAAAGTTGCTGTCTCCGTCATAGAAACTTTGCCTTGCACAATAAAAATGGAGAACGTTATTTTTTGGTGTGTTATAAACAGAGTTTACGAAATTCAGTCTTATTTAAATCCGAAACAACGGCGTTACGTACCAACAAGAAAAAAGCCTGCGGACTTGTAATCTAGAGAGGGTAAAAATAACCAATTTATAAAATAGTGACTTGCGGTGGAGTGGACGCATATAAGAAAACTATTATCAACGAAACGTTTGCAAATGAGTATGAAGGCCTTTCTAAACTGTGGTGTTGATTATGGTAGTTTGTTCATAACTATTTAAAGAAGAGAACAAAAGCGACCAAAACGTTATTTATCCTCGTTTACATGGTTGTCTTAACGAGCAGTTTACCTTGAATTACCGTTTAGGTTGGATGCTGACTCATTTCTTAATGCATTTTTTAGGATAAGCAAGTCTATAAGTGTAATTTATTAAAGATTACCTTAGCAAAGGGGCTGCTCATATGGATAAACATCCCGCCTAACCGGGGTACCCCGGTTAGGCGGGATGAATTTCAGCTGTGTTCATATGGAAAAAACATCTCGCTCTAGCGGGACGTTTTTAAGATCATGTGATATTTGTTTATATATAATCATTCGCGCAAATTATTAAATTAAAAATGGAAGTTAAAAAAAAATAGCTCTCATTGCTACAACTAATATAATAGCTCTCCAATCTTATTTAATGCACATTAGAAGTATAATAATATTACGTATTTTACAAAATGAGCATCAAATTAAACTTATCATTAACAATTTTTTATGAAAAAAAAACTTTTGCCTTAAAAAGCTTAAAGACAAAATGTTAAGAAAAAATAGTATAAATTCCTATAGCTGTTGGTACAAACTTGGACGGTCTGATAAGTGGTGGGAAAACATGATAACTGGTGGTTCTCCAGAAATTTGCTGGGTTAAAAATTTCAGATTGTCAAAAAGTGCATTTATGGATTTGGCCGAACAACTTAAACCATACATAGCACCTAATCCAAAATCCCCTAACTATAGAGCTTTGAGCGCAGAAAAAAAGCTTGCAATTACTCTATACTATCTTAAAGATACTGGTTCTTTAATAATAACAGCCAAATGTTTTGGGATTGCAGTAAATGCCATCTCTTCAATTATTACACAAGTGTGGGAAAACATTGTTTATCACCAGGACCAATCTATATATCTCTACCGAAAACAGAAACCGAAATGAGACAAAAGGTAGCTGAGTTTGAATCCAAGTTTGGTATGATTCAAGCTATTGGTTGTATAGACGGTACACATGTGCCAATAGCCTGTCCTGTTGAAAACTCTTAGGATTATTTTTGTTATAAACAATATTATTCCATGAATGTTCAAGCAGTATGTGATTATAAAGGAATGTTCATGGATGTAGAATGCGTTATGGATGTAGAATGCGTTTGCAAACTCATCCGTAAACAGAAAACTGCGCAATGGTTCCTTACCAGGAACATTTTAATCAGTATTGCATGGATACGAAAAAATTGGAACATATATTATTAGTGATCCAGCCTACCCCTTGACTTCCTTTTGTATAAAAGAGTATCAAACTTGTAGAAATAACGAGCAAGTTTTAATAACATGCTTCGATCGGCTCGAAACCCTATCGAATGTGCATTTGGGAGATTAAAAGCTCGCTGGGCAATTCTTACCAGAAAAATAGATTTTAAATTGGAACTTGTACCTAAAATTGTTTATGCTACATTTGTTTTACATAATTTTTGAGAGAGACACAAAACATTAATTGATTATGACAGTGTAAATAAGCAAGTTCAGCTAATTAAAGATAATGAAGAAACTTATATTAATCAACCAAACCCAGTTTATTCAAATAATACAGCAGAAGGAGAATTCATAAGAACATTGCTTACATCTAACATTTCAGAATGTTTGCCAAACTAATAATGTTTAAATCATAAAATCACTTATGATGGTAAAAATTACAGAAAATTTCTGCATAATTGAAATATATAGTTTTGTTTATATATTTTTATTACTGCTTTGATAATTTTTGATTATTGTATTAATCAAAATCTGTATGATAAATAAACAAAAAATATATTGAATAGTTCTGTACTAAACATGTACGTAAAATGCTATAAACCTTTACTAAACAACATTGATAAAACAAAGTTATGGATGTGTTTCATATTATAAAAAACTATCAATTATCCATTAACACTCTCACATATCAACAGGTGCTCTTTAGTCACAGAGCAAAAAAGTATAATAAAATGTGTGTATAAATCAGTTTTTCTACTTTTCCTTGTTTTCAGGAGCTGGTTCAGAATCTTTAAAACTTTGAGAATATGTAGGTGCATTAAAATTGTAATAAGTTGGAATAGGTTGGTGTTGTGGCAAATAATGTGGTTGAATAGGTTGCATTTCCATTGCTAACATTTCAATTGAACAACACATGCTGTTACCCACATTGTTACCATGGAATTGCTTGCTCTAGTGATTTAGCAAAGCTTTCACTTGATAAACGTAAACTTTCAGCCAAATCAGTTTTAAATTCAGCATCTTCTTTTGCTTCAGCGAATAATTGTTTGTCACGTTGATTTGCAGACAAATTTTTTTCTAAATATTTTCGCTTGTTATCAATTAATTTAGGAACTACATTTGTCTTTCTTTTAAAACTTGGTGTAGCAATAATCACGTTTCTTGTTTCAGAAAAGCATTCTGGTGGTTGCATTGATAATTGGTCAAGAGATTCTTCATTAATAAAATCATATTTAGTTTCTTCATTATAACTGTTTATGTTTTCTTCTTCAACTTGACTACTTTTTATACCAAATGACAAAGGTTTTATATTTGCTGAAAAACCCCAAATTTCAATCAACTTATCATAGAATTTGTATACAATTTTTCCACTTCCACTCTTCGTTCCTAAAGTGACAGCTTTTGAAAAGTTTTGTCGTACATCTTTGACTTTTTCAGTAATTCTAGACCTCCCTTTTGTAAAAAATTCAGTCACTTTATGATAAAGTTTGTTATATTCTTTATCGTCCATATCACCTTTTGTGGTAAACTCGACAGGACCAAACATCCATGTTTCATCATTGATACAGTACAATTTTGCCATATCATCCCTTAAATGTTTATACATTGCCGGCTTGTCGCCATCAAAACCTATTCCGCAGTAACACATTTGTGATTTATAATTAGAAATGGCATCAATCAAATTTTCTACAATCTCAGTATTCCATTTGAAAACTTCTTTTTTAACTTGTTTTATTGCAACAGCCGCCATTTTTTATTCGATATATTTGAAACAAGAAGCACTTATAAAATTATTAACTATTTTTGTTTTTATACTTGGTTGAACGATTTAAACTTAAAAATTATTAAATGCTCATTGAATTTCTTAACAAAACTGTCCAGTCGAGCTGGGGTGATTTTCAACTTGTGTTCATATGAAGAATTTTCACCTCGCCTGACCGGAATCCCGGTAGTCCATAGGCGAGATCCCGCCTAGGCGGGGTGAAAAAATTTATATATGAACGCAATGTTAAAACTATAAGAGTTTATTAAGATAGACGGGACCCCGGTTGTTTTTCTGTCCCGGTTAGGCGGGATGATTTTATCCATATGAACAGCCCCTAATATAGCAATTAAGTTTTTTAAATAGATAATTTAAAAAATTAGAAAATACCTATAATATGTCTCTGGGGAAATTTATAGCAAAAGTAGAGTTTTAGTTTAATTTTGTCATTTATTATTTTATTGATAATTTTGTATTGCATTTTATTTTATTTATTATTTTATTGATAATTTTGTATTGCATTTTATTTTATTTATTATTTTATTGATAATTTTGTATTGCAATTAACTTAATAATAATTTTATGTATATTTTTATTATTTAGTTTTATTATTTTTGAACATAAACATCAGAATAAACATTGAAATAATAAAAAATGTGTTTAATCAATAGTAAAATTTATTTATTTATTTAGTTTTAATCAAAAAAATTGCTCCAGATTCATATTTTATTTGTCCGTAATTATTAAAATAAATTAATAAATATTTCATATTTTATTTGTCCATAAATTCTTTACGGAAAAATAAAATATGAAATATTTACTAATAAATAACTGTTTATTTTTAATATCCATTTTGCAGTTAATACAAATATAGTTTTCACAGCACGTCAACCACATTTTTTTTGAGACCGTTACTTGCAAACTTGAAACTGAAAGTAACAGTTTTCTTCAGTCAGACTTTCCGAATATGCTTACCAAAATACAAGACAAGAATAATTGTGTTCTGCGCTTGTCTTGTGTTTTTTTTTTCTCAAATTTTTTTTTTTTTTTTATCTTAACTTTTTTAATATAGTAAGTAATTGAGATTCCGAAACAGAAAATTTTTCAATTATCAATTTATTTCCACTATCTGCAAATAACTCATATGCTGATGGGTTTTTTTTTCCTCAACTTTTTTTATGTTACTTAATTTATTGTTGTTTTCTACCTGTAGGTTATGCTTATCGTGTGGTAAGAAAAACAAGATGGCTTTTCCTATCTCATTCCTTACTTCAAAATGTAAATGAGTGATTGTACAAAGTGAATGAGTGATTTTATAAAATATGAACGTTTATTACTTGTTTTACGGCATAAGTTAAACACCGTTAAATTTAATACCTATGACCACTTTCCGTTACCCAACTAAATATAGTCTGGTAGGTCATTAATTTTAAAATTATCTTAGTAATTTTGCAAAGAAACACTAACATAAAAGGTACAATATTTTGTAAGACAGACATAATGGTTACTATATTGTTTAAAAACTCTGACTTTGTATATAAAAAAAGATGGGAATCCTATTTAAGGTTTCAAATAGGGTTACTACCAAAGTTTGTTACTATTAATGTTGAGTTCTTAAGCTGAATTCAACATTATTTTTTCTTCCAAAACAAATCATCACTAAGCTACTGACTGCTGGAAAATTTTGATGTAAAAGTTTTGATGTTTTTCATTTTGAGTTGTAAAAGTACCATTTGATGTTTTTCTTTTTGACTTGTAAAAGTTCCATTTGATGTTTTTCTTTTATAATTGTATTTTTATTGTTTTGACTAAAAGGAGATACTGTAGAAGACTGTAAACCAATCACAAGGCTGTAAACCAATCACATGCAATCTTTTCACAATTCACCATTACAATCACTGCATTTTTTGCAAAGCATTTTTATTTGATACTAGCAAAACATGCTCAAGTTTGATCTGTATTTGAGAGTTACCTTAAATATAAAAAAATACAGCCATCATCTTTATCTAAAAGCACAATATTTTGTCATATTTTTTTATATTGAGTTGACTACTGTGTTCCAGAATTTACTTAAAACCTTGAAAATTTACTAGTATATATAGTAAACAGGCAATAGAATTGGTTGTGGAGCAAAACGTTCAGTTTTTAATTAACAGCTCAAAAGTTTTTTTGTGGGAGTTAGCAACAATACTGAAATTTACAGACTATTAAGAAATTTTGAACACATTTTCTTTTTTATTAAACATACATGTAAATTGTTTCGAAAAATAAAATAGTACAAAAAAATATTATAATTAATATTCAACGCTTTGTATCAGTTAAACTTTAATAATGTTATTTTTAAAAGTTTGTTTGATTAGGATTTCATAAATTTTTATTTTGAACTGCCGTCTTGGCGGCGCAGCCTACTTTTAACTATATTGATAGAGACAACAAGACGCTTGTCAGCTATTCATAATATCAATTCTGTGACATGAAATTTGATAATGAAGTTTTCACAGTTAAAATTATTTTTAAGTTGCACATACAACAACTGTTTCAATAATAGTAAACCAAATTTCTTATTTTATCAATTGAGGCTCAATTCAAACCAAATTTCTTATTTTATCAATTGAAACTCAATCAATTGAAGAAAAATTTGTTATTTTATCAATTGAAGTTTTTAACTTTGTCCTCTTGATATTTACTATTTATTTTACTGGGCAGTTTAGCAACGCAGATTATCTAAATTCTGCTTAATACATATAAAACCGTTTTATATGTATAAATATATACATATATATATATATATATATATATATATATGTATATATATATATATATATATATATATATATATATATATATATATATATATATATATATATATATATATATATATATATATATATATATATATATATATATATATGTATGTATATGAACTTTTAAGGTCAAATAAAAGTTCATAATTCTACAAATAACAGAATTTAAATGAAGAAAATCTTAACGTCTATAATAATACAAATATTTGCACACAAACCATAAATTGATTAATTCATTTATTATTTTGCAAATACATTTTTAAAAATATTTAAATTGCGATAAATTTAAAGTTTTTTCTACTTTGTGTGAACTTGTTTGTAACTTGATTTACATCATACCTCTGTATTTCATATTTTAAATTGTTTTGTTTTTTTTTCCATATTTATTTTCTAACTTTCCTTATTTGCGTGTAAACTTGTTTTTGTGTTCCAGTTTTTTTGCATATAATATACATATGCTTATATTATGTATATGCTTTAAAGGAAAGTATTATTTGTCATATATGATTTTTTGCATATGTTAATGTATTTTCTTAGATGAATAATATTATTAGTCATACGTGAAATTCTTATGATATTGTCAGGTATCATTTTTAAAAGGTATATAGGGTAGATTAGGGTAATATGAGCACCTTGGTAATACAAGCTTACTTAAAGATTTCTTAGATGTAAGCAGTGAAGTTAAAGTTGCTTTGTATTTTTTGAATTGACTTTATGTGGTGATAACAGGAATCAGTACAATTAGCGTAAATCTATAAGCGGCTATAGTATAATTAAAAATTTGTTAAGTTTTTTTCTTTGCTAAAGTAATGTTATCATGCATGAATAAAGCTGTGGCGCAAAATTTTCGAACTAAAATAATGAAATTAACTTTTTTATAAAGAAAAATATATTAGCTAAAAATCTAATCTGTTTTTGTTTAAAAAACAATCTATAGAAACATTTAGCTTTGACTTTATTTAAAGATGCCATTTTTGTTTAATATGAGCATGCTCAAATTACCCAGTGTTTTTCAGTGAAATTAGATATATAGATAGATGTATAATCTTTTTCGTCAATATAACTTTTTTTTTTTTTCTTCCAAACTGTTAACGTTACAAATTGACTGGAGCAACCAGAAGGCAATGGTCTTATCATCATGCCCCGTTAATTTCAATTTATTCAATTACCTAGTTTAAAGTCCTAAAATAGATGTGGTTTTAATTGCTTTTTAAATAAAAATACAACATGTTAAAATATTTTAATATTTTAACAATAGTAAATATTTTTCTGTAATTACACTTCAAAAAATTTGAACTTTTATTGTTCAAAGGTTTGAGTTATTAAAATTGAAAAAATAACAAATTAATTTTATTTATATTTTCTTGCGGGAAACATTGTTATATTGTTTCAAAAAAAAGTGGATCTTTTAATGATAAGTTTTGTTAATAACGAATCATTATATTCCAAAAATTAGTTCTAATTTTCAGGTTGGTATTTACTTTATTGATGTTGTTTTTTATAGCTAATTTAAAATGCTCATATTACCAAGTGATCTGGGTAATTTAAAGTGATCGTATTACCAAATGGTCTCGGTAATATGAGCACTTTTGCTACTTTTTTAAAACTTTTGTGTTTTTTCAAGAAAAAATTTCTGGCGGCCAAATATCTAAGTGGATCATGAGTAGTTATCCCTAAAAAAAATTTTTTAGTAAAAATTTGTATCCAGCATATTTATTTTTAAAAATACTTCAATTTTGTTTAAGGTGCTCATATTAACATAATCTACCCTAACAATTAACTAGATTGCAGTTTAAAAATTATCCTTAGTTATTTATCATGAAATATTAACTTGAGGTTCTTCTTTTTAAATAATGTTTGGTTTTCATATAAACAAGAGCATCACTTGCACTTTTTTTCTAGATTTTTCCACATACTTCTTTTTTACCTTTTATTAGCTATTAGCTCTATATAACTAAAGATCCACAGTGCATCTCAAATGCATCATCACAGTGCATTTCAAAATCATATTTTTTGTTTAATAGTAGTAGATACTATGGTGCTAGTTGTGATGTAGATAGTAGTAGATACTTATGGTGCTAGTTGTGATGTAGATACTATGGTGGTAAGTTTGTGATAAGACCTAGCGGTCTTATCACAAACTTACCACCATAGTATCTATATCTCACCATAGTAAACTTCCACGGAAGACCATTTAACCTGGTAGCTCACGCCTTCTTTCTTACAAATGTTGTTTATCTGCCCAGAGCCTATCAAACTTCACATCTCTTGATTTTGAGGCTTATCTTTAACTACTGAGCCACAGCTGCATATTTTAAATCAAAATTAGTGTTTTAAAAAACCGTTCTGCGGAAAAAAAACGTTCTGCGGGAAAAAAAACGCTCTGCGGGAGCAAGTAAGTATAATAGAAACCAAATGCAACTCTATGTGAGTTAAATGTTTCTCTGGGTAAATTAAACGTATCACTGTGTAAATTAAATGCATGTACAAATATGCAAATACAATTATAATTAAATACATTTAAAAATGTATATGAAAGAAATTAATTTTTTTTTTGCTTGCAAATACCAGAAAAAAGATTTTAAGATATTTCATCTCTACGGCATTAGAACTAAGCAAGATACTGCTTATTAATGTAATATTATAGTTTGTAAAGTTAACAAACCTTGCTTTTAAAAAAACTCTTTTCAGTTTTATCAAAAGTAATTTTTTGTGGTATTAAAGGTTTTACAGGTTTGAAGTAAGTAATGAAATTTTAAAGGCTCGTTTAGAGTTAACAGCATCAAATGTACCCAACGTTGCATTTGCAACAATGATGCACCCAGTACCCAATGTTTGCTGGTTTGTCATTGTTACTTATTAATGCTTTTCAACATTTTTGCTTTTTCAAAAAAAAAGTAAAATTGTTGAGCGGAAAGACATTACCAGATTAGTGTTTGCGTACTTTTTATAAAAAAGTATTGTACTAATATTTGCTGAAAATGAGGTTTCAGCGCAGTGTTTATACTTTCCTAATGTAAAATAATGTAAAATATTTGCTGAATATGAGGTTTCAGTGCAGTGTTTATACTTTCCTAATTTAAAATATTTGCGGCGACTTTCAGTGCAGTGTTTATACTTTCCTAATTTAAAATAGTTGCGGCGACTGAAGTTTTAATTTTTTGAAAAGAGGACCAAAATTATGGAATAAAATAATAAATATTGACCATTAAGCAATGCAACGAATTTAAATTTTGACCATTAAACAACGGATTTACTATCAAATTGTTGCAAAACCTATTAACGAACGACACACAGTGGGGCAAAGTTGCTTTAAAAATAGACAAAAGTAATTTTTTTTATTTTGGATTTTTAAGTTAAGTAATTATATTAAAGGCACTTGTTAGACTTAGGAAAAATTACTCCATAGATTTTTAAACATTTATTTACAACTGTCAGATGTTTTTAATATATTTTCGAGTAATTTTGGTTAAAGTTTTTTGGTAAGTGATAATATAAAAAAGATGAAAATCAAAAGCTTGCATGATTAAAAAATATTTAATCGATTCACTAAAATAAATTGCAGTAATTCAAATATAATGTAAAAAGTCTCTCAAAAATAGCTACTCGAAAACTCTATTAGTTTTAATAAATTAAATTTGCTAAAAACAAATCTCACACAAAAAAAAGAACGACATAAGTTTATGCGTTTTGACCTGGTTGCGTTACCTTGTTATCTACTGATGTAATTAACTACTGATGTAGTTATCTACTGATGTAATTAACACATTTCCACTAATACACGTAAAAGGGCTCAGTAAGTGCAAAAAAATTTTACAATCTGAAATCATTAGCAATTTTATAAAAAAAATTTGAAACTGTATCTAAGTGAGGACATAAACAAAAAGTGAATTGTTTGAAAAAATTAAATAAAAAAAAATATTTTAAATGCACTTTTTTTAAAGACCTTTAAGCATACATTATAAGGACTTTAAAATTACTTTTTCATTTGTAAAAGATATCTGCTAACCTAAAATTGAAAAATCTCTGAAAATAATTGTGAACTTTTATTAAAACTTCAGCTTTAATACTATAAAAACAAAGTTGTACAAGTAACTCGCTTGCACGAGTTATTTTTTAAACAAAAGAATTGAGCTAGATTATGGGTAAAAACACGTTGATAAGATGGGCCAGAAACTCTTTTATACATTACCACCAAAAATATAATTCATAACGCTTTTTTCAATTTTCATCAAATACCCAGTTTTGAAACAATTCTGCCCCACTGCGCGACGTAGCGCATAGCATTTTCTGATGTATTACGGGTTGCTACTAAAAAACTTACCCATTATTCGTAGGTTTTTCATTATTAACTTGGAGGTCTTAGAAAGGATCATGTCATTGTTAATGCTTAAACTCAATTGTATTTATAAAAGTTTATGGTTTATAAAAGTTCTGCCATGTATTACAGATATTTCAAGGTACATTCTTTTATACTATATAACCTTACTTTGGGGTTACAAATTTTGTGGGGCCGGGGTACCAAATGGGGTTTAAACTTTTTATGGTCATAATTTTTAAACGTAAGAGATTATTGAATGAATTTTAAAATTTATCGATGAATAGAAATTTAGTTAAGAATAGTTCAAATTTATTGCTTTTTTGTCCCCAAGCTATAATCATAGCAATTTTTTGCAAAGCATCCTTGTTTGACATAAGTATGAAATATAAATATTTGGAGTTTGCTCCATGTCTGCAAAATTATAAAAACACAGATGCATCCGCATCTGCATTTTTATAATTTTTGTTATTTTATATTTACGATTATAAAATCAGATTATGGGGCTTGGAGATTAGACAAATTATGTCTTCTTCTTGCCCTAGCGACTCGTATTTAATCATATTTTACAATTTAAATGAAGATATACAGCAAAAAAAAACAACAGGCTATTAAAACTTCCAAGATTTATATAATATATTAACTTTAGGAGTTCTTTTTTTCCAGACTTCAATAACCGCAATTTTTTACAAAACGTCATTATTTGAAATAACTATACACATATAAATGTGTTGAAGTTTGTTCCATGTCTGAAAATTAGATATCTTAAACACTAAAAAAAAATTGAAAAACGCCCAAGAAACCTTAAATTAGTTTTTTTGGTACGCTTGCAGATATTATTGCATGACATGAACTATAGAGCAACGTATGTTTAAAAAACACCAAGCTTTCTTCTTCTTTGTTTTTTTCAAATAGTAAGCTTTCTTCTTCTTCGTTTTTTTTCAAATAGCAAGCTTTCTTCTTTGTTTAATAGTGCATTATTGGTATTAAAGCTTTTTAAAAAAAATTCAAAACAAAAATAGTTAAAAGTAAAGTTTTGATTTTCAATAAACTTTTTATTTTATATCAAAATTTTTTTTTTTGTTCTTTTTAAATATGTTAAATATGCAAATATATTCCACGTGTACTTTTTTTTTGAAAACTGTAAGCTATTTGAAAATTATTCTTGATAAACTTTTGGCGTTTAGTTTTCTTCAAAATTGCCAAGCCAAGCATTTAATTACAAATTTACAGTTTTGCTAACATAAATGCTATTAGATAAAACACCTTTGGATGGGAGAGACTCATTTACTCACTAATTGAACTGCTCATTCAGTCAAATAGCTACATTTAAAAAATCCAATATTTCGTGTGGCCTAATGCAGCGTGCTAGAAAAGATTATCATTTACTAAATAATTTTCGCATCAGCATAGCAACAACAAAGCATCAACATAGCTATAAATTTATCGACTAATTCCTAGTTTTCAAAGTAATTTAACACAAACAATAGTGTTGGATTGGCATTACTGTTTTGACACGATGCTTTTACAGTCAATTTTAATGGCCCGAGACATGGAATTTGGGTAAAATTTTGTCGATCCTTTTATTGTGTCAAACAGAAATAAAGATGATCGTACTCTCAATGATTTCTCAATGTAAGATTTCTCTTACAAACCCACATTCAATGTAAGATAACTTCTCTTACAAACCCACATTCAATGTAAGATAACTTCTCTTACAAACCCACAAAACATTTGTGTTAAAGTAACTACATAAAATTTTGAAATTCAGTATTTGTCAAATGGTCTCATCAAACTCACCAAGTTCATCTGATTTGTTGTTGTTTTTTTGGAGTGTTTAATCTTTTTTTTGGAGAAAAGTAAAATAATTTTGTCACTTTTCTCACACTTTACTTAATACCCACCGGAAGAATCTTCTTTATCACTGTTTGCTATGTTTGCGTCATTGTTAATGCTCTTCGTCTTCATTATAGCCGTTTTCACATTAGTAGAAATACGCACAAACCCCTCATCGTAATTCTGCTTAATCGGTGTAAATACTCTTTTAATAAACTCAATGCATATTTTGGTAACTCTATTAACAAATCCAGCTAATTCAAGCCTTCAAAATTTGTGCTCGATGTATAGATTTACGTTCAAATATCTGCAATTTTTAGATGATATCCATTCATAAAATGTCTGATACACATCCTTTGCAATGGAGATGATTAAACTTAAATAATACCAACTCTATGTTTGTGTTTGGGTATTTGATTATCATATTCAATTGCTGTCGCCGATTTTGGAACAAAAAACCGTCAGGCTTCCAGCAATCTTAGTTCCGTCAAGTTTGTTTCATCAGAAAAAACGGTAGATGGTGATTTTTCAAGTTGATTTTAGAAGAAATTGTCAATCAAAAGTTGTTTTTCTTTGCCAATGGGACACGAAATCCACTTCCCAGGTATGTACAATGCCTTGAGCTAACATAAATTACAACAAGAAAAATACATTCTCAAATAAAAGTGAAAAAAAAAAAACAATGTTCACATCATATTTGTTAATTTTTTTCATTAACTTTATTATTTTTCATTATTTCAGGAGAATTATTTATAAAAAAATATTTCACAAAAAAGAATTTGTTCACTAAAATATGGTTTAATTGTAAACGAGTTGAAGAGTTGACGATATATAATTTAAATGATAAATTTACAGCATTGTCAAATAAACTTCAAAAATGTTATTTTGAAAAACATTTGTTATCCTTGATAGAATAAAAATCATAAAAGTGATTTAAATAAGTTTCAAAAGATCAAAAAATATTTTTTAATTATCGATCAATTAAAAAAAAATCTATTATAAATACGCATTACATTTTGTTTAAAATTTTTCATGATACTATAATATAGTATTTTATTCCTATGTATACTATGCCCGACATCATTTTTAAATTTTTTTATCCATTAGCAATAGATTATGGAAAATTTAAGGGGCAACTACCATCAAATTTTAAAACAACGCCTATAAATTAACTTTTTCTTATTCCAAACAGAAAATATTATACTGACATTAAAAATGAAATAATATGTGTAAAATGGTAGTTTGTTGCTATCGTAACCAATAAAAATAGCTTAAAATACCAAAAAAACTGGGTTTACGCTGTAAAAAAATAAAGAAGAATGAGAAAAGGAATTTATAATACTGTAACTTTGCTAAGCTATTTCTAAATATATAAAACTGTTATATGAGTGGAGCCGATTTTTTAATAAGTTTAGTTTTTTTTGTAAAAAAGTAAAAACAAATTGAATAATAAAAAAAAGTTTAAAAATAAAATACGAAAAACTCGATAACTCAAAATCTAAATTTTAATTAAAAATTCTACTCCACTCATATAACAAATATTGATAAAATGAACTATATTGATTATTAAACTATATTGATATTAAACTAAAATATTGATAAAATGAAATATTGATAAAATGAATCTCTGAAAATTTCATTATGATAGCATTTATAGTTTTTGAGATTTTTTTTACGGCGTGCCTAAAGTGCAAAGTTTTAGAAAACGCAAAACAAAAAATAAATTCATAAAAAAGTGATGTTTTTAAAATTAAAATATGACTTTTTGAAAAACTATTTTTGAAAGTTACCAGGTTCATAATATTTCCGGAATACTTTTTTGAATTATTGCTTTTGATAAGTGTTGAAATCATGAAAACCCTAAAACTTTCACTCGTCCTAAATGATGATATCTCTATTAACTTCTTGTTTATAAGTCTGTAACCGGCTAAAGTAAAGTGCCCTAGTTTCAATTTAAGTTTTACATGAATTTAAATAACTGACTTATACCAATAATAATATTTATGTTGTTTCAAATGCACCCACATTAGCTTTTTCATATTTTTGCTTATGTTGTTGTTTAAATAAGCTTCGATAACTTGATATAACCTTATTTTAGTCCAATGTTTAATAAGAAGCATAATATTAGGTAGCAAATAGGATATAAATTTTAAACTGTATTTGAATTAGAAGTTCTGAAAAAGCAATAAAAAACGTGCATTTTCACCGTTGCTATACGCATTGCTATGACCTTTTTTCTTAACTTAGAATTAAAACAACAAATATTAGACAAAAACGTATTGAGAAATGTTTTTTTTTTTTTGCAGATTAAAAATCTGCATAAAATTTTGATATATATTAGTTAAAAAATTTTTTTAATTTTTGAAAAATTTAGAGGGTAACTGCCAATGGGCATAATGCTAGAGAAAGTGAAAGAAACAAGAAACTATAACAAAAAGAAAATTTAAGGGAAACTATTCTTGAAAAGTTATAAATTGTGACGTAATGAACAAATTTTTTGTTCCTCTGATTTAACTTTTTCTTTGAGATTTTTTAAGATTTAAAAAAGTACGAACGAAATTCAATCAATCTGTTTAAAAGATAAGTTAAATGCTTTTATGATCTTCGGGTTAAAAGATTAAAAAAGCTTGTATAACTTTATTTCTACATAATCTTAATTCATCAATTTCGTTAAATATTTTTAAGTGACGTTTAGTGACAAGTTTTATATCAAAACAAATAAAAAAACTTCTTTTAAAAAACGCAACCTTAGAGAGATAAGCAATTTTTTTCAGACTCTAAGTATTTCAATTCTGCTCTATGACTTTTTCTTTACATTATCTGCAATAATTCTGCATTTTTTATAATTCTGAAGTTATTCAATTCAATGTAAAAAAAAATAAAAGAAAATAAAAAATAACTATAATAAATGTAGTTATAGTTTGGCAGACAGGTGATTTGCGGGGAATTATTCTTAATCAGACATGCAGTCATGGCGCAGTTGTAGCGCACTTACCTCAGAAATTAAGGTTTCGTGGTTCAAACACCACCTCTTGGCATGTTTTGCGACATCGTTTAGGAAGGAGGCGTGAACTTCCAATTAAATGCTCATCCGCGGTGCACTGTGATAAGACCGTAAGGACTTTTTGGGGCACCTAATTATAATTTAAATTTTTTTTTTTTTTTTTTTTTTTGGGGGGGGGGGGGTAAGGTTTTTTGTTTTGGTATCCCAAAAAGAATCTAACGATCTTATCACAGAGCACCAGGGAAGAGCATCTAGTAAGAAGTTCAAGCCTCCTTCCTTACCAATGGCGCAAAATATTCCCAGAGCTCACTTCGAAATCTAGATCTCTTGTTTTCAACGCTAGCGCTTCTATCACTGCGCCAAAAAAATTAATTTATAAATATTATAAATTTTATGATAAGAACATCAACAATAGTAAATTGTAGAAAACTATTCTTTGACTCTAAATCAATTGTTTAAAGACATCCGAGCTTTACTAATTTGAGTTCAAAAAATAACTTGGTTAGCTCTAACAAGTTATTGTTGAATAAGGTCACACCTTAATTTTTCGCTCTGTGTAATAACCGGATAGTTTGTATTAAAAAAACTAACTAAATATATATAGTCTTTAAATTGTATGTTTTTAAACTTTGGATTAATAATATTGAATAAACTTTATGTCTTACAAACTGTATTAACTCACCAAGCTTTCAAGCTTTTAAAAATTTCACTTCTCTAAGGTTTCATCTTCATCATGGTTTCACTTTTATAAGGTTCCAACCTCTTCAAAGTTTCACTTCTCCAAGGTTTTATCCCCATCATGGTTTCACTTCTCCAAGGTCAACCTCTACATGAAGTTTAAAAAGCCGATATATGATAAAAATCCTAAAAAAGAAAAAATAAGGATAAAAACTATAATAAAAACAAAAAAGCATGAATATTAGAAATAGTTTTCAACCATGGAATTTACTATCATATTTTTTTTCTCTGTTTAAAGTAATCATATTTTTTATTTTTGCTTTAGAAATCTTGCTTTGTTTCTTGGTTATTTCTTAAATTTTCTATTCCGACATGTCTTTCCTCAGGTTTAATTAATTGCAACCAGATGTGGTATGATATCATGGTATCACATATAGAGTTTCAAAAAAAAAAGAAAACTTAAACTCTACATTAAACGTTCAAATAGAGTAATAGAGTCCAAATTTAAGTTGCGTAAGCAAAACATATTTTGACTTAGGTACCCTGAATTATATAATTGCATTAAAGTTTTCATTTTGGTTCAGTGTTTTTTTATGAAAAAAATGGCTTATGTAAACATCTGAAGCTAGTTCTTCGTAATGAGGTTTTAATATAAAATCAATATCAATTCGATTGTCTTTTTTTTTTTTTTTTTTTTTTTATTTTACTTCACCTCCTCAAGGCCGAGAAGGCCACTACAGACGAGAAGGCTACTTATTTTGTGGCTATAACCCTCTCTCAACTCTTTAACTCCGAAACACGAACCTTGACGAACAAGGCCGCTGCGCGGAGAAACGAATTGAGCGCGGTACTACCAGGGACGTGGTGGGGATCGATCTCGGAACCACTCGTTTATGAAGCGAGCGCCTCTACCACTACACCACTACCGCATAATAATCACCGTCTTTACTTGATATTCATTGGTACCATTAGCTTTATATCAATTGTTTTTTTTCCACCAATTATTATTATTTTTTTTTTATTTCTGTTTTTTTTTTTTTTTTTTTTTTTTAATGAAAATTCAAAAATAATTCTGTAATTAATAGATTGAAGCATGCGTTAAACAATCAAGTTGAAAACTTTAATTTTTTTTTCTAAATATTGAGAACGAGATTCAATGAGCTTTTTAAAAAGTCTTATACAATCTATTTCACACAAAAGTGTGTTCCTTATTATCAGCTTAGAGTTGCTGTTTTGATTTGATGGAAATCTCCCCCTTTGAGATGAACAACCCAATTGATGAAACATATCTTTTTTTTGCTATGTTCCATCAACAGGAACACTAATATCTACTATCTCATTAGGCAACTTTCCTTCTTGGATAACAATGCACCCTGTACATTGTTAACCGATTGCATTATTACAATGCGAGTAATTTATTTTGGCATAAACACCAAATATTATTAAAGCTTTTTTAAAAAAAAAAAAATTGGAAATTTCGCAGTCGTCAGTATTGACAGTTTTAACTTTATGCACTATCAGTAGAGTTAAAACATTGTGAAAACCAAAGCTCTTGTTAGAACCAAAACTCATGTTAGGACCAAAATTTCTTTTAAGGGCAAAAACTCTTTTAAGGACCGAAACACTTAAACCAAAACTTTTGTAAAGATTATAACTCTTGGACAAAAATCCAGAATTAAGCACTACAATAAAGAGTTTACATAATGTTTCCTTTATTTACTTTCCAAAATCAAAGTAAAATCTTCCTTTGCTGGTTTCTCAAAAGTTTAGAAATCATATTATGACACTCCGTATATGGACACTGATGATGCACTTAATGCAAATAAGCCAACTGCAATTCTATATAAATAAAATTAATAAGATTTAAAAATGCTCATCAAGAGACAAAAAATTAAATAAAAAGAACATGAGAAATAGAAGAAACTTCAAAATAGTTTGTTTGTTTGTTTTTTATGTATTTGTTTATTTAATTTTGTAAGTGTGTGTGTTTGTATGTCTTAAAAAATCTGCATTACCCAAAACATTCAAATATTGACTCATTTTATCGTAGAATGCCGCAAAGTTCTTTGTTAAATTATTTTTATTTTTCAAATTTGTTTAAGAACTTTTTATTTAAGGAGTTTAAAGATTATCACCTAAACCAAAAAATTTCTTAATTGTTCATAGTTAAGTTGCCTATTATAACATTAAATAGGCAATTCTTTAGTAATAAATACATTTTACATTTATAAAACAAAACAAAGCCATTTTCAAAAACTATAGACACAAATCAAATTAAAAACGGATTAGGTATAACACACAAGAAATATTAAATACGTGCGTTTAGCGTTTGTAGTGTTTTATGGCTAAATGTATAAGACGTGAGAGATTTTTTAATGAATTGCATATTGCAAGACTAACTATGCACAACTTAATTTTTTCTCATTATACTATAGTATTATGTAGTGAAAAATTTATTATTTAGTACACAATGTTAATGTTTCAGTTAATGTTTTAAAGGTTATCTTTAGAACAAGGTTTAGGTGAAAACTTTAATTGCTCATTATACTAATTGCAAATAACAAATGATATCATCAAGATATTTTACAATTTAATATAAATAATTTATTACAGTGTTGCAGCAAAAGTGGTTCTTGTAACTTAATATCTTCAATTTTAGTGATCCTGGAACTAGTATTTTATGTCACGTGGCACCTCCCTCCGTCTTTCGCTGGCCGCACAAAATGATCAGAACTGTTTAGCAATAAGATTGCGGAACTTAAGTGTATTGTACCCAAAGTTACAATAATTTCGTCTTTAACTTTAAATATGTGCATTAATGTTTATGATTTAGTTTTTTTTTAAGGAGTAGAATAAGAAAGTAAAAACTTCAACCAGCTATAAACAGTTTCTATTAAGAACTCGATCAATACCCAAAATGGCGCAGCTTTTGCCTATTCGATTTCAAGAACATCTTCAGGTTAGATCTTAATGGTTTTACATTTCAAAATTATTCAAGTTTAAACAGTTGTATAAATAAAAGAAAAAAAATAAGAAAATTATTGTCAATTTTTTTTGTTCCAATGCAAATTTAAGGGTATTGTACATTTTAGTGAACTGTCTTTTAATAGACATTTTTTTTTGCGTTTTGTCAGGTAAAATTGCCAGATAAAATAGTAAAAGTTTTCAAAAAACCCAAAATTTAACGCAGACAGTGCAATATATTTAAATCATAAAAACAAATTCAAAATATTGTTTTATAGACGTTTTCATAATGGCAAACACATTCAACACTTTATTTTTAGTATTACTAAAAATAATGCTTTATAAATTTTAACTCTTCAATTCTGTTAGTCTTTACCAAGGGCAATTGAATTATATAATTGTTTTAACTGTTTTTTGTCAACTAAATCTTTGTATATATATACACACTATTATTAAATAAAATGGAACCTAAATTTTTGTTTAATTATTAAAATAATTAAACGTATTAAAAGTATGTGAGCTGAAATATTTGAATTAGTTAATAATATGAAAGTGAAAGTTTTAATTTTGTTATAAAATGTATAGAAGTAACAAAGTCTGATGAGGTAAATAATGTGGATTAATATAAATAATGACTTAATATACCTTATAACATTTCCTGCTATAAACATGTTTATATCCCTCCCTCCCTTCTAAACTAAAAAATACTAAGTTTAAAGTACCTTATAGTTTAATCAAATTTCAACAAATCAACAAATCTTTTATTCTGATAAGATTAAATTTTTAAATATATATACACATGCAAGTGTTGCATATAATGTGATGACTAAAAAATTGTTTTGGGTAATTAGCAAATAAAAATATAATTTTTACTAAATTAAACATTTAATATAAGCAGCCAACAGGTATTAATGTTAAATGTCTAATAAAATTGTTGAGTAAACTTAAAGATCAACAAAATAGATAGTAATGGTTGTTGATTTTATTTATTATTTGAAAGTAAGAATATTTACATTTAAACTGTGTGAAACTGATATTCTATTTTTGAAACAGCATTTGTGTTTTAGTAGTTTTTTTTATTGTTCCCATTAGACCCTATTTTGCATATACAGTTAGTTGATAAATAATAATAGTTTTTTTAAATTACCTATGAGAAGTTGTACCAATGTTTAATTTTTTAAATAGATACATAAACATATGAATCCCCAGCGATGTGTTAGTTACTGTTCTGAAAATTAAATAAATCTACCTAATTGATTTTTAAGGATGTTTTATGGAAAATTATAGGCTGTTTTAATGTTTTTATCGTTTTAATATATCTGTTATGTGAAATACAGCTTAATTTAAAACTGCATCTGGGATATATCAACTATTAAAACTGCATCTGGGATAAAACAATTCACTTCCTGAATATGGTATCAAACCTCAATAAAATAGTCTGCAAGGAGTGAAAATTAACCTTAACTTCATATGAAGTTATTTCTATGATAAAGACAATTATAAAGTTATTATAAACATAAATATTTATATAAGTTATTTTTAATGACTTTTTTTTGTCCAGATTGTAGCTTAAGTAATGTTAATTTGGTTGACCAGGCTTTATTTTAAGTCAGATACTTTTACAGCCCTTTGGATTAGGTTCGGATTTCAGCAATGTCGACCTAACTGCAGAGGGTTGCATGTATAAGATTAACCTTAATGTTTAAAGCACACAATTTTAATTTAATACATCCACTTTTTTTTATATATAATGAAGTTCAGAAATAAATGTGAAGCAAATATTTGAATTGTAATTGCTTTTCAAGAAATCATTAATGAGCACAAATTAGTAAATGTTGATAGGTCTATGAATATGTTTTTAATTTATAGCAACGTTTAAATTCCAACTTCAGTGAAAATAATATCCTACTCCTTATGGTTTTCAGGCCTTGTTTTAGATAAAGAAAAATGCTTTATGCATTTGCCTAACGTGAATTTGAGGTCATAAAATTCTCTTTATTTTTAATTTTTTAAAATACATTAACTTTTTTAAATTACACAAAACAACTTTAGTATTATTTAACTCATTTTTTATCATTACTTATTGAAAAAATTTTTAATTTTTTAATTTTTTATTTATATTAAATAATTAAATTTAATATTACATTTTTAATAGTGTTTGATATAAACAAATTTCTTTCTATTCTAGACATTTGTATAAATGAATTAAAATATGTTAAATTTTTTTAAGTAATTATTTCTTAAATTTCTAAGTTTTTTATTTAAAAGTTTAAAATTGTTGTGAAAGCAAAGTTTTTTTTCCAAACGCCATTTATTAAAATAATAAATATTATATCGTTTTATATATCCTTTATTATAAAATACTTGCTGTGCTTTATCGTGCGTTATAAAGAAAAGTTTAACTTACATTTTGTGCATGTTTTTGATGCAGCCTCAGAACAGATTTGTTCAAAATTTAATTTTAAATAAACAAAAATCTTTATGTAGGAATACTGAAAAAACAACTGCGATAAAAATGAGCTAATTTTTACAAAAATTTTTAATAAAATATAAATATTAAACAATATTTAGTAATATTTTTAAATAAACTTGACAGTTAAACCCAAGCATTAACTTGAATTTTAATAAACTTATATTTTTAATAAAAACTTGAATGTTTTAAAAAAAATAATCTTGATATTTTATTATTTATATCACAAGTGTTAAATATTTTAAATAATTATGATAACAAATAAAATTATTTTATCATTCAATTAGAAAAAAAATGATGATAGAAAAAATTATTTTCAAAAGCAACTTTGAAACTTTTCATAATTTTAATAATTAATAATTCATTCATAAAGCCTACAATAAATAATACCTACATACATAAATGCCTACAAGCCTCCCTCATGGTTTATCACTTGATGCTTTTATAAACAGGTAGTTATAAATACTTTTATAAACAGGTACTTATAAACACTTATAAATAGGTATATATAAACACTTTGGTAAAAAGTAAAAAAATTCTTCAATTTAAAAACTGCTCGTAAATAAAAAAAATTGTTGAATGTGAACATAAAAACTAAATCTATAATCTTTTAGTGTAATCAATACTTGGCAATTAGACAACATTTTTGTTTAATATTGTATCAGAACAGGTATTTCTGGATTTAATATACAACTTATTGTGTAAAAGAAAGCAATCTATATAAAATAAATTTTTCTTAGATAATTAACACTGGGCAAATGTTACAAAACATCTAGTTTTGTAACATTTGCCCAGTGCTCTCACCACTGATTCAGGTTTTGATACTTTGCATCAGAAGTCTTGTTCAATATTTAAAGAAGGTAAGGTGTTAACCATTGTAAAGCAATTTAGAAAAGAAAAACTCTAAGATAAAGCAAATTAAATTTGTTTGTTGATGAGGGTTGAAGTAGTTTGTAAACCTTGGAAATCTTTTTAGTGGGAGGTAAACAGTAAAAATATTATGTTATTTATTTAGATCTGCAAAACAGTTTACAGGGTGTTAGCTAGGAAAAAATTTTATTTAGCATTTTTGCAAAATTAGGAATTTAGGTGCGGCTAACAAAAAACAGTCATTACATTTTGACATTTAAAAATGCAGATTAATTATACATTTTTTAGATACAATTAAATTTTAGTCAAAATCAAAAAAAAAAATCTTTTTTTGCTGTGTTGTATTTACAGCAAGATTATTTTTTTTTTATTTTATAAATGTTCTTTTCTAATTATTCAGCTTGTTTCATAATGAGCAATCTTATAAAGTTTTCATTTTTAAATCGCTTCTCTTTTTTGTTTTATATACTGCAGCCGTTTTTCAAAATGTCATATGTTTGTTATGTATTTCGAGAAAAATTCAATTATTAAAAAATTATTAGGAGAAATTCTTTGTAAAGCGTTTTTTAAAACTATTAATTTTTATGTATTTTTTTAGGACATTTTAAAAACATGTACTCAACAACGTTTGTAGACATCTAAACTAGCTTATTTTGTAAAAAAGTCAAAATTGATTTTTTTTTTTTTTTTTTTTTACCTAAAGGCGTTTTGAAAAACGGCTGTAGTAGAGAGAAAAATTTGAAGAAAAGACAAATGTTTGCTGTTTTAATGAATGAATTTTTAAATATCATTGAAGCTTTTTTAGTTGCGTACATCGCTTTTAAATACAGTTTTAAAAGGTTTAAATACTTTAGTATTTTAAAATACTTAAAAAAATTTTTTTTACAATATTTGTATTATTGTTCATCATATTTTATATTATAATTTTCATCATTACATAAATTTAATAGTTTAAAAACTTAATAAACTTAATTTAATAGTTTAAAAATCGATAACTTTTAATTAAAAAACTTGTTTGGCTCGCCGATTTCCATCAAATATAATTTTATTAAAAGAACTTTTGTTGCAATATGCTACTTCAACTTAAATAAGTAACAAAGACATTAAGGGAGCAGAGCAAGATTCTTTCACCGCACAAGGGCTGCAACCAAATTTAATCCGCATATTTAAATATTTGGTAAATTAGGTATTTAAATACAAAATTATTTATTTTTTTCAACTTACAATTATACATTAAATATTTATGTAAATATTGTATTTGTAAATTTAAAAAAGAAATTTTGTATTTATAAATATTGGTTAATAATTATTAATTATCTTCTTTTATGTTTTACGCAAATATAACATAGATAATCGCTGCAAGTTTTATTTTTGATTGTTTTTGTTTTATTTTCAATTTATTTTACCAGCTAATTTATTTTACCGAAAGTATTAATAAATCTTTTATTATAAAAAACGTAAATAAAATATAAAATAACATTACAGAAAACTTTTCAAACCACTCAGCTGTGAACTCATGAACATCAAAAATAAAAACAGTAAAAGGTTATTTATTTTGAAATACTGTTTCACAAACAGTTAGCTTATATACAATAAAAGTAGCTTATATTTGCTAGATCTGGCAAAAAATTTAAAGCTTTTAACTAAATTAAAATTAAAGTTAACAACTTTTTAACTTTAGTACTATGCATCACTTTTTAAGGTGCATAATGCTAATATTTTTTCATAATAATGAAGGTATGCATCTAAATTGGTGTTTGTGTAAAATTTTGAGAATTGTTTTACTTTCGTTTCACAGGATGCCATAGCATATGCATCAGCATCAAATGCTTTTAACAGCATTCACAATTTAGTGTTGTTTTAATCAGTTTATAAGTTTATTGTATATAAGCTACTTTTATTGTATATAAGCTAACTGTTTGTGAAACAGTATTTCAAAATAAATTGTTCTTTTTTGATTTAATGCAATATAAAAATATAATTCAGAATTTTTTTATAATAAAAGTTTTTTATATTTCATTTTATTACTTAGCTTCAAAATGTTGGAATTAACGCTGCTAATATTGGTTTCTCAACACTTACAATGGAATCTGACAAGTTTATTTGTGTTAGAGAAAAAGTTGGGGAACAGGCTCAAGTTGTTATTATTGATATGGCAGATCCAAACAACCCTACACGAAGACCAATATCTGCTGATTCAGCTATAATGAATCCAGCTTCCAAAGTAATTGCTCTTAAAGGTTGTTGTTTCTTTGTTGTTATTTTTGTTTGTTGTTGTGTTTTTTTTTATATAGAAAAAAACTAGCGACATAACTGAAATAATGTTTGATGGCTAAATAGTTGTAAATTTTAGTAAGAATTTAGCCAGACTGAAGTGCTAGAAATCTTAAAATCAATTTTGAATATTGATATATAAACTCAAGTTGTGTAAAAAATTTATTATTTAACTTTAATTTAGCTGCAATTTATTATAATTTAATTTTGATTTAGCTGCAAAAACTCTTCAAATCTTTAATATTGAAATGAAAAGCAAAATGAAAGCCCATAACTTAACTGAAGATGTTATTTTTTGGAAATGGATTTCTGTGAACACATTAGGTTTAGTTACAGAAGCATCAGTTTTTCATTGGACAATGGAAGGTGATTCTAGCCCTGTAAAAATGTTTGATAGACATCAATCTCTTGCTGGTTGTCAAATAATTAACTATAAAGTAGACCATTCAGGCCAGTGGTTGCTGTTGGTTGGTATATCAGCTCAGCAAAATCGTGTTGTTGGTGCAATGCAATTGTATTCAATTGAGAGAAAAGTTACGCAGCCAATTGAAGGTCATGCTGCTGTATTTTCTCAATTTAAAATGGAAGGTAACGCTCAACCATCAAATATTTTCTGCTTTGCAGTCAGAGGAGCTACTGCTTCAAAGCTGCACATCATTGAAGTGGGAACTCCACCGACTGGAAATCAACCTTTTCCTAAAAAAGCTGAAAATATATTTTTTCCACCTGAGGCTGATAAAGACTTTCCTGTTGCTATGCAAGCCAGTGAGAAATATGGTGTTTTATATCTTGTTACTAAATATGGATATATTCATTTATATGATGTTGAAAGTGCTCAATGTATTTATTCAAATAGAATTAGTGCTGATACAATCTTTGTGACTGCCCCTTATGAGCCAACTGAAGGAATAATTGGTGTAAACAGAAAAGGACAGGTATAACTTGATATTTACTAGTTTTTTATTATTATCAGTTGTAACATCTTTTATACCTTTTAATAATTTAACCATTCAATTTTTAATTAAAATTATACTTACAATGATCCTGCCAAATGTGTCCAAATATTTCTATATAAATAATACTAGATTTATTTTAAAAAATTCGATATTATTTATACAAATTAAGTAGTATATAACATAAATGTTTAAATGTACACAACCTATTTAAAACTAGATTTTATGTAGATATTACCATTGTAGAAATTGTAGTAGTACAAAAAGTGTGGGGGGGGAGCAGTTATTTATTTATAATAATATTTTTGAAATTAGTTTTTTTCGTAACATAAGGTTCTCTCAGTTTCTTGCGACGAGGAAAAAATGGTTCCTTTTTTAATACAAGTCAAGCAGAATGGTGAGCTAGCTCGTAGAATGGCTGAACGCTGTAATTTGCCAGGAGCAGATAACTTGTTTATTCAAACATTTAATGAAAAATTTGCCATTGGACAATACCCAGAAGCCGCAAAGATTGCAGCTAAAGCACCTAAGGTAGTTTTCATTAACAATATAATTTTTAAGTACTTGAAATATTTATAGTTCGTACAATAAGCTATGTTTAATTTGTTGTAGGGAATATTAAGAACCCCACAAACAATCCAAAAGTTTCAACAACTACCTTCACAACCTGGTCAAACATCTCCTTTGTTGCAGTACTTTGGTATTTTATTGGATCAAGGTCAGTTAAATAAGTATGAATCAGTTGAACTATGTAGGCCAGTTTTAATGCAAAATCGTAAACAACTTATGGAAAAGTGGTTGAAAGAGGACAAGGTTTTTTTTATTTTATTGTTATTGATTACACTTTTGAAAAAGAACTAACATGTTTATTAAATCATGTTGTACTGATTGTTAGCTTGACTGTAGTGAAGAACTAGGCGATCTTGCAAAGCAGTTTGACAACACCTTAGCTTTATCTGTTTATTTAAGAGCTAATGTCCCTAACAAGGTAACTTGATATAAATACATCTAATA
The DNA here is from genome assembly GCF_022113875.1 of Hydra vulgaris. Classification (NCBI taxonomy): domain Eukaryota; kingdom Metazoa; phylum Cnidaria; class Hydrozoa; order Anthoathecata; family Hydridae; genus Hydra; species Hydra vulgaris. The sequence goes on from NC_061165.1 coordinate 47,893,018, forward strand.
ATAGTTTGTTTTACAAAAAATAAAATTTACAAAAAAATTTTAAATAAAATTATATATTTAAGTGTTTTTTGCATATATTTATTCTTAACATGTTTAATTTAGAAGTTTTTTCCTTGTTTAAAAAAGTTTGTGAAATTTGTTTTTTTTTTTTTTTTTTTTTTTTTTTTTTTTTTTTTTTGTTTGTTTGTTTGTTTGTATAATTGGTTGTTTGATTAGATCATAAGCAACAAAAATAATATTTCTTATTGATAATGTGTAATGTATATTATTTCTTATTGAATTTATTTAAGATTGTTTATAACTTTAGGTGATAATGTGTTTTGCAGAAACTGGTCAGTTTCAAAAAATTGTTTTATATGCTAAAAAAGTTGGTTTTGAGCCAGACTATGTTACTTTGCTCAGAAATGTAATGCGTGTTAATACTGAAGCTGGTTCTCAATTTGCATCAATGTTAATACAAGATAATGAACCACTAGCTGATTTAAATCAAGTAAAATTATTTATTTTTTGTTTTACATTTAAGTTGTGATTTAAATTTTATCAAAATCTTACATAAGTTATTAAATTTTAACATTGAATTATAAATCAAGTTGTTATCTATTAATTGTAATAACTATTTGTAAAACATGAAATTTAGACTAAATTCCATTCAGTTTTAAGGTCATTACATAAGCAAATCTAATGAAATATTTTGTATTTTTAGTAGCTTTAAATATATAATATATTTAGTGTGTGTGTGTCTATATATATATATATATATATATATATATATATATATATATATATATATATATATATATATATATATATATATATATATATATATGTATATATGTATATTAATATAGATATAGATATATAGATATATAGATATATATATATATATATATATATATATATATATATATATATATATATATATATATATATATATATATATATATATATATATATATATATATATATATATATATATATATAGATATATAGATATATATAATTTTTAACAACTATAATATTTTAAAGCTTTATAACCAAACCAATGCGTGTGAGAAATCACAACACAAGACCAAAATTTAAAAAATACAGAATAAATTTTTTTTTTTTTTTTGGCATTGTAGTTGATTTAAAAGTAAAATTGACTAGTTGGTATCTACAATAATATTATCAATTTGTTAATTAGACATGATTTAACAACTTTACAAACCTGTGTTCAAAAATTTACAGAATTGTTTACAAAAATTCTAGGTCAATTTTACAAAAATTCAACAACCATTTTATTTTTTGATTTCAATTATTAACTTATTAATATTGTTTACATTTGTTTTTGACATTTCAAGTATTACAATAATAAATAAATTTAATTCATTACATTACTAAGTATAAAAAAGGTATTAGATCTACCTAATAATTAGTTACTGCTGTTATATAAAACTAGTTTATTGCTGTTATATAAAACTATAAAAGTTATAACTAGTTTATTGGATAACCTTTCGTCGAATCCGATCAGCGCTCGGAAGCTCCGTTTAATCAGCGCTTGTTGACTATGTGCTCGGATCTAAAATCGTACTCCATAGCACATCATTCCACACCAGCACGGGGCAGTAGCTCTTTTGGCTAAGAGTGATGGCTAATGGCCTACGGTTACTAATGTGTGCATTCGATCAATTGAGTGTGTTTAGCTATCTATTCACTTAATTTGATAGTGAACGAAGACATAACAAGACCATACTAGACGACCAAATGGTACATACTAATGCACTACACCACATCACCTCTACAGGTGATGTCACACCTGTAGACATCAACAGCCTCTAAAATCAGTATATCAAATATTTGTTCTTTATTATATACTTTTGTTCATAATCTTTTTTTACCTTATCCTTGTATATTTATTCAGATTTGTGTTATAATGTGTGAATGAGGCCGTATATTTGTGAAAAGCATAACAGCATGAAAATTTTACTCAAAAGTACGTATTAGCGTATTTTTTATAACAAATGTATTCTTGGTTGGAATATACTGAACAATTTCACTAGATAAATTTATACTAATCACGATTTCGTTAGGTTTTTTTGTTTCCATCTAATTTTCTCGATCTGACGTCGCTAAGTGAGTTTGTTGTGGTTTGCACTATACAGTCTTCACTAACATTCCTTTGGTCGTTTTGTCAGCAATATTGTTTTTTAACGTTACATTTTTTAGTGGTTATAAGCTTTTAGTTAAAATCGCATATATTGTCTTAATTTTTTATTTCCTCATTATTTTCTGCCTATTGATTTAATGTTTGTATATTTTTTTATCTCTGGCTAATCGTTGTTTAATTACTCTGAGTCTGTTTTGTGTGATAGCTATTGTCTCTACTTACCAGGTCTTTTCCTGAATTGCTAACTTTTACTCCTCCTACTAAATAGTCTTTACATTAATTTATGTTTTTTTACCTAAATGACATCATCTTCAATCTGTTTTTATTTTCACATCTCCCAGGTCTACGTAACTGGACGGCTCCGTTGGTCACTTTTTGCAATCATTGTGTCGCATAAGCAAAACAAAAACAAAACAAAAACTAGTTTATTGCTGTTATAAACCTATAAAAGTTATAACTAGTTTATAAGGGAAAGTTTATTAGTTTATAAGACTAGTTTATAAAGGATTCTACATCTGTCCAACAACATCCGTGGAGTAGTGAAATAACATCCGCACATTTTTGTGTAAGATCATCTGCTTTTTTTTTTTTACTGAATTGACATCTGTGCAATAACATCCAAAATTTCATTGATGTCTAATAACATCTTTAGAAAAATGTAACTACACCTGAGAGTTTTTCTCGATGTGTAACTACATCTGCTTAAAATAATGCATTTTTAAAAATAAAATAAATTTACAGATGTAGTTACATCCGAAAAAAATCAGATGTGTAAATACATCTGGTTAAAAAAATGCATTTTTAAATTACTTTTTCCCCAGATGTAGTTACATTTATAAGTTACATATATAATTATTTTATTATATAAGTGCTGCTACATCGACTGAGGGTTAGGTTTGGGCAGGCAGTCTATCAAATAATTTTTTAAAATTTATATATTTTTCAGATGTAGTTGCATCCGAAAAATCTACAGATGTAGTGCATGGATATTATTATATATTAATGAAATTAACACCCCATATTGCACGGATGTTGTTATACATCAATGAAATTTGGGGTGTTGTTGCACGGATGTTATTATACATGGCAAAAACGGATGTTATTGCCCTAACCCATTTATAAATCTTAACGATAAAATACAAGCAAAAAATTAAGTGTTGATAAATTTTTTTTTTTTTTAATTTAACATATTTCATATACATTTTTGTATATATTTCATAATATTTAGTAATTTTTCTTTAGATTGTAGATGCATTTATGGAGTTCAATTTAGTACAGAACTGTACATCATTCTTGTTGGATGCCCTCAAAAATAACAGACCAAGTGAAGGGCCGTTGCAGACAAGACTTTTGGAAATGAACTTATTATCAGCTCCTCAGGTCTTTTTTGTTTAACGTTTCTAGGTTTTAAAGCAGCTTTATTTTTATTTTTAACTTGCTATGACATCAAGAGTTCATTTAATATCTTATCTTAAATTTCACATTTAGTGTTTACCCAGTTTACCTAGTTCAATTATCTGGAGTTAAAGAGGTTTGAAATACTTTTTATCAAGCCTCTTCAACTTCAGGTGTTTTAGTTAGACCAAAAATAACATCTAGATTATTATTAAAATGCTTTTATGAGATAAGATTAACTTAAACATATCATTTGATGATATTAAATGATATGTTAAAGTTATTTTTTTATTATTTTTTTCATTATATGCAGTAGCATCCTAAAGTTTAAGGGCAGTTGCTTATTTTGCTATAAATTTTGAACACCATTATCAATATTCTTGAAATTTTCACTGAATATAGCAATTGATATTTTTTATCTGAAAATACAAACGTTTTTTCCAAATTACATTTAATAATGTAAGTAAAAAAAGAAACCAGTTTCTCTGCTATCTAAAAGTTTAAAAACACTTGTAGTTTTATTAATTAAAGTTATTATATTCAGTTTTAAAAAATTAGATTTCAAAATTTTAATATTGCGCTGGACAACAGGCTTTTTCAGGAGACACAAGTGGTTGCACGCCTTAAATGACCATACAAGTATTTTTTTTTTTATATAACTTGGCCATGTTGTTTGTTTTTTGTTGCATATGTTAAAAATTACTCATTATAAAAACGCATTGAAAAACAAAACTAATTTGTAGAATTATTTTATTTTTCTTATTAATACTTTATTAATATAGTTATTAATGAGATATATATATATAAATATATATATATATATATATATATATATATATATATATATATATATATATATATATATATATATATATATATATATATATATATATATATATATATGCATGCGTAATAACTTTATCAAATATTTGCTATTTTGTATGAAAGCTGTTAGTCTAATGAATAAAAAAAGCTAAAAAGATTTGAGTCTGGTCAAAATAGGGCAAACTTATTGCTAAAAATACCATTTACACTAACATTAAATGGAAAATAAGCTAAAAAAAATTGCTTTAGGTCTGATTTCTGTGAATCAGTAAAGCGGTTTGTATTAGAATCTTTTGCAAGATGTTAAGAATTCTATACCAATTTAATAAATTGGTATAGAGTTGACCGGCTAAGGAAAATAACTTTGTTTTTTTGATACTGTATATTTTACTTACATTAAATCACTTACATTTCCATATAATTTTTTTATATATTATTAGTTAGAGTTATGTAACAAAAATATTGCACAAGTATTGAACTCATTCATTAAAAATAATTAACAAAGAAAATTTTTAAAAACTGGTGGCACTCTTCCTGAGTGATTTTCTCAAACATTCATGAAAGTTAGCAAATTGAAAAACGTTTTTCCACAAAACGAAGAGCAACTTTATTAATACTTAATTGAATCATTTAAATATGAAAATCTTCGGTTTGTCAAAGTTTTTACTTACACTTCTTATGTTTAAATGTATTGCCTTATTTTCATTAGGTTAAATTTTTAAAATGCTACAAAGTATTTACATTTAAATGTAAATACTTTGTACCATTTTAAAACAGACCAAGCAAACTATTTACTAATTTACTAAAACAAAAATAAAAAAGGTTCTAACTGATTTTTTTTTTTTTTTTTTTGTATATATATACATATTAGAAGAAAGACAAATCTTTCTTTTTTTAATGTCTAAATGAAAACATTTATATAATTCTTATTTTTATTTTTTTATTTACATTTATATGTCAACCTAAATAAGAATACATAAACAAATGAAAAAACAATAAAACAAATAATTTTAATATATATATAAAATTAAGTTATATATACTTTTCTTGTTCAATTTACAATACAGTAGCGTTTTAAAGTTGAAGGACAGTCACTAATTTTATTACTAATTTACTATAACTAAACTTTTTACTAATTTACTATAACTAAACATCTTGAAAAAGTTATTTTTTAGTATATTATTATTTAGTAACTTATAAAAAAGCATTCTTTTTTTAAATTCTCCTAATATAAAAAGTTATAGTAATAATCTTGACAAACCAATGTAACAAAATAATTATTACTTGTAATAATGACGAATTTCCTTTCGTTAACAAAAACTTAATTAAAAAGCACCAAAAAAAAAATTTAAAAATATATGAATATATATATCTATGTGTGTGTGTGTGTGTGTGTATATATATTCATATCACGAAGACAACATTTGGTGATCAACACAGCATTTAATTTAATAAAATCATTTAAGGTCATAACAGATTTTTATGGATCTCCATTGGACATTTTTAACAGCACTTTGCTCTCTTTCGTTAATAATTTTGGATTGACTTGTTCCCTTTTTTGTTCGTGAATGTTCCTTAACATTTATATCATTGAACAATTTGTCTTATTGCAGGAATGGAAACATTAAATTGATTTGCTATTTGATTACAAGATATTTTTGATTCTACTGATTTAGTACTAATTTTTTTACCTAAGAACTTATTTCTTTTACTTTTCATTGAACAAAGGAAAATTGATAAAGTTAAATTAAACTTGCATAAAAAATTATTCAGAATATTGCTCAAATTGTAAATATGTTAATGCCTCTGTTAATAAAACTGCAAATGTCCTTAAACATGGCAGAAAAGCCGTAATCTTTTTTTTAATTACATAATTAAATGTTTTGGAAGAATGTTTTTATTTTCAAATAAATATTAGCTTTATTCAGTGAAAATTTTAAGAATATTGAATGTGTCATTCAAAGTTAATAGCAAAATTAGTGACTGTCCTTCAACTTTAAAATGCTACTGTATTGTAAATTGAACAAGAAAAGTATATATAACTTATAGAAATATAGTACAAATCAAAGAAAAAAAGTTTAGATAATAAGATACAAATGTCAACTAATTTATTAAAAAAAAAAAAGTCACTAATTTTATTACTAATTTACTATAACTAAACATCTTGAAAAAGTTATTTTTTAGTATATTATAAATATTTAATATACTAAAAAATAACTTTTTCAAGATGTTTAGTTATAGTAAATTAGTAAAAAGTTTAGTTATAGTAAATTAGTAATAAAATTAGTGACTGTCCTTCAACTTTAAAACGCTACTGTATTGTAAATTGAACAAGGAAAGTATATATAACTTATAGAAATATAGTACAAATCATAGAAAAAAAGTTTAGATCTATAAATATTTAATATACTAAAAAATAACTTTTTCAAGATGTTTAGGTATAGTAAATTACATATATTAATTAAATACATTTTTAATAATTAATTTTCTAAAAAATTTTAAAAGGTTTTTATTACACTAGGGAGCAATAAGTCATTGTTTTTTTTTTGTTTTTTTTAATAAATTTGTTGACATTTGTATCTTATTATTATTGATGAACATCTAAACTAATATATAATAACGGAGTTTTATTTTCAAATAATAAATAATATTGATAAGAGAGTTTTATTTTCAAATAATTTTTTTATTTAAATAACAATTGGTTAAATAAAGGGTGATTTATTTTCAAAAAACTTTTATTCTATTTAATGAATCGTAATATATATCTAACATGCTTATTCAATATAATATTTCATGCATTTGCAAAGTGCACTCTAATTAATGATAAGTAAAATCCGCTTTTTGCAAGGTGGAAAAAATCGTAAGAAGCAAATTTTTTCGTCATGGCGCTATGCCGTTTTAATTTCCACATATTATTTTTCATCTACTATTTTTATTCTTTATTAAAAATAAAATGGCAACTATAAGTTGCCGTTTTATTTTTCTAAAGCTGTATGCTTTAGAAAAAAATTAATATAAAAAATATTTTTTGATGTATATCTGTTTTGTATTTTTTTAGAATGTTTAAGACAATAAATAAATGCTAACTTCTCATAGGAACACTTCTGTGGAAAAACTGTTACTGCAAAAAATAGTAAATGGTTAAACCATCTACTATTTTAAGTTTCCATTAGATATATATTTTTTCGCTTTTTTTTTTTACTGTTGACTTCACATGATATACTATTTAAATATGATTAGTTTTTGCTCTTAACTATCAATTTTTTTTTACTGAAGCAAATTGATCTGCAGATTATCTGCACATGCTTATCAACAAAATAATTGGTTTTGCGCAAATATTTTTTTATCTTGTGGAAAACGGCCTTAATAATATGCAATAACTTAATGATTTTAATCGGTGGTTATCTATTAATACTATAAAATATATTCATGATTCTTATTTTTATAATTTATTAAGTAAAGAAAAATGTTTCTTTTTAAATGTATATTATTTGTATTTCAAATGTTATCAACTGCTTTAAATACTTCAAATGTTACAGCTTAAACCAATCGTAACAAGCATAGCATAAAACCTGAATCTTTTTTTAAAAAGAATTTCGTGGCTTTTATATGCCTACATAGTACTTATTTTTTTAAAGAAAACATAAGTTTGCATAAATTAATTTTATTTTTTATGAAAGCTTGTTTTTGAACTATTTTGTAGCTTTAAAAGTTAGTTTTTTTTTTTTTTTTTGTAAAAATATCACTTAGTTGATAACCAATCAATCTGTTTAAACATATTGAAGAGCAAATTTTTTTATAACCTGAAAGTTTTCCTGATAAATTATTAGCTATTCATTACTCCTAAGCTTATCTCTGGTTTATTTACTAGTAATTTTATTTAATTTTATTTGAACTATAAAATATGGAAATAATATAATCATTTTTATTATGGTCAGGTTGCTGATGCTATATTGGGTAATCAAATGGTTACTCATTATGATCGTGCTCATATTGCCCAACTTTGCGAACAAGCTGGACTTCTTCAGCGAGCTCTTGAACATTACACAGACCCATATGATATTAAGCGAGCTATTGTTCACACTCATGTTCTGAATCCTGAGGTTGGCTATTAATTTAAACTTGTCAAGTGTTAAAATTTTGTTATGTTTGTTTTAATTAGATAGTAATAAATAAAATATATCTTTTTTTCAAATATTTTTTTATATTTATTTTTGTTATTTTAGTGGTTAGTTAACTATTTTGGAACGCTGTCTGTAGAAGATTCAATTGAATGTATTAGAGCAATGCTTACACATAATATAAGACAAAATTTACAAATATGTGTTCAAATTGCTTCAAAGTATTATGAACAGCTGACTACATCTGCATTGATTGAGTTATTTGAATCGTTTAAGAGTTTTGAAGGGTTGTTTTATTTCTTAGGATCTATTGTAAATTTTTCACAGGAACCTGATGTACACTTTAAATATATACAAGTAAGAATGCAAGAGTTTAATTTTAGAGAATCGATTTATACTTTTTTTAAATCAACTATTAAGTTTTTATTGTATTTACTTTTGTTATATAATTTGTGTAGGCTGCTTGCAAGACAGGTCAAATGAAAGAAGTTGAACGTATTTGTAGAGAAAGTAACTGTTATAATGCAGAGAGAGTGAAAAACTTTTTAAAGGTTTATCATATTTACTTTCATTTTTTTAATTTTGGTATATATAGATATCAGGTTTTAAATGATTTTTTTTTTTTTTTTTTTTTTAGGAAGCTAAATTAACAGATCAACTTCCACTCATAATTGTTTGTGATCGTTTTGATTTTGTTCATGATTTAGTTTTATATCTTTACAAGAATAACTTGCAGAAATATATAGAAATATATGTACAAAAAGTAAGTTTTTTATTTTGACTTTTTTTTTTTACTTTCTATAATTCACATCCAACAAAGCTGCAAGCAAACAGTAATTAAATTACTAGAAAAAAAAGAGTTATAGAGCAAGGAAATGTTTGACAAACTTGAAAAGCTGAAGGTTGTATGAATCAAGAAACCGTGAAGATTGGGAAAAAAATTAAGCAATTAAAAGTTTTTATAGCATGCACAGGCTTGGTCAGGAAGCGGGAGCAATCACACTCCATTGCTGACCAGGTAAATAATATTTAGTTGCAAAAAGCTGGCCAGATTTTTTAGTCGTTTTGAGAACATTTTAAAAAGCAAAAAAAAAAGTGACTAACATTAATTGGACCGATGAGAAACAATTACTAAAAAAACGATAGGCAGTTAAAATATCTTTAAACACGAAAAAGCTTAAAGCTAAATAAATTACATTTAGAACAAATATTTTCAAAACATCGCTCTTTAATAATTTTTTTTATAAAATTAGGCGATGTTTTTTATATAAAGTAACAACTTACGATTGTTTAAAAGGGAAACAAATATTCTATATTTAACTAAGTTTGCAAGTTTTAATTTTACTCAAGCTAAATTATTTTATAAATAAAAAAGTTAATTTTTTTAATACTTATTTTATGTTTCTCGTAGTTTAACATATTTGAAGCGATTCTTCTTAGAAAGATAAACAAATGAAATAATTAAATCATTGAATTACTATAGGAATTAAATTATCAAGATAGAAGTCAACTAAAAAGGTTAAAAATATATAATGACCAGGAAGCGAAACTGCTTCACAATATCGCTGATGATGTTTAGTGAGTGGGCTTTTTAATTTTAATTAGTATTTAAAGCAGAAAAAAGGATAACGAGTTTTAAGAATAGCAACTAAAGCGAAAATAATTAGTTAGTAAACCAATATCTAGAAACTTTTTTTTATATCTAATTATTTGCTATCAGCGCTGGCTTTTAGGGGGGGGGCGAGGGCGGCAAGTAAATAGGGGCAGAGAATTTTATTAGTCACAAGTTTTACTTTTCCAGTAGTATATTAGAAATTTAATGTAAATTAAAAGATTTAACGACCTTTGCAAAAAAAAACACGATTTTAAATTTGAAGACAAAAAATTACTACATTTACTTAATTAACGCACGATTTTCTATTGTAATTTGTAATATCATTTGTGCGTTATTTCCCCTAGGAGTCATTTCGAAAAGTTGCAAAAAAAATTTTATAAAGAAGTTCAAAAGTTTTTATTTTTTGTTATTAAATGTTAAGTTGACTCGATTTAAACAATTTTCAGTAAGTTTAGTTACTTTTTTTTTTTTTTTTTTTTTTAATAATTTTATGAATGTGTTTTGAGAACTTTGTTAAATTTTTTTTTTTTTTTAATTGTAGAAATAATTTTATCTTAAAAAATATTCTGTCTTATGTCACATAAAATTTCAAATTCGAGTAAAAAGTTGTCTGGTTATGAGTACAGAAAAAGAAAGTCCGTTAAAGATCAAAAATTTGAAAAAATTAAAAAATTCGTGAGCATTGAAAAATATGTTGCTTATAAAAAACCTGACGAAGGTCGTGAAGATTTTAACCCTGATGCTTCAACTATCTCTATGACTATGTCCAATGAAATTGGAGAACCTTCAACAATACTCAAAAATAGTTGTATAGCTTCATTGCAAATTGAAGTAGATAATAAACCAGTTATTTTAAAAGAATCAAATGATTTATCGGAAGATTTTTTACAAGAAACACCTAATTTATTGGATTGTGGAAATTGGCCATATTGTTCGATCTAGCTACTTTGTGGACTATTTAATCAAACTTGGTCCTTTTCAAATTACAAAGGAAAAATACCCTGAAGATAGAAATGGTCGACATTTTTCTAGCATTTATTACAATAGAAAGCTTGCGAATGGAGAAACCTTTTGCCGTAGATGGTTGGTTTATTCAGATTCTAAAAACTCCGTATTTGGTTTTTGCTGTCTACTTTTTGATAATAATTCAAAGTCAAACTTAGTCTCTGATGGTTTCAAGAAATGAAACATTAGGAAATCATGAAAACAGTGTCTCTCATATGAAATGTTATCAACAGTGGGTAGAAACTGAAATAAGATTAAAAACTGGAAAAACTATAGATAATGAAGAAGTTAAAATTATAGAAAAAGACAGTTTGCGATGGCAAAATGTTCTTCTTGGGCTGATGAATATCACTCTTTACCTAGCTGAAAATAATATGGCTTTTCGAGGGAGTTCGGATAAACTGTTTACGCCTCAAAACGGCAAATTCTTAGGACTAATACAGATGCTTGCAAAATTTGATCCTGTGATGCAAAAGCATTTAGCACTTGCAATAAAAGGTGACACTTCAGACCATTATTGCGGGAAAAATATTCAAAATGAGTTAATAGATTTAATGTCTCAAAATGTTAATGATGAAATAATAAACCGAGTCTTGAAAGCCGTTAACTATTCAATCATTGCTGATTGTACATCTGATATTTCTAGAAAAGAACAACTTTCTCTTACTATTCGAATTGTTGACTTGTTGTTAGACATTAGAGTGGAAATTAAAGAGTACTTTTTAGGATTCTTTTCTGTTTCTGATTCTACAGGCTTAGGACTTACTGAGGTTTTAATCGAGTTGCTAACTAAGCATGGACTTGAAATCTCTAACTGCAGAGGTCAAGGGTATGATAATGGATCAAATATGAAAGGAAAGATTAATGGTGTACAAAAAAGGATTTTAAATCTTAATCCTTTAGCATTATATGTTTCTTGCGGCAACCATAGCTTAAATTTGGTAATAAGTGACTCTGCACAGTCTTCAGTAAAATCTATACCTTTTTTCGGTATTTTTCAGAGATTGTTTACTCTATTCTCAGCTTCAGTGAGCCGATGGAAAATTTTAATTGATCATGTTAAAATTTTGCATTTAAAGAAACTCTGTGACACGCGGTGGGAAGCAAAAATAAGTAGTGTTAAAGCCGTTCGTTATCAAGTTGGTGATGAACATGACGCTTTGATAGCATTGTCAGAAATTAAAGGATGTAATCCTGAAACTGCACATGAAGCAATAACTCTAGGAGAGCAATTAAAAGATTTTAGCTTTTTTGTCTTGTTAGTTGTCTGGTATGACGTTCTTTATCAAGTCAATATTGTTAGTGAAACTCTTCAAGAAAAAGACATGGACATCACTCAATGTGCAAAGTTATTGAAAAGCTGTTGTTCATTTTTAGAAAACTATAGAAAATGTGGTTTTAAAGATGCAATTATAAAAGCAAAGGATTTGGCTATAGAATTACAAGTGGAGCCTGTTTTTAAACCACTTAAAAGAATAATACGAGTGAAACGTCATTTTGACAAACCAGCCCAAGATGGGATTTATTTATTTTCTCCTGAAAAAAAATTAGAAATCGATTTCTTCAATCCTCTTTTAGACACATCTTTAATTTCAATGAGAGAAAGATTTATACAGTTGGTGAATTATTCCGAAGTTTGGGGGTTTTTGTATAATGTCGATAGTTTGCAAAAAAGAGAAGAAATTCTAAAATCATGTTTAGCTCTTCAAAGTAAACTTACCATAAACACATGGATTGCAATGCAAATTTTGCTAACAATACCTGTCACTGTAGCGAGTGGAGAAAGAAGCTTTTCCAAAATGAAACTAATAAAAACCTATCTGCGGTCAACAATGTTGCAGGATAGACTTTCCAGTTTAGGAACCCTATCGATTGAAAAGAATATTGCTGAAAGTCTTGATTTTTCAACCCTAATCAAAGATTTTGGTGATAAGAAGGCTCGTAAGATTAATTTGAAAAATTAAATGTATTTTGTGTAAAACATAAACAACAAATGTTTCTTTGTATGTTGCGTTTTATTGCAAAGTATTATTTTTGAATTTGATTTGTTATTATTTTCCATGTAATTTACCAGCACGTTTATAAAATTTTCAGGGGCGGCAGGACAAATTTCGCACAAGGGCAGCAAAAAGGCTAAGGCCAGCACTGTTTGCTATATATATTTGTGTTCTGTCGTGACCTCAGGCGCGATGCTTGTTCATCCGCGAGTTACTTTGTATGCGTTGTTTGTGTTTTGTAACCAGAAACTTCTAATATGTTTGTTACATAATTAGTTTTATTAACTTTAACGATTATAACTTCATTGAAAATGCAATTATTTTTGTAAGTCTTTGTTTAAATAATAAAAATTGCTTTAAAAGATAGATTACGATAAAAAACAAATACACAAAATTACATTTACATAAAGAATACAATCTCTTTTAAAATAAAAAATAAGAATATACTAATAAAATCTATGATTTATAATAAACTTTTATAATTTTATCAATTTAAATAATATATATTTAAAACATTTATTTTCGTAAACAAATAATATATATTCTTAAAACAATGCTAGAAATCTCAAAACGTAACAAATCGTGAGTAATACGATTTTTAAAACATTTTAACAGAATACTCTAGAACTTTATTTCGCTTAACCAGCGTATTTTTCGAACTAATAGAATTAGTTTGACGGGTTTTTAGTGTTCGTAAATAATCTTTTTATTCTTTCGCTCAAAGATGTTTTAAGAACATTCAAGTTTTTTATGTTTCCATGTATGTCCGTAAAACAAAATTTTTTTCTTACATAAACTTAAATGTTCTTAAAACGACTAAAAAACCTGACCAGTTTTACGCAACTAAATATAATTTCCGTGGTCAGTATTCGAGAGCGATCGCTCCCGTTTCCCGACCAAGTCTGCATGCATGGACTGACACAGTGAAAGAATGAGACTTACCTGAATGATGAGTCATGCAAGAATGAGTTAATGAGATTAGAGATTATAACTCTTTTGAGCATCGATAGTATTTGTTAAAAAAATAAAAAGTGATGCATCTTTACGAGGATGGGAAAGCTTAGTAGGTAGAACCGGTCTAACTACATTTACAAATTTGTTTTTTGGACCTTGTTAAGAAGAGAAAAAGCATCGTTAGAAAAACCAGCCCAGTAATGACAATATTATTCCATACAGGGACAAATAAGAGATTTGCAGAAAATAAAATCAGGAGAGAAAATAGTGAGCACAATAAAGAGAAGCAACCTTAACTAAATGCTAATTTATCAAGCGATTGTATATATGGTTTCCATGACAGGTCAGTAGTAAACGATAATCCGAGAAGACCTAAATTAGTGGACTCAGCTTGAGGGTTGTTGCTCGTTAGTATAGGAATGTCTACAGTATACTTGTGTGTGTGTGTGTGTGTGCTGCTTATTATAAAATATATTTTTATTATTTTGATTTATTACTATCAGTAATATAATCTTGTAGTTTAGCAAGCTAATCATGTTAAATATTTTTATAGCTAATGTTTTTTAAATTTTAATTTTTTAGGTAAACCCGTCTCGTTTATCAGTGGTTGTTGGTGGTTTGTTAGATGTTGATTGTAGTGAAGATATCATTAAAGGTCTTATTTTATCAGTCAAAGGTCAATTTTCAACTGATGAACTTGTTGCTGAAGTTGAAAAAAGAAACCGGTTAAAATTGTTGTTACCGTGGCTTGAGTCAAGAATACATGAAGGCTCCGTAGAACCAGCAACTCATAATGCATTAGCAAAGATATATATTGATGCAAATAATAATCCTGAGAGATTTTTGAGGTAAGGTTTGTTGTTATTTTTGCTTTTTCAAAGTTCATTTATTTTTTAATTACTGTTAATTTTTTTATTTCTTTATTAGAGAGAACCACTTTTATGACAGTTTGGTTGTTGGTAAATATTGTGAGAAGCGTGATCCTCATTTGGCTTGTGTTGCTTATGAGCGTGGGCAGTGTGATTTAGAATTAATTAATGTACATATATTTTTATTGTGTTAAATAGTTTTATTTTATTATTTTTTATTAAGTTTTGTTGTTATCAGTTGTAGTATTAAGTATAATACATAATATCTGACATTTTCAAGGATGTGGTGGTTCAAGTAAATATAAAATTATTTCAATAAAAATAATATTCTTTTTAAAACATTAAAATAGATTAACAGATACATTACATAGGGATTACTTATAAATAATAAAATAGAGTTACAGATGCATTACATAAATTACATTAAATGAATTTTAACTTGAGCTACTTAGACTATTTTTTTATTTAATTTTGAAGATTAACTAAATGACCTTTTTTTTTAAAGCCTAATAGTACTTGTCTATTAGATTTACAGTTTATGGATTAGTTCTATTTAATAAGAACTAAATTTACATTACATATAAATCTGAAGTCTGCAAATTTTGTGTTCGATAATATCAATAAGGACTTACAATGAAATTTTTTTTTTTTTTTTTTTTTTTGTAGGTTTGTAATGTTAACTCATTGTTTAAAAGTCTTGCAAGATATTTAGTTAGAAGAAGAAATCCTGAATTATGGCAAGGCGTTTTATTAGAAGACAACAAATATAGAAGACAGTTAATTGATCAGGTATTAAACATTTTAATAGTCATTAAATAAAATTACTGATATTTATCTAATATTTATCAATATATAGTTATATTTATATATTTATGATGGATGTAGTTCTTTATAGTATTTATGTATTATGTATTTAAATAAAATTTTTAACTATAATAACTTGTACCTGTTTGTTTGTCATGTTAATAGGTTGTGCAAACAGCGCTTTCTGAGACACAAGATCCTGAAGATGTATCTGTTACTGTGAAGGCGTTTATGACAGCTGATCTACCTAATGAGCTTATTGAACTTCTAGAAAAGATCGTATTAGAAAATTCTGTGTTTAGTGATCATAGGTACCTTGCTTGATGTTTGAAGTTCAAAAATATAATTTTTTAGTTTAGATTTTTTAGTCAACTATCAAGAAATTTGTTACTTTGATTTTTATTTTTTTTTTAATAGAAATCTTCAAAACTTGTTAATTTTAACTGCCATCAAAGCAGATAGAACACGGGTTATGGAATACATCACACGTCTAGATAACTATGATGCACCTGATATTGCTAGTATTGCTATAGGTAGTGAACTATTTGAAGAAGCATTTGCTATTTTCAAAAAGTTTGATGTTAATACATCTGCAATTCAAGTTCTCATTGAAAATATTCAAAATCTGGATAGAGCTTATGAATTTGCTGAAAGATGCAATGATCCTGCTGTGTGGAGCATACTTGGTAAAGCTCAACTTACCCAGGGACTTGTCAAAGAAGCTATAGATTCTTACACTAAAGCTGATGATCCTTCAGATTACAAGGAGGTTGTTGAAGCTTCTAAAATGGCAGGTGTGAATTTATTTGTTTATAAAATGTTATTAGTGCTTATAAGAATTGTTTTTATACAATAATTTTTCTAAGTATTTGACATGTAATAACTTACATAATATATATAGAGATATATAGATAGATACAGAGTTGTTAACAAAGGCAAAGGTTACATGGCCAAGAATATGAGTTTCAAAACCAACGCCTACACAAACATTATTAAGACGAAGGACTTGAATTTTTGCCTTAAGTTAATAAAGTATTTACGTAAAATAAAGAATGAAAACATTAAGTTCTTTAATTTTATGTTGTTTTTTTTTTTGTTTTTGTTGTTTTTTTTTTTTGTTTTTTTTTTTTGTTTTTTTTTATGAAGGTCAAGACTTTAATTTTTGGCCTTAAGGCAAGGCCAAGGACTAACAACTCTAGATAGATATATGTAGTATCAAAAATATTACATATATCTATCTGTTATGTAAAAGTTATTAACAATAAATTGAAAAAATTATATTTTCAGGAAGTTATGAAGATCTTGTTAAGTATTTGCAAATGGCACGTAAAAAAGCAAAAGAAGCATTTATTGATACCGAACTAATTTTTGCATTTGCTCATACTGGTCGTTTAGCTGATTTAGAAGAATTTGTATCAAGTCCAAATCATGCTAATATTGGTCAAGTTGGTGAGCGATGTTTCCAAGAAAAGATGTTTGAGGCTGCAAAAATTTTATTTAATAATATTTCAAACTTTGCAAGATTAGCATCAACACTAGTGAATTTAGGGGCGTATCAAGAAGCTGTTGACAGTGCTAGAAAAGCTAATAGTACCCGAACGTGGAGAGAGGCATGTGTTATGATACAAAAAACCACTTGCAGAAATGTGTTTGTTTTTGTTTGTTTGTTTTATTGCCTACTAATGCTTTTATTGATTTTTAGGTATGTTTCTCCTGTGTTGATGGCAAAGAATTTCGTCTTGCTCAAATGTGTGGTTTAAATATTGTAGTTCACGCAGATGAGTTAGAAGATTTAATTAAATACTATGAAAGTCGAGGTTACTTTGAAGAACTGATAACACTAATGGAAGCAGCATTGAGTTTAGAAAGAGCTCATATGGGAATGTTTACTGAACTGGCTATTCTCTATTCAAAATATAAAACAAGTAAAATGAAAGAACATCTTGAGTTGTTTTGGTCACGTGTTAATATACCAAAGGTAAAAAAAAAAAATTATAACTATAAAATCAATGAAACTTCTACACTTAAAAATTTTTGTAGATATGTATTGTAGTTTTTTTTTTATTTTCAAATATTTTAGTCTAGTTTTCATATTAATGATATTTTTCTTTTTTCAAGGTGCTACGTGCATGTGAACAAGCAAATCTTTGGTCTGAACTGGTATTTTTATATGACAAATATGAGGAATTTGATAACGCTGTTGTAACAATGATGAAGCATCCCACTGTAGCATGGAAAGAAGGACTTTTTAAAGAAGTTATAACTAAAGTAGCCAATATAGAACTATATTATAAAGCATTACAATTTTATTTAGACCATAAACCAATGTTAATAAATGACTTACTAATAGTTCTTACTCCACGAATGGATCATACAAGAGGTGTAAGTTTTTTTCAAAAAGCTGGACATCTACCTTTAGTTAAACCTTATTTGCGTTCTGTTCAGTTTCATAATAATAAAGCTATTAATGAGGAGTTAAATAACTTATTAATTAAAGAAGAAGATTATAATGGTCTTCGTGCATCAATTGATGCATTTGATAACTTTGACAATATTGCTCTGGCTCAGAAGCTTGAAAGACATGAGTTAATAGAATTTAGAAGAATTGGTGCATACTTGTATAAAGGAAATAACAGATGGAAACAGAGTGTTGAGTTATGCAAAAAAGATCACTTATATAAGGTTTGAAATCTTTAAGGGTTTGTTTTTTACTAAAAGTTTTTATTTTTATTTATTTATTTTTTTTTTTATTATTGTTTGGATTTTTTAGGATGCTATGCAGTTTGCTTGCGAATCTCGTGATCAGTCAGTTGCTGAAGACCTTCTGCAGTGGTTTTTGGAGGTTAATAAAACAGAATGCTTTGTTGCAACATTGTTTATGTGTTATGATTTATTAAAACCTGATGTTGTGTTAGAATTAGCATGGAAACACAATCTAATTGATTTTGCAATGCCGTACATGATTCAAGTTATGCGAGAGTATCTCACTAAGGTTATTATTTAGATTTTATGTGCTAATTTTGTTATTTCAGTATTTTATTACTTATTTTACAAAATATTAGCTCGTTTTCATGATTAAACTGTTTTTGTTGCTTGTTGTATGTTATGCCAAATTTTTAAACTTGTTTATGCCATGAATTTTTGCATATTTCACTATGTTGTCACTAATGCTGATGTTGTAAGGCAAGATATAATAAAAAATGCAATGTGTGCATACATCAACTCATAATAAAAAGTGCAGTTAAGTGTACACACATCAAATAAGGTTGTTTTTTTGTTGTTGTTTTTTAAACAAAAACTCCCAACAAGCATTTTTGTCAAGACTATTGTTTTTGTAGCAAATCATAATCAAGATAATCAGGAAGATCATTAAATGATCTTCTTGGTTATTTTACCTCTGCTTTTGTACACTTTTTAAAGACCTCACCCCCCCTCTCTCTCTCTCCTCCTGTTTTTCTCCATAAGGGGTTGTTTATGGACGATCCCTTATGGAGAAAAACAGAATTCCAATCTATCATAAGCCTTTGTTATGTCAGGAGCAATAGTCCTTGCCTCACTACTTCCATCAAATGCATTTTTAAATTTTCTGCTAAAAAAAAAAGTTAAGATGTCAGCAGTATACAACAAGAGGATCAAAATAGGTATTTGATGACAGAGATTTTTAACTTATAGTATGAAAATTGATTGTGCAATAGTTAGAGGAGAGTGCAATAGTCAGAGCAATCTTCAGAAATTTTGAAATCTAAAACCTCAGCCATTTTCCATTGGGTAGGACTTTTCCAGTTGTAACAGGGTTCCCACTCCTTTAAAACCTTAAATATCTTTTTTAAAAAAATCCTTAAAATTCCTTAAATAACCTTTAAAAAAGATAAAATTTGATTGCTCTCTTTAATTTCTCATTAATAACTTATAATTATATAGGAAATTTTATTAGTGAATGGATTATACTTATCAATCAAAAAGAAAAAATATATTTTTTTGATAGTTTACAAACCTATATTTCTATTATTTTACTCCTTTAATTCTCTTTACTTTTTATGTCAAAATACTGTTCTACCAAATCTCCTTAAAGCTCCTTAAAATCTTTACTTTTAGTCTCAGTTTTAGTAGTGGGAACCTTGTGTAAACATTTGTTAAATAATTTACAGAATTGTGAAAAGAGTTCTGGAGAGTTATAGGAAGCTGTAGAGGAGTTTATGTAAGAAATAACTTGAGCAACAAAGCCAAGACTGATTTAGTTGTCTAACTGTGGCTAAACCAGTATAATTGAGATATGATAAGTGTGTAGGTTTAAGAGAATAATAAAGAGGGAGAACTATTTGCTGAATTTTGAAATAATTTTATTCTAAATAAAATTAAAAATAGTTATAATAAATTATTTGTAAATAAAATGTTGAAATAATTTTATTGTAATTTCCTTATTCTTGCGAAAAGTAACAAGGTCAGACCCAAGATGTTTGTTCTCTAAAGAGTTGTTAAAAAGATATAAAATAATTGATATAAAAAATGATTGTAATTAAAAACATTAGCTGCGCAGATAAAAGTCAAAAGGTTAGAGTAAAGGTTTAATACATTGAGACGGAGTATAAGCTTTCATGTCGGCCTGAATCTAGAAGGTTAAATAGAACGTGCAATTTTGAACGTGAGACTTCATTGTGGACTTAATAATAGTAAAGCCAATAATAGTAAAGATAAGATTTAACAAATGAAAAGTTACGAATATTTGCAAAGAATAAATTGAAACAATTTGGTGATTATCATGGTTTTTTGTTTAATATTTTTAAATACTGTAATTATGTTTTTAATTAAAAGAGAAGTCGATTTAAACCTAAATAATGGTTTGTACTATAAGCAATAAATTATGCAGTTGCATGCATGTCTTATTGAGAAAGAAAAAAATATTATTTATATTATAGATTATTATATTGTTTTATAGAATTTATTGTATACATTAACAATTTTATATATTTTATTAAAAACTAATAACCATGCTGTTTTGACATAGTATAATGATGTAATTAAACAATTTTTTTGTAAATTATAGGTCGATAAACTTGCTGAAGTAAGTGCAAAGCGAGAGGAGGAACATAGTACTGCTCCTGAAGCTCCTATCATAGGTAATTAAATCACGATTTTATGCCTGTTTAAAAATAAAATAGAAAATGATATGATATTGCGCATTAAAATCGTTTTAAAGTTACTCAAGTTGAGAATATCTTAATGCCAGCATATTTATTTTACAGGAATGGATCAACTTATGATAACTAACGGTCCAGCATTCCTGCCGCCAACTGCTATGTACGGTATTAATCCTGGAATGCCTCCTGGAATGATGCCGCCAGGAATGATCCCTCAAGCATATCAAACAATGCCACCACAGTATTATGGAGGAATGTAATACATTAGAGTACAAAGATTATAAATAGTAGATCGTAATTTAATTTTTTTTATAAATCCAAATCCGTTATGTAATATTCTGTACAGCTTAAAGAGTTTTATCCGCAAGTGCAGTCTGATACTACATTAATGCATTTAATATTTCAAATATTCAGATCCTGGAACCATAAATAGAAAGTAATTTGTTAATGTTTTTAAATGTCATTTGACAGTTATGACTTTCGTACTATCGAAATAACTTTCAGTTCTTAGATATCTATTATTTTTTTAAATCGGAAAGATTTTTTTTTATTCATTTTTGTTTCAGATTTTATAAATGTGTTGTTTTCTCTTTTACTTGTTTGTTGTTGTTGTTTTTTGTTTTTTTTTTTCTTTTTCCTGTTTTAAAGCGAAAAGTGCGTTAATATTATTACTCCGAATTATTCTAGATAGTTTTCCCAGATTAGGCCAATATAGGAATATTTGTCATTTTGTTTGCAGAATTTTGGTGTCTTTAATTTAGCTCGTAATTTATTATCCTGAATATAAATATTAAGTTTATTGGAAGTAACATACGGATAGTAATTTTTCAGAATTCATTTGTATATAATTTGCTGAATAATGTTTCTAGAAGACCTTGTAGTTTTTGTCATTGTCGTTTTTGGAGATGTATTTGTCTTGTGTAAAACTTTTAAGCTCTCAGTCTATTTGTCATCTTTAAAAAATTATAACACCAGATATGTTTTGCTTATCCGACCTAATTTTTTCAAAACAGATCTGGAACGAAAACAAAAAGACCCACAACTAGACTTCACTGGGGTCAACAAGGTCATCCTGGTCGCGTTTATAATAATATAATCACAATCTGAAAATGTATTTCAACTTTTTGAAATCTTAAAGAAAAAAAAAGTAAGCGAATGTACTTGTCTTGACTATACCATCTTTTAATAAAGCGTTGTTTTACATATTTAATTTTATTTTTTAAATTTTACATATTTAAAAATACTCGGGATAAACAGAATTTATTAATTTAAATTTAAAAACAGGTTTTATTAATTTAAATTTTACATATTTAAAAATACTTGGGAAAAACAGAATTTATAAATTTAAATTTAAAAACAGATTTTAATTTAAATCTTACATATTTAAAAATACTCGGGAAAAACAGAACGTTTGATAAATAATGGATTGTTAAACTATTAATAAATGCTAAAATATATCTTTTCAAATTAAATTAATAAAGATGTCTAAAACAAACAAGTTTTTATTGATATTTTAAGTACAAACAAGATAATTAATGAAAGATGACAAAAAACAGTTTCAAGTTTCGAGTCCTGTACGAAATCAACAAATGAATGAAAGAAATTAATTTAACTTTTTCATTAATTTCTGTTTGACCATGCTTCTCCAAGTTATTAGTACGTATTATGTATAAAAGACTAATTATTTATCTTAATACTATACATCAAACAGTTCAGGTTTTA
This sequence comes from Hydra vulgaris, assembly GCF_022113875.1. Classification (NCBI taxonomy): domain Eukaryota; kingdom Metazoa; phylum Cnidaria; class Hydrozoa; order Anthoathecata; family Hydridae; genus Hydra; species Hydra vulgaris. The sequence continues at coordinate 47,915,609 of NC_061165.1, forward strand.
AAAAAAACATTTAACTGATCATGCAGTAATCAAACTAATAAATTGTATATCCGATGGGTTCAACAATAATAGCTTGCATAAGAATTTTTTTTATTTATCTGTCAAAAGCATTTAACACTTAACCATTACATACTTATAAAAAAAACTTTATGGAGTATTAAACAATAACTTACATTGGTCTTAAAGTTACCTTTCAAACAGAAAACAATACATAATGTATAAAGCTAATGAAACACATAACTTGTAGTGCTCCTCAGGGATCAATTTTAGGACCACTATTATTCCTTGTGTATATAAATGAATTTTACTTACCAGCCAAAAGTGTAAATGTTATATTGCTTTCTGACGACTCTAATCTTTTTTACTCTAACAATAATATAAAAGATCTTTTTGAAATATTTAACGAAGATTTATTAAAAATTAATAAGTGGATTAAAAGTAATAAACTTCATTAAATTTAAAGAAAACTTAATTTGTTGATTACTTTGTTTCACAAACCTAGTAAGGGTGATCACCTTACTTTAAAACTACCCAATCTCTTTATTAATAATACAGTTACTAACAGAGAATTGATTGTTAACTTCCCTAAAGTGATATTATATAAAAACAAATGATAGAAATCTCGTATTCATGCTATTGAAAATAAAATCTCCAAAAATATTTCTGTGCTATATAGAGGTAAACTATTTCGAAATATTGAGTCTCATTTATTTATATCTTTCCTATTGCAATATTGCAAGAAAAAGTACTTACTATGGGGATCTTATAAAAATTTATGATAAACAAAGGCATTAATGCAGGATTATATTTGGCGTTAAAAGTACTGTTTATAAAGAATATCTTTTAAAGGAACTTAATGCACTCAATGCTTATAAGCATAATATACACTATTAACAATACTGTTCATGTTTAAATCAAAATATGATTTATCTCCTTATATCTTTTACTTAAACAAAAAATTTAATAAATACCCCACACATTTTTAAATGATAATTGTTTTATTTCAAGATCTTATTTAAAACTCAGTTCATATCAAATTCAATATTGTGGGCCATTTCTATGGAAAAAGTTCTTTCTAAATATTATCAAAAGTAAAACTGTTCTAAACTTCTCTTTACAAAAACTATTAAACGTTTATTATTAAAAAAAACTTCAAATTTAAATAATTCTTTTAAAACAAGATCAAAAAAATAATAATAATAACTGAAAAAGTCATCGCTACTCTTGATCTTCTGACTTTTATTTCGTAGTAAAATAAAAAATTTATGTTTATTTTTATTTTAATATCTTATGAGGTATTAAAAATAACAACTTATTATACTGGAACTAAGTTAGAGATAATATAGTTATATAGGTATTTTACAAATATAATTTTATAAAATAAACGCGGAGACTCGCAAAAGACGTTCAGAACTGCTCGTAATTTACAATCACAATAAATCATAATCAAATATAATTGTATATCTCATAAAAACTTAATAACATAAATACATCAAATAATACATTAAATTATTTAACTAAAAATATAAAAATATAATATCCAGAGACAAAAAAGTTTTTTTTTAAATAAGAGGTAACTCCATTCCAGTGAAAACTCGAAATGTTTAAAATTATTTTGTTCCAAAGAGAAGCTCCGCGAAATGCAATGTTTGTTTTTCCGAAATTAGTTTGATAAAAAGGTTGCCTAACTAAATTATCAATTTTCAAATTGTATTTATTTTATCTTTCAAGGTATATAAATTATGGAAAGAAACTGAGGAATTTATTTTACATTTGCACATAAAACTAGGGAGGAATTTATTTTACATTTGTACATAAAAAAAGAGTGTTAAAAAAATTGAGCTGATTATATTAAAAATTTTCGTTTCATATAAAAGAGGCCTGGCATGAGGAAACCTGTCTTTAAAATTGATAAGACGAGCTTCTGACGACAAAGAGGTTCCAGTTTACTTTTATTGGCACTGCACCAAGCAATATTTGCATAGTTTAAATGACAATGTATAAAAGGAAAATATAATTGTGTTAAACGTTGTTTATTTAAGGCATTTCTGGCCTTATACATTACTCCTATACTTTTAGCAATTTTGTTGTACAAAAAATTAGTGTGATATTTCCAGCTAAGGTTTTCATCAACATGGACACTTAAAAAGTTAGTATTTATTTCTCTTTTTATTTGGGTTTGTCTATAAAAAGTAAGGGGAACTTAATAGTAGTAGTGCGCTTTTGAGCCTGTTTGACACGGTACCCTTGAACGGAGAAAAAATTTGTTTTGATTGAGCTACTTGGTGCGATATAAAAATACATAAAAATTTCAAGCAACTGATGAAAACAATGTCGAGTTTTGTAGTAACTTGTATAAATACATAACTCTATAACTTTATAATGCGTAAGAAAATTGCGTTTTGATATTGCGTAAAGTATTGTAAAGAACGAAAAGAATAAATAAGATCCACTGTCGAGTAGTTGCAATTTAGTTTGCTCAGATTATTATTCAAAAAAAATGTTGGCAAAAGTAAACAAATGATAAAATTCTTTGCCACAAAAATTTAAAATTTTTGGAACTCTTGAAAAAAAAAAAAGATTTCTTTCGTATTTCTATGGTATGTGCTATTTCTATATGCAGCTTTTAGTTCTTAATTATCCAATACAGTGTGCTAGAAGGTTTAATAACACAACTGTATAATAAACAGCAAATCTCATATAATGACTAACCTTTCCATAAGCATTAAATTTACAAATGCTCTATGAACAATTACCTAAGCATCGTGAAAGCACAACATAGAGGTTCCTTCTGGTAGTATAGTATAAAATTTAAAAATTATATGCATACACATATATGTATAAACATAGCAAACACACACAAATTATATATTTTTTCAGCTACTTCCGTCTTATATACTTTCACATGTTTTAAGTGCAGTTTCAATTGATGTTATAATGAGAGCTGATTTATGTATATAACATTTTTTTTTATACGTTTATTGTTGTTAATTATTATATTGGGCCCCGAGCTTATCAATAAATTTATTTATTACATACATATATATATATATATATATATATACATATATATATATATATATATATATATATATATATATACATTTGTCATTAAAAAAAAAGAATACAATGCCGTGTTATATAAATAAAATCTACATGACCGGGGCTAAAAGAAAACAATATTTGCCTTATCACTACACACTGATATATATATATATATATATATATATATATATATATATATATATATATATATATATATATATATATATATATATATATATATATATATATATATATATATATATATATTAAAAAGATCAAAGGTTGTTAGCAGTGGTCCTACTAATTTAATGAATAAAGACGTTAAAACTGTTTTCCTAATTAATAAAACCCTGTTTGGTTTGAATAGGGTTTTATTAACGAGAAAAACAGATCAGATTCATCTGTGAAAATCCTACCACTAAAATTTTTAAGCAGCCCTAGCGCAGTGGCTATTGCGCATGCCTTAGAAGCTAGAGATCTGTGGCTCAACGCCACTACTGTGCAAGTTTTATAACGTCGGTAAAAAAAGAGGCTTGAACTTCCTTTCAAATGCTTTTCTGCGGTACTTTAACTGAACCACAAAACTTTGCTTCAAAAATTCTGCTAGCTAACCACTAGGCCACACAGACATAAAAAAAATCCAACAATATGAAACGCAATACTTGATTTAACATCGATAACAGAAAAATCTAATATAAATATAATAATAATTACTGTCGCAAATAAACGTTTTGTGTCCTTAAATTTTTGACCGTTTTTGACCCCTTAGACCTTGGTCAAACATTCTAACTCTTTAGTAACAAATTCCGTATGACTCTTCACAAAACCACTGACCTCTTTCCCTTCTCTAAAGCCTGGTGTAATTTATAGACGATCTTGTGGGATTGAGATTCAAACAAACAACGTCATAAAAACAAATGCTGTTAAGAAAATAAGTTAAAGTAAATTTTTCTCAAGCAACTTTAGTTTTTACTAACGGTTAAAAAACAATTAATTCTGAAACACCGTACTGTAATATTTTAAAATATACAAACAAAGTTTTTCTTGATTTTTACGACCCTAATTTACATTTTTAATTTAAAGAAATTTAAATACAATTTATTTTATTTAAATAAGTTAATGGTTTAAAAACTAAGTTCGTTATATAATGATACGGTGCAAAAAGATGTTTATATATATGTAAAAAAAAAGTTCCGGATATATATATGTATATATATATATATATATATATATATATATATATATATATATATATATATATATATATATATATATATATATATATATATATATATACAATTTAAATGACATCTTTATTAGCATGTGTAATTATAAGCATTAAAACATCATAAACGGTATCATACTATTTATTTCTTTTCTCTATAATTGATATTTCAGCTCATATAGTGAGAGCTATTATCAAACTAATAAAACCGTTTAAAAAACCGTTTAAAAAATTATAATAAACGTAAACAAATGATGTCATTGCAACGTCAGATTTCAACATTTTTTAATTTTACAAAAAATGGTTTCCAACTGTGAGTCATCACAAAATTGCCATTGTCGCGATTTAAAACGTCTTCTATAGGTTTTGAACATTGTACACGTTGTATTTCAATAGCCTCACGAACTTTTCTGGTGTAGTTGTTTGAAATAATAGAAAGCGTTTTAGGGTTCTCCCAGTTTATTTTGCCATTACAATGTTGTGAGTGTTTTACTATTCCTGATGGTTCCCAGTTAGCTTTTGTAACATTATTTTTATGTTCTTGAATTCGTGTGGAAATCTTTTTTTTTGTTTCACCAATATAACATGCACCACACGTGCAATTAAGTTCGTACACTCCTGGATGACTATTCGGAGGCAGTTTAGACTTGTTGCGGCAGAGTATATTGATTAAGGGATTACCAAAACGGAAGACTGTTTTAACGCCGACTTTACAAAATTCTCTTCTAAGAACAAGGCCTAACTTTGAGACCCATGGTAAAATAACTAGATTTTTGGTCTCAAATTTTTTAGAACAAGAAGGATTTGTGGAGTATTTTTAATTTTTAGCATTATCTGAATACTGTTTATAGAAATGTCGATTTTCACTAAAAATCATAATAAGAAAATTAATTTCATCCTGAAAGTTATGTTCTGAACAAATTCTGTATGCTCGAGCATAAAAAACCTTTAAAAATACCAAAAGTAATATTTGGTAAAATGTGATTTCGGTTTTATAAGTACGTTTGTAATTGCATCTTTACGGTATATGGAAAACTCATATGTGTGAAGAGAGTAATTGGTTGAAATATAAACATCTAAAAAATTTAATTGGTGTTGAGCATTTTCGTATTCGCATGTACATTGAATGGATTTATCTTGTGAATTTAACAGTGTTAAAAAAGAATTTGCGTCACCAATATTAGTAATTCGAGCATGGCTATCATCAACGTAACATTTATAAGTTTTTGGTGCAATATTAACGTTTAGAGCTTGTTGAATAGCATTAGATTCAATATTCAATATTAAAGCACAAAAAATAATCTCAACAATCGGCACACCACCTCATAAACTTTCGCAACATCTTGTTGAGATCATACAACCAACTTTAAATAAAAATGAATGCCGTGTTAAAAATTCATCTTCATTTGTATCAACAGCAAAAGAATGGTTTATTAATGACGAAGTTCAAGTGTCATTTGATGTTATTAATTTATACCCATCAGTACCACTTGATAGAGCAACTATTACAATTATTGATATGCTAAACAAAGATAGAGATGATCTAACATAACGAACTAAGTTATACTATATATATAAATATATAAATATATAAATACATATATGTATATATATATATATATATATATATATATATATATATATATATATATATATATATATATATATATATATATATATATATATATATATATATATATATATATATATAAATACATTTAGTATATATTATAAATATATACATGATATATAATAATTATATTATAATTATTATATATCACAGTTAAAATATAATAAATATGTGTGTGTATACATATATATATATATATATATATATATATATATATATATATATATATATATATATATATATATATATATATATATATATATATATATATATATATATATATATATATATATATATATATATATATATATATATATATATATATATATTTACTTTACAACATTTATACATATTAAAATTACAACATTTATTCATATCTGTATAAATGTTGTAATTTTATATATTAATCTACAACATTATACTGTGCAGCCGTATACTACGATATACTGTGCAGCCATGGCGCAGTGGTAGCGCACTTGCCTCAGAAACATAAGATCCGTGGTTCAAACCCCACCTCTGAGCAAGTTTTGCAACATCGGTTGGGAAGGAGGCGTGAACTTCCTATTAAATGCTGTTTCGCGGTGTTCTGTGATAAGACCGTAAGGACTTCTTGGGGCACCTAAATCAACTTATAAAAAAAATAAAAAAATATTAACTAGATTATTAACTTACTCAGGGGAATGTTGATCTTTTTGACTTACAGTTTTTTACTACACTTTTTTTTATATTATATATATATATATATATATATATATATATATATATATATATATATATATATATATATATATATATATATATATATATATATATATATATATATATATATATATAACAAGCAAATCTGTAGAAACGGTACAAAGAATATAATTCGACAATTCTCAACAGACTTTTTACTTTTTTGTTAATGCTGTATTGTTGTATTGCAAACTAGTTTACGTTTGATAGCGAATAATATTAACTTTCACAAAAATAAATAACATTAAGTTTCAATTAACTTACAAAAACCTAAATCGCATAGGTTTTATTTCTGTTCCCAGATTTCCGTAAAAACGAGGATAATGTCAAGTAATGTTATATCGTCTATTCTATTTTAGAACATATTTGGCCCCCTGATATTTTTAACTTTTTTTTCGTTTACTCGAAAAAATATATTCCATGAAGTTGTTCGAGTTTGCAAAAAGGTATATTGGTCCCAATAAGCTGCGGTGGTCTGAAAAAAAATTGTCTGAAACTTAATAAAGAAAAAACTTAATAACAAAATCCTGCTACTCAAAAAGGTGCAAAAAAAAAAAAAAAAAAAAGCCTGTAGCTAGATAAAACTTTAAAACTTTCTTTTGACAATGAAAAGCTTTTTTTGCTTCATTTATTTTTTACTATAAATATATGCTGCAGCTGTTTTTCAAAACGCCTTAATATGCTTATTACGTTATTTGGAGAACAACGCAATAAAAAAAAATTATTAATAAAAATTAACTCTTTATTAAACGTTTTTTGAAACGAATAATTTTTATGAATTTTTTCAGATCTCTTTAAAAATATGTATTCAATAAGTTTGAAGACGTCTAAACTAGCTTATTTTGTAAAAAATTCAAATTGGTTTTTTTTTACCTTTAGGCATTTTAAAAAACGGCTGTAGTGTGGATATATACAACAAATATCCTGAAATGAGATCATTTGACACAAAATTTAAAAGCTCTTAGAGCAGGCCATTATGTACCTTCGAGTGCACGTACGTGTTACAAGCAAACTTTTTGCTGATATGAGATCCTTGTATGATAAGGATTTGAAAAATGACAGGTGTCACTCGATTTTCATTTTGCGTAACAGGTGGCATGATGCAACTGGTCGACATAGTAACTAAATTTTTTTAATGGAAATTAATTTTTTTTATACCAATCGAAAGAGCACAAACTAGGTATTCAAAATAGTATAACAAGCGTACGTTGAAAATTTTTACTTAAAAAGATACAGGGATAAATATGTTTTTATTAAATCGGGGGTAAATTGCAGCTTTGTGATTTTTAATAACTTTCAAAATACTTTCTTAAACGCATATTTTATCTTTTTTAAATTATTTTATTTATTATAATTTTCAGGAAATATTAGTTATTATAAAATTAATTTTATTTAAAACAAATTTTAGACAAATATCTTTCTTTTTTGACCTCCGGATTTTTCCAACATTATACCTGTTTTTTTTTTTTTTTTTACAACTTTAATAAATTTACACATCGTTACGTTATAACTACATGACATTATATAATCTCACCTAAAAATATAAAATAGTAATACCACGTATAACATCGCATAATAAAAATTGGTTTTACGAGTATATCTAAGTATAGCATAAATTAATAGTGTTTCTTATCATAAATGTTACCAGTATTTTTAAAAAATAAAAAAAGTAAAATAAGAAAAGAAAAAAAAAAAAAAAGACAAGAAATTTTTTGGTACTTCAGATATATACATGTTGTTGTAAAGATAAACTCGTAGAAGTCTATGAAGACTTATCATTGAGTACCTCTTTAAAAGGTTAAATAAAGTCTATTTTATTTATATATATAGTCAAAAGTGGTTAAACAATATACAATCAGTGATACACATGAATATTTTAATACAAATTTTAATGTTAAGTTTAATACATGTCGGTATAATTGTTGATATTAAGTATGAGGTGTTTTAATTTATTTTTCAAGTTGGCAGCATTATTTATTTCTTTAAGTTCTATATTTTTGGATATGATTTTGTTATATAGGTACGAACCCCGGTAGGAAATAGAAAACCGTGAGAGCTTTGTTGTTCTTTTGGGCAGTGTGAAGTTGCCTGTTGCTCTTGTCATATACCTATTAGAGTTTACTTGAAAGAAGTTATCTAAGAAATGCGATGGGACTAGTCCAAGTTTGTATTTAAGCATAAATAGAACATTTTGGTAGATGTTGATTTGGTAAACATATAGTGCATTCAAGGTTTTTAGTAAGGGTTCAGCATGGGTCAGTTTATCTTTATTATAAACTAATCTTGATGCATGTTTTTGACTTATGTAAATAGTACTCAATTTGGATTTATGTGCACTTGCCCAGATAATATTAGCGTATGTAAGATAACTTTGGATGTAAGAAAAATAAAGCGATTTAAGATTATGTTGGGATAACATAGGTTTAACCTTGTAGAGTATGCCAATATTTTTTGAAATTTTGGTGTTAATTGAACTTATATGGGCTCTCCAAGATATATTTGCGTCAATTAGTATCCCAAGAAATTTAGTTGTTTCTGTTCTTTCAATATTTACTTTATCTATTTTTAGTGAGGGAAGGGTAGTTGGTATATTATTTTTTTGTTTTTTGGAATGAAACAATATGTATTTTGTTTTTTGTGTATTTAGTGATAATTTATTTAATTTTAACAATAAATTTAATCTCTTAAACTCTTTGTTTATAAAGGTCTTTGATTAAGTTCGATGAATAAAATAAGTTTGTATCATCGGCAAACATAATTACATCAAGTTTTTTCGAGGCTTTTGTAAGGTCATTAATATATAGAAGAAACAGAGGAGGTCCAAGAATGGAACCTTGGGGGACAATGCACTCAACTCTTAGTAGTTTTGAATGTTTATAGTTATCTGAAAAGACACATTGTTGTCTGTTACTTTGATAGTTTTTGAACCAGTCAAGGGTTATGCTTTTTATCCCATAGCTTTCCATTTTTTTAAGTAAGATATTGTGATTTACAGTATCAAACGCCTTCGACAGGTCTTTAAAGATGCCTAGAACATACTGTTTATCAAAAGAATCACTTATGTTGTTAACTAGATCTAGGATTGCGTGTTCAGTTGAATATTGTTTTTGGAAACCAAATTGCTTTTTATTTAGGATTCTTTTTTGGATTAAATACTCATACAATCTGTTATAGATTATTCTTTCGAGAAGCTTAGAAAAGGTAGGGAGTACCGAGATAGGTCTATAGTTATTAATTAAGTGTGATTCACCTGTTTTAAATATTGGTACTACTTTAGCTACTTTTAACTTGTCCGGTACAACTCCTGTTTTAATCGAAGACTTAAAAATTTCCAAATATAGGTTTATTTATTGTTGTAAAGACATTTGCCACTACCCTACTACAGATATCATCTCTGGAGTTTTATTTAATTTTAAGGAATTTAGAGCAACATTAAGTTCTTGGTAGTTCTTTGTATTTTTGTTCGCTCTGGGTATCACTAATGTATGATTTAAATAAATTATTAGAAGACTTAATTTTTGAGGCAAGATTAGGGCCAATATTCACAAAAAATTCGTTGAATTTTTCAGCAATCGTATTTTTGTCACTGTACTCTATATTGTCTATAATAATGTTTTGATGAAATAGAATATTTCATAATTGATGATTGTATTATTTTTGATAATGTTATTTCATTTTTACATAATTCTACCTATAAGAATGCAACAATTCTAATGATTTGTTTTTGTTTTTGGCTTTTAAAAACGTTTTTTTACTGTGTTATTGTTGTTTCACATATTTAATATTATTAACAAATGGAGGACGAAGATCAAAAAAAAAAAAAAAAAAGGAAAAGAAAACTCATTTTTGACTTTACTAAATGCATTGTTTGCCAAGAAGATGATCGTAAAAAAACGGTATTTCTGTTTATTTGATTTAGATATTTTTTTAGATATTAATTCCTATATCTACGTAAAAATATAAATCTACGTTTTTTTCCTTTAAAAATACGATTTGGTGCATTTTGGATATGTTCTTTAAGTAGCTTTTAAAAGTGTCCCCTAGCAATTACTAAATTTATTTTCAGATTGTAAAAATTAGTTCGCGTGACGCTTTGGAAAAACTAATGGTTTGTTTAAGGCAAAGGTACTCCTATCATGACCCAGAGATAATAGATTATAGATAAAAGAGATAATAAGAAAATAAAGAGAAAAAATAAATAGATTGATACCAAAAGTTAAGAGAAATACCACGCGAAGAACTAGATGAAAAAGGTGTTTATCACTCAGAATGTTACAAAATGTTCACCCACCGTAAAAGTTTGCAAAGTTTGTTTGAACAACACAGTATATTTATTGCAAGCAATCCTGAAACTAAACCCATAGTAGACACAGATGAATCAGAAGATTCAAGTCAAATGTCAAATGGTAAAGGAAAATTGCTCCGTTCAAAATCTCAAGTTTACATCAAAGAACTTTGTATAATTTACCAATCTGAAGGCGGTGAACTTCAAAAAGTTAAGTTTACAGACACTGGGAAAAAAATATTAAAAGTTTTCAATACGCTTAATGATCAAGAATTCTCCCTTAGAATGAACACTATCCCAAATTCTGATGATTCCGTTGCAAATGATGTTAAATACCACTTAAAGTGTTGGGTAACAGTGCAGAGATCTGTTAAACTAAGAACAATTTAAGAAGAAATTCAAGAATTGGATGATATTGGACGGGTTATTGCAGATATAGAAATCATTGGTTTAGTCCATTTGAACTTAAAAGAAGATGGTTTTGCTATGGATATGAACAACATCAATAAAACTTACAACAACTTAATTGGGAATAATGACCAGACTGAGGTTGATTATAAACGTTACTTTAATAGACTTCTACAAAATAACGTGCCAGGAATATTTTTTTCAAGACCTGCATGCCGTAGAAAGTCCGAATAACTTTGCTCTAGTAAATATCAAGCAAAGGTGGTAGATAACTTTAAAAACAATCCGGATGATTAAACAACAATTTAGAGGCAGCAAAAATAATTCTAAATAAATCCTTGAGCAAAAAAAACGGAAGTTTGACAGAAATTTCACTGGTTTTGATACTCCGACGTCATTATTTTTTTTATTAAGGTGGGTTATACTTAGACGAAAATATAATGAAGACTCGTGTTGTGTAAAAAAAAAAAATCCATCCTATTAATAACATTTCGAAAATTATTGTAAAAACATCAAAAACAAATAAGCAAATCTCACATTACTCAAAAAACGGATAATGATTTTAGAGATGTTACTGAAACACCGTTTTTAGTCGGCCTCGGATTACATGTGCATAAAGAAACCCGTAATAAGAAGCTGGTGAACTGCTTGGCATACCTTGTACTTTATATTTTCTATGATAGTGTCATAAAGATCGAAAATGGTTTAGGAAACATTGTTATTGAAAAGATATCAACAAATCAATGTGCATTTGTACCAACAAATCAATGTGCATTTGCTATTGATAACATTGACTTTAAGAATAAACTGCAGATAGAAAATTTGAATTTCATGGAACCATATGTGTTGCATTTCAAATGATAAAAGAAATATGCTCAAGATACAGCACACAAAGTATCTTACATTTGCACATGAACATGTCTTTGTAACGCATAGTTACACGGGCATTTTTTAATGTGATTGGACAAGGAATTTAAATTAGCAACATAGAGTGCTTTTAAATTCTTTCTTTCGGATGTTCCTACATTTACGGTAAGACAGGGTCTACCTATACATGCACGTATACCGACTGATTGGAGAAACCTTTTTACTGCATTAAAGCTTTTTCAAGGAATTAACGTTGCCATCACAAAAAGTAAAAAACAATTTTGACACTTGATCTTCAACTCTATATGGTTAGGAGCTAAACAATGGATTTTTTGACCCCATAATAACTGATAACCTGCCTGCACCAATAGCACTTATCGAGTTAGGCGTCTGTCATTGTAAAGGAGACTTTAGTAATAAAAGCTACACATTTTTGAAAAATAAATTTGTCTGTACTGATATGTGCAAGTTTAAAGTACGTAAACATAAAACTGTAGACGACCAAAAGGAAAACTATGCCTATGAATGTAGAGATTTATAAGACACAATTTGATTTATTCGTATTATTAAATACCAGCTTGTAAGCACGTTAATTTTAACATATATTTCCGAAAATTGGAAGGTTTTTCAATTTAAGAATAAAATCTTAGAATATTTAAAGCTTTTCATTTAATAAATGTCTTCAATTCCATTTATATTTCAAAGTTAATTGATCTAATACTGTCAGTGAAATATTTTCCGAGGGTCTTTTTATCTCTTTATTAAACATTTTGAATTATAAATATTAGTTTACATATGATATTGTTAATATGTTTATACAATGCTAATATTAATATATATATTAGCTGAATTATTTCAGTTTTACTTAATTTATCTTTTATCTTGTAGTAATTTTTGTCAAAGACCCCCGGTTTGGTAACTTACAATAACGTTGTATATCTTATGTAAACATTTTCAACATATGTTTTTGTACAATTTTAAAAACTTATTTAATGCTTATTCTAATGGTATGAAACATTTTGAAAATAACAATTAAATTTTTTTTTTGCTATGGGCCTATTACGTCATACCACGTGACACAAACCATAATTATTAAGTGACACCTGTCACTTTTTAAATACTTTTCATACAAGGATCTCATATCAACAAAAATTTTGCTTGCAACATGTATGTGCACACGAAGAGTATTTTTGAAACAAAGTGATCTACACTATTTTAACAAAAACCACTAAACCAAAAAAATTAAAAGTAAAATTGCAGTTCAGTACACTTAAAAATTTTAAGTATAGTGTATTGGTGTTTTCAAAAAAAAAAATATTATTATTATTCAGTGATCAAAAATAAACAAATAGAAAAAAATCTGTTTAAAGTTTGATGAAGAGGTGCTACACCAGGTCCCTCTATGCTGACGAAAATAAAAAACACAGAAGCTACAGACAAAGCAGCAATTGTGTCTCTAAAAGTTATTTTGTTATACTGTTTTTGAAAGCATAGATGGAGCATTTACTACAGCTTAGGAAAGCGCATTCCATGGGACAACAACTCTATTTGAAAAAAAGTTTTGTCGTTCTTCACAAATTTGTACAAACTGGCGTTCTAGTTTTTGATTATGCCCTCTCAAAATATACTTGGCTTTATTGTTTGAAAGTTTTTGTGGAACGAAAAAACTGAGAAGTTGGAGTTGACGCGTGATTTTAAATTGTTCGATTGGGTCTGCTTTTTTACGGCGTTCTTCAAGTGTTGTTAGACCGAGTTGTTGGAGTCGATTTTTATAGGACAGGTGTTTAATAGATGATATTGTTTTTGTTGCTCGATGTTGGACTTGTTCAAAGATAGCAATGTCGGACTTTAAATGCAGCGATCAGGCTTGAACAGCTAAATCGAGGTGAGGGCGAATGTAAATAAGATACAATGTGCGCCATAAATAAAAACTGCGACTCCAAAATGCTTTTTTGAATCGCCCTAGCATTCTTTTTGCAATTGATACAGCTGACTCTACTTGTGGTCTCACTTTAAGGTCTTTGGAGACCATCACACCAAGGTCTCGTTCGAATACAGTCTTTTCGAGTGGATAACGCGTGCCGTCAACGTTGACCATTGAGTAATTGTGCAACGACTTGTTACAAGTGCGGCCAACATGCATTACTTTGCATTTCTCAATATTGAAATACATAAGCTAAGTATGTGACCATTCCACTGCTCTGTCAATATCGGCTTGGAGAGTGATGCTATCCGACTCGTTTTTAATTATGCTAAAAATTTTACTGTTGTCAACATATAGTTTCATATGATGACTAATTCTGTCCGGTAGGTCATTAATGAAGATTACGAAGAGAAATAGGCCTATGACCAAGCCTTGAGGCATGCCACTAGTGACCGTTTGCCATTCAGATGTGATGCCGTTGATGACCACTCATTGACTTCGGTTGTGTAACCAAGCTGAGATTCAGTCTAAAAGCGTGCCTTGAATACCGTAAGCTCTTAGTTTATGAAGGAGGCGTTTGTGTGGCACTTTGTCAAACTTCTTTGCAAAGTCTGTGTATATGACGTCTGCTGCATGGCTGCGATGAATGACTTCTGTCATGATATCCCAAATTTCTAGCAGGTTTGAGACGGAACCCTTGCGGTAAATAAAGCCATGTTGCTTTGGAGTAATTAAGTCATTAGCAACACAGTGTTCCATTATCCTTGTTTTAAGAATACTTTCTATTATTTTGCATGAAATGGATGTTAATTTTAGTTTTATCAAAGTGGTAGATTTTGTTTCATCAAAGTGGTAGAGGCGCTTTTGTACTATATCGATAGAAAACCTTGCTAGGTCGACAACACAAATTGCTTCAGTACGACTTTCAAAAGCTGGCAACGGACCTTTGGGCTCTAAAACAAAAACCGAATGAAAATAGTTATTCACTAATGAGGGTATATCACCGGTATCGGTAGTGATGTTGCTATTAGCAACATCACTAACGATACCGTTTCTAGCAATGTAATAGTGTTCCTAACGCTCCGTTTGCTTTGTACAAGTGCATGTAAGCGTTTAGAATTGTTTTTGCACTCACTGGCAAGTTTTTTTTTGTAATTAAGCCTGGCAGATTTTACCATTTTAGTAATGTTTTTGTATGCGGTGCGATGTGATTCTTTGAGTAATTGG
Source organism: Hydra vulgaris (assembly GCF_022113875.1). Taxonomy (NCBI): domain Eukaryota; kingdom Metazoa; phylum Cnidaria; class Hydrozoa; order Anthoathecata; family Hydridae; genus Hydra; species Hydra vulgaris. Next base: position 47,930,958 of record NC_061165.1, read on the forward strand.
TGCGCATCGCGACCTGCATTAATAAACTCATAAGATGTATGACTGAAATTGAAATCTCCATATAGTAGCATTGTTGAGCAGTTTATATTAGGCAGTATCTGCCGAGCGGCCGTGATTGATGTGATTCACTGAGTAAGAACCTGATCATTAAGGTCGTGAGGACGATATATACAGCCGAGGAGAAACGATTTACCGCCCATTTTATTTTTCGCTAAATTTGCTCAATTAATGTTGAGTTGAGCTGAGTAGAATTAACTTCATTGACTATAATATTGTCTTTTGTGTAAATGGCAACTCCACCACCCCTATTTTCTCTGTCTTTGCGATGAGGTTGGTAGCCGGGTAATGCAACGTCTATTTTTTTATTTTAATTCATAATTATAATTAAAATTGTATAAATCATTTTTTAATTTTAATATAAACTAATTTTTTTTAAAACATGATTGCGCTTTACCATCCCAATATAAACAATGTATATAAATATATATATATTAGGGTAGGCTAAACGCCCTTAATAATATAATATAATATAATATAATATAATATAATATATATTTCGCCATAAAGAAATTATTTACAAAATTAGACTTTAAAAATTGTATATACACGGCTGGGGCAAGAAGAAGACAAATTCAGTCTTATCGCCAAGCCCCTTCAAACAAGAATATAAGTAAGAAACAAAACAAAAAACCAAAAAACCAAAAAAAATCCGTTATCACAATATAATATATGCGTAAGGTACATATATAAATACAAATATATAAATATTTTTCATTAAAATTTAATATTTTTTTTTAGTTTTTTTTTTTATTAGGATTTCAAATTTTAATAGTAAATAAAAATGAGATAAAACATGATAATTTAAGAAGGTAAAGATTCAAATTAAAATCAAAAATTAATATGTTAAAAATAAATTAAATATCAAGTAAAAAACAAGTGATTACTCCTATTTAAAAGTTTCAGAAAAAGTCAAGTTCATTGTCAATTATCAAAAGTTTACTTTTTATTTTTTTTTTAAATTGATCAAGGGAAGAAATTTTTTTAAACTCATTATCCAATAGGGTGTTCCATAATTTAGGTCCTCTGATTGCTATCGAGAACCTAGTCGCAGAATTATATTTTTTTGGTTGAATATAATAGTTGTTTGAAAATCTTGTTGGGTATAATTGATTTATTTTTTCGAAAAATAAATTAAATAAAATGGGTGCTATTTTATTATCTACTTTGAACATAAATATAAAAATATGATATAGGTTAAGTTGAAATACGTTAAGTATTTTGAATTTATTAAAAAGTAATTTACTGTGCGAAAAGCGATTCACATTTCCAATAATTCTTAGAGCGTGTTTTTGTTTAATTAGAAGTCCTTTATTTTTAGATACATTAGTGCTGCACCAAGCAACGTTAGCGTAATTTAGATAGCAATGAATAAAAGAAAAGTAAATAAGTTTCTAACAAGTTTGGTTCAACAACTGTTTTGCTTTGTATAAAAGGCCTATATTTTTCGAAATTTTATTTTGGATTATTCGTATGTGCTCCTTCCATGTTACGTTTTCATCTAAAACAACGCCTAGAAACAACATTTTTGAAAATCAAAAGGCACTGTTTTCCATATTCTGTGGGTATACTCTATCATAAAAAAAACCGAAAGTTTAACTAATTTGCACAAATTTTAGACCCCGCTCAACGGGCTCAAAGATCAAATTTTCACCACAAAAATTCAGTTTAAACACCCTTAAAAAATTAAAATTAAAAGGCACTGTTTTTTATTTAATTTTGTAGATCTTTATGATCATTTTAAGCTTAATCTCATTATAATTCAATAAGATTTAGACCCTGCTCAAGTATTTTGGCCACTGAATTTTGACCTGGTTTCTTTAAAAAAACACCCGGTTTCTATAACATTTTCCGAATTGCTGCCTCAAACTAACCGGCGCCGGTTTGTTTATTTGCTAATATTTAGAAAAACTATTTATTTGTAACTAGTTTTATAAATGAGGAAAGGGTTCGGGGGGGGGGGGATCAAAAATTAGGGAAGGGAGGGGGGAAAAATCCCCTTTTCTAAATTTTCAAAATAAAAGATAAAGTTTAATATTACATATAAGCAAAACAAATGATTTAGCCACTCGCTTTTAATTAGTTTTAGGCAAAAACATAACAGTTAATACCAAAAAAAAAGGGACAAGAAATTGTGTATTTTTTCAAAAAATTAAACTAAAAGTTATCACTTATATTTCTTTCCAAAATCAGTAACAGTGCTTTTTTCACATCTAATTTTACTAAAATAAACAATAAACATTAAAAAAACGATGTACGTATTTAGAATTTAGTAATATGCTTTAAAAACCTTCTTAATTAATTCTTATTTTTTATTTTTTTATTATATTAGTTATTTTCTATTTCATTTCTAATTGTTTCTTTTATATATATATTTGTATGTTACGGTTATGTAGAATTTTTAATGGGGCTCGGCGATAAGGCGAAATGTGCCTTCTTCTTGCTCCAGCCATCAATTTATATAAATGTATATGCAATGTAAACATTTTTTAACGGCGAAATAAATTAAGTCATTTTTACGGTGTAGCACCTAAAAAAAAATCTCTAAAATAAATAACGGCAGGCCCCAAAAATCTGCCACTGGATACAGTTACATTTACCCATTGTAAAAGTAACCTTGGAGGGTGTAACTTTCTTAAACACATCGGTTTTTTTTCTATACTAAAAAAACTAAGAAAAAGAATAAAAATATCTTAGTAGTAGCGGATCAATATATTAATTAAACTGCATATAATTGGGTGATGTGTCATGCAACTCATGTTTTGATAGCATTATCTATAAATAGAAAACATCAATGCACATCTCATCAAAAGTTTTATAATAAAGTAATACAATTCTTATTATATTCATTTGTTTAAAGAAATTTATGTAAGTGATTATACCATGGAAGTATTATAGATGGAAGTGCAACGCTATTGAAATTCCTAAAACCATGCGTGAAATCTTTTGTTTATAATACAATAGAAAATTGTGAACAATTTTATTAAAGTCGGACGGCGCTTATAAAATATGTAAAAAACAAACTCGCTTACTCAAATTTTTTCGATTAATTCTCTAAAATCAGTAAAAAAATTTCGATATAAAGAATTTGAGGTTCACTGCGCAGATGTTTATATTGTGTTTGATATTAAAAAAAATAAATATAATAATAAAAAATAAATATAATAATGAAAATAATAATAATAATTGTTTTGAGCATCAAGTTTATGCAATTTACAAAAAAATATTATTTGTATATAATTAAGAACATAAATAAAATGTTCTAAAAAAGTTTAAAATTTTACTTTAATTAAAGTTAAAAAAATTTACTCTGATTATAAATTTAAATTAACAATTTAAAATTGACCAAAACTATTTAAAAAAACAAATTTAAGTGGCTCCCACACATAAATATATACAATCAAAAATTAGTAGAACCATTAGTATTATGTATCAAACTCGCCCATACTTAAATTCACATAGTCTAAAGCTTATATACTTCAGCTTAATTCATTGTTACATTACTTATGCAAATATTACGTGGGAAAGTTGTCCACCAACAAAACTTAAAAAAATTCTTTCCTTACAAAAACATGCTTGTAGAATTATATACAACAATAAAAGGGGGGACCACACTAAACCTTTAATGATGGATATGAAAATGATGAACATATATCATATAAATATTTTCCAAAACCTAAACTTTATGTATAAATATACCAATAATCTAACTCCTGAAATCTTCATAAAAAAATTTAATAAAAATTTAAATGAGAAGTATTTACTAAAAAAGTAAACAAATACGCAGAATATAGTATAACTTATAGAGGTCCCAAGCTATGGAACTCTTTTCTGAAAGACAATTTAAATATGGCAAAATCTTTAACTTCATTTCAGTTTCAAACAAAAACGTGCGTTCTAAATCTTACGGATTAATTTTTATTTTTGTTTACAAAAATTTTTTTTTTAGCATTATATCTGATTATCTGACAGTTTGTATTTTTAAATATTATATGTAATCTTTATATATTATATATTGAATATAATATCATATATTTAATTGGAAATTTGTGTTTAAATATATTCTTTTATAACTTTTTGTGACTATTAGTATTTATTAATATTATATCTTTTTAACTATATATATATATATATATATATATATATATATATATATATATATATATATATATATATATATATATATATATATATATATATATATATATATATATATATATATATATATATATATATATATATATATATATATTTACTATATGTTCTTTATTCACTATATGTATTTTTAAATATTATATCTTCTTTTTTGACTAATTGAGGGTGTTTTTTACTTTTAATTGATACATCTTTTTTTTTCTCTATTTTTATTCTTAAATATTATATCTTCTTTTTTACTATTTATTTTTTTTTCCTAAATTTTCTACTTGATTTATTAACCATATATTACCATATATTATTGTTATGATCTGTAGGGGCTCTATGAAAAGATAAGGTTGGTATTTTGCAATCTATACTTCTTTGAGCCCCTGACTGTTTATTATTTGTGCATTTGTAGTTATATTTTATTTTTGGTGAAAGGAAATTGTAATTTATATAAACAGCAAAATAAAATAAAATTTAAAAAAAAAAAAAAAAAAAAAAAGAAAAAAAAAAAGTGCCCCCATTTACCAAAAAATTTGTTTTTAACTAAGACCCATTTTTTTAAAAAATAAACTTCTTAAAATCAGTTTGTTTGAAAAATGGGGCAAATTAGAGAAATTGGCAAAATGGGGCAAAAAAGAGAAATTTTTTGGTTTCTTATAAATTTATACAAAGTCTAATAATTGGTTCTATCAAAGTTGAAACTTTAAAGCTCTAGTCTTATAACTATTTTTGCTACAGATCTAAGTATATTTAAAAAATATTTTCTATTCAAAACATTTTTAAATCCCGTGTTAATTTACTATTTAGAACACATTAATGAGGTGGCAGTAAATATTTATCAAAAATTTTGTTTTATGAACCAGCTAATAGAGATGCACAATAAAGAACAATATAGACAAAATTAAAAAAGCAAAACTGCAAAATTCTATTTAAATTTCTATACTAAACTTGTTTAACAAAAGCTAACTTTTAAGTATACAAATAAATTATGATATAAAATAGATAATTATAGCTCAAGGCATGATTATTCCATTTTGATAATGAACATATTGGCGTGGTTTTTTCCTTGGCAGAATAGAGTTTGTCAGTAGTATCAACTTTTCAAACATTCTGTATTCTTCCATGATAATTTCTGTCGATTACCAGCAATATTCAAACGTAAAAAATTCAAATATTAGAACTTTTAAAGAAAACACTTTTTACTATTTTTGATTTAAAAAAGTATGGACCCTTGTTTCTGTAGCTAAATTTAGAGGCAATTTTGACTGAATAAATTGAATACGTTCTTCTCTGAGTTTATGCCCAATTTAAAGACCAACATCATCACGCTAAGATCCTATTCATATATATTTAATGTAACTACGTCATCACATGATCTTTAACCTAAAAAAGGGTCTAATGACTTATAATTTTAAATTTCATAAAATCATATTCATTCAAGATAAAAAAATAATGATGATGATCATCATCATGATTGTCATCACCACCACCATCATAGTAATAATCATCATCATCATCATCATTATCATCATCATCATCATCATCATCATCATCATCATCATCATCATCATCATCATTATTATAATCATCAAATTTACTACTAGATTTTCAGAATTATGGTTCCAATGAGAGTTCAAAATTATTTAGAAGTTATTTAAGTAGTAGTTTTGATTAAATGAGAGACATCACAAAGATGTATATTTCATGATTATGCAAACTAAAAATATTTATAAAAATAATTTTTTCTTATACTTTTTTTCAATAATATTTTAATATATGTTAATAAACAAAAACAAGACATTTTTGTCCAAAATGTTGTTAATAAACAACAAAATTTATAAAGATAAAAAAATCCTTTAAATAAAAAAAAAAATTGAAATATTAACCTAAACATCATTTTCTCCAATAAACTGGAACTTAATTAAGATATGTTGGAAATTAACTTTTAGTTAAGGTAAAAATAATTTTGTTTATTGGTTGCATAATAACCCCAGTTACTATTATTTTTTGCATGACTTTTTTACTTTTTCTAACATGCTGCATTTGAAACACTTTCTGTCTCTCTTAAATGAGACAAATAAGAATTAGTATTAAGAATTGTAGAAGGAGAATTGATTAAACTCTTGTAATTACTGAGCTCTTGCATATTTTTTAATACTGCGATCGATAATGACCATTCATAAAATATATTTACGAGTTGCTTGCTATTTAAAGATACAATTCTTTAAATTGTCCCTTGGTTGTTCAAATGTAATAAATAAAATCTTTTTAGTTTCGAGTATTTTACTTTAGGGATCATCTATATATTACGTAACGCGAAATTAAACATATAGACAAAAGAAATATCTCAAAAACCGTGTTTCTCTGATGGTCAACTATATGTTGCATGTTCAAGAACTTAAGCATTTAATAGTTTGTTTTTTAAAATTGATAAACATCTTATTCAACGTATAGTAGGTAAAATAATGTTTTTAGTCTTTAGATTTTCATTTCAAAAATTTACTGTTAAAGGTTGTGAGCACATTTTGTATTTATAACTTTATTTGTCATCATTTATTTTTTTTCATAGTTTTTGATAAATATACCTGTCATTCAATAGTTGTAAAATGTGTTTATATGTGTTGCATAAAGTCATATTTGTATATAGTTGTATATATGTTTAGATTATGTTGTTTCCATGTTTTCAAAGTGGTGTGTCTTGGTATTATGTAAAGCAAGTTTGATAATCTTGCCAGCCAAGCGGTGTACTTATAGCAGAGGTGTGATTTGGCAGCATTTAGTGCCAGGCGGTATTACTGCTTTAGAGCTAGGTTGTGTTGTCTAGCTTTTTTTAATTATTCTGGAAACACAAAATGTCTGTTAATGTTTAGCGTAATGTGGATGAGAGAGTATGCAACCTTAATCTTTAAACCTAGGGTGCTTTAATGTCCTAAATTTGAAATAATTGAACAACTAATATTGAATATAAAAACAAATACACTTTATAAAAGTTTAGTAAAAAGATAAATATAGTTAATTTAAAACTATTTTTTTAATTTTGCCTTTCATATTTTAATTTAGTTTATTATTTTCATTGGATTTTATTGTTATGTGTTATTGTTGTAACGTTATTGTTGTGATTTTTTGTGTTGATAAACAGCTTACATTCATGTGGTGTCTATTGTTAAAAATGAATAATAAATAGTTTCATTATTGGAATTTACTGCTTTTATTCATTTACTAAAAGCCAAGACAACAATTTATAGCTAAGTTTGATTTTTTTTTTAGTATTGTTAATGCTTTTGTACTTTGAAAGAGATTTTATAGTTACATTTTCGATAAATCTTTATATTAACTGCAATTTCGAAATAGGTTACTATAAATAGGTAAATCGATTTTCGGTAATTGTCTTGTAGTTTTTCTTTGTAATTATGATATCATAATTTCACTACTTTTTTATTTTAGATTTACGTTATGACGCATTTATAAGATTTATAAAATAAAAAAACCTGATTTCTTTTTACTGTAAATTTTTTTTAGTTAAAAAAACATAAATATATGCTATTAGTTAATTTTACATTTTATGCCTAATAATTTGTTGTACGTATTTTAAGGGGATCTTTGTAAATGGGGGATCGTAACTAAAAACCTTTAAAAACATGGAGAATATTGTAGTTTTGCGCATTTAATATCGAGTTACTTAAGTTTTATTTATGTGTTTAACTAATTAGTTAGCTTAGTCTGTATTTGCAACACTTTTGAGGAAAGAAAGAAAACATTCTTATATATGTAGATCATTGTTTTACATTTTATTATTTTGGTAAAAGGTCTTCATCAAAAACATGATTACTCTTAATAATAAAAACTCTACTCACCTGGCCACGATTAAAGCAAAAAGAGGGGAGAAACCTCTTTATTAGTGTCAAAATATTTAGGAAAATTAAATTCCGAGTTACAAAAGGAATTTTTAGTAAATGGTGTCAAATCACCGTTTACTAAAAATTAATGAAATAAAGAGGCCAAACAAATAATATAGAAATGGTCTGTGTTGAACAGACTTAACAAGACCCGGGTCGGTTCAGCTTGGTTTACACATTTTTATGTCTACTTATCTGTTATAATTTTTATTTTAGGTTTGTCATATGCATTAATGCATTAAGTTTACATATTTTTTCAAATTTGTTATACCCGTGTTTGATTATAAATTAAATTTTTTTTATTTTGAAACGTCATATAAAACTTGCATTACTCTCATTCTCTCTCTCTTGTTTTCTCTCTCTCTTTATATATATATATATATATATATATATATATATATATATATATATATATATATATATATATATATATATATATATATATATATATATATATATATATATATATATATATATATATATATATATATATATATATATATATATATATATATATATATATATATATATATATATATATATATATATATATATATATATAAGTAGTAGTTGTAGTTGTATATGTTTGTTACAACAAAAGTAAAAATAATTGACAAAATACAAATCATAGATTGTCAGATTACAGCTAGTTTTGGAAAAGCTCATATTGTAGTTTCAATTAAGGAAAGCTGCGAGCTGTAGTAACATTGGAGCTTATCAAGGCTCGCTTTAAAGCTGTTGACTGTTGGAGAGTCGATTACTTTATCTGGTAGTATATTCCATGCATTGACAACGCGATTGTTGAAAAAGTAGAAGTGAGCTAATGGTTGCTGTACTTTTCACAGTCAAGTCTTTCTCTGTGATTTGCTCTTGGTGGAAATGTGATGAGGGGAAAGTGCCAGTTCACTATGTCAATGTTGTTAATAATTTTGTATTTTTGGATGAGGTCACCTTGTTTACAACGTTAACTAGAGTAGATAGACCAAGTTGTAATCATCTGGACTTGTAGTCTAACTTTTTAAGTCTGGTATTTTTGTGGTTCTGCACTGTATTAGCTCAATAGTTTGTTCATCCTTCACCAATATGTATTAAGACAGTGAATGACAGGGGCGGATCTAGCATTTTAAATGGGTGATGCGAAATATTTTTATTGACGTCCCCCCCCCCCCCGCAACCTCTTTAGGGTTTAAGTATAATCAATACAAAAAGTGGAGAAACATTAAAAGGCGTAGCGAGGGTGGGGCGGACACGCCCCAGTGTCCGCCCCACCAATGATATAAACAGCAATGATATAAACAGCAACGCCACTCTTTTTTTACGAGTGGCGTTGCTGTTTATATCATTGAATAGTAACTAAATATTGTATTTTTTTTGCAGTATCCATTTTTAGCAGAAATTTTTACAAATGTTGCCTTGGCTATTTTGTTCATAAATTAGACATGTAATTTTAAGCCTAATTTACTTAACAAAGTGCACCAACGAGAAGGTAAGCCATAGGACTTAGCACTTCATCTGTATACTGTCATTTTGCCCAAGGTTAGCCCTCTATTTATGGATTCTTTCCTTTTCTTGAGAGGCACGTCATGTAAAGTAATATTAGGTTATTTATTAAAGTTAAGTAATATTAGGTTAAGTAACTAGAAATATAATAATAAAGGTTAGTCCTCCATTTCTGGATTTTATCTTTATTTTATTTTATATTATTAATCTTATATTATTAATCTTGCCTAAGGTTAGCCCTCCATATCTGGATTCTTTTTTTTTTTAATTTTAAAATGTTTTTTGTTATAATAATTTTTGTTATATTTTTTTATTGAAGTTCTATATTTTAAGTACACACACACACACACACACACACACACACACACACACACACACACACACACACACACACACACACACACACACACACACACACACAATATTAGTAAAAATCAAATTAGAAAAAAGTAAAATAAAAGTTAGTACACTACTAAATAAAAGCTAAATCTAAACGTCTTACACCTGACTTCAACATCTGGAAAAATTTCTTGATTTATGGACATTAATGCTAAAGAGTTAATGCGAGACTCAATTATATTTCTTCTGGAGTATGTTTTTAGCCTACGTATAACTGAAATACTTCTTTCACATTCACAAGTTGTTATTGGAATTGTTCCTAAAATTATAAATGCTGTCCTTATATTTGGAAAACCTCTCATGTCAATGGACTTTAAAGTACCAGCAACAGTTGAAGGAATACTTGACTGGTTTTTCCAAAATAATTCCCATAAATCTAACTCAGCATGTATTGAAGTAAAATGAGGCATATCAGATGAATAGAAATTTAAAAATTTATAAAAAATCAGATTTCCATGGTTTTTTAACTTGTATTCTGGATAGTACAGTTGAAGGAACTGCTAGACCTTTATAACTAAACATGTCATTTTCTGGAAACCTATTATCTAGCTCATTAATAAGATTTTCAACTAATGGAGAAGTAATGCTATGTTTAAAATAGTCACAAACTGTATTTGTTGGATAATTATCCCGGTAAACCTGGACATTACACAATCTAGGTCTCACTTCTTGTATATCAAGAGTTTTGGCTAAACTAAGAGCGATAGCGTACCATTCAGTGTGATATATATCAATTTTATTTTTAATTTCTAATAACAGATTTTTTAGATTAGTTATTTCAAAACACTGCTGGGATATGTCAAAAGATTTAGTTCGAAGAGTTACAGTAATTGCATAAAAAAAATCCATTAATTGTTTTGTAATAACTAAACTTACAATAAAAGAGAAATCTGTTAATAATCTTAAAAAAGTAGAGGATTTGGAAGCAGTTTCACTGTTATATTCCTTTGACTCATTTAATCCCATCTCCTCTAAAGCATGAATAATAAGTATAAAATTATTAAAAAAAAACATCAACACCTCTCAGTTGTTGAACCCATCTTGTTCAACAAGTATCTATTATTTTTTCTTGATTTGGACTTGAATATTTTTTGAGACAGTTACTACGTTTAGGAGATAAGTTAAAAAAATAAGAAATTTCTTTTACTTGGCCAAGAAGATTTTTTACTTTTTGAACTTGGCATGCAGCTGCTACTACTAAACTAAATCTATGGCTTGCACAATGAACAAATATAGCTTTATGATTAAGAGCTTTTATTTGAGAAGCAACTCCTTTATATTCACCTGCCATACAACCCGCACCGTCTTGCAATTGTAGAGGTCAACCCTTGACCTCTACAATTTTGAATATCAAGTACGAACTCTTGAAGTGCATTAGGTACATTTAGAGATAGACTAATACCAGATGTACCAGTCTTGCAATCAATAAATCTTAAGAAATCCTCGCAAATCTCATTATTTGAATTTACATATCTTAAAACAAGTGACATTTGTTCAGTATTTGAACGTGTCACATGATAGAGCCGAAAATATTTATCCTTGAAAATATCACCGAAACATTTCACAATCGAAAATTTTAGAACCGAAAAGTATAATTTCATTGCAGGATCGAATTACAAAATCCTTTCTTTTTTTAATCTATTTTTTTTTTTATTATTAAAATTTTACTATTAAAATATATACATACATACATACATACATACATACATATATATATATATATATATATATATATATATATATATATATATATATATATATATATATATATATATATATATATATATATATATATATATATATATATATACAATGTTTGATAACAGTGTAACTTTCGGTTGTAAACCATTTTAATGAAATTCGGCTCTAAAATCATTAATGACTTTCGATTGAAAATTCGATCGAAATTTTTTTGGTTTTAAAATCATTAATGACTTTCGATCGAAAATTTGATTGAAATTTTTTCGGTTCTAATTTTTTTTGTAAATATTTTCGGTTGTGTAATAAATTTCTCATATTCGGTTCTAAATTGAAATTAGGGATTCGGTTGAATCATAGGACACCGTATTTGAACAGTCAACTGCTTCATCACAAAGAATTGAAAAAAAAATTGAATGCTTGACATTTTTTATTAAAACTTCCTTAATTGCTTTCCCACAAGAATCAATAAGTTGGTTTTGGGTAGTTTTTGATATATAGGTTGCATTTTTTGGACTTGAAGAAAGATGATTAGATAATATTTGATCACCAGCATCAACACAAAAATTTAAAAGCTCTATGAAGTTACCAACTCCTACTTTTTGTGTAGAAGATTCCCCAATATCATGATGATATTTGCTATCATCACGATATCCACGAAATGCTAGATCGTTTCTACCAAGAAATATTATTGTTTTAATTATTGGAACTAATTTTTTTCGGTTATCAGAAAGAAGTTTCAAATGAGAATTATTTAAATCAACCTCAATAACATTACTTTTGGAATTGCAACGTGAAAGCAATGCATTAAATGAAAGCATAGATTTTTTTTATGTAAAACACAATTTTCCACATGTTTTCTATAATCACGAACAGCATTACCCCACTCTTGATGGGGCTTGAAAACTAAATTTAATATTCCAGACTTATTTGGAATACTAGCACCTAGCAAGACAGTAAGCTCCATCTTCTTTGCTAGAATAAGCTAACCAAGAAAACTGGCTGAGCCATTCAAATTTAAATGATCTTTTTGTATTTAAAGATATTGGAAAAACAAACATAGAATTAGGACAAAATACTTTGTTTATCATATCTAACAAAAAAGAATCATCTTTGCCAGCGATTAAAAGTTTACCTCAAACAAGATATGTTGAAACGTCATAAAAAGAATTTAATTCATTATATGAAGGAATAATAACTGAGTTGGAGTCTAATGACTTAACTATTTTTGAATCTACAAAAGGTTCAAAAGGCAACTCTATGAAAGCATTGTCTTTTTTAAAGTTAATTTTAGATTGAATTTTGACATGTTTTGCAGAATCAAGTTGTTTTTTTTATTTTGTTTCAGTTTTAGGACTAAAAAAGTGTAAAGAATAAGTAGCATCGTTTTTTATAGCCAAAATCTAATTAATGCTAGAAATTAGTTTAGGCTTATAATAATTGGTACAAAATGGTTCGGTGTCCAGTTATTATTATTTTGCATCACTGACATAATATCAGTATTACACCATAAAATATTCAAAACATTTTGATCTTGATTTTTAATTGAACGAAATGGAAAAATGATTGCATTAAAAAATTTTTTGAATTTTTCTAAGCCAAAATCAGGATAAATTGATCTAATAGGAATATTTAAAACTGATGACAAAGCAATTAGACATAAAAACGAAGTAAACTTGTTAGCTTGGCAGTTGATCAATGCTTCCATTATTATAATTTCAGAAGCTGATTCACTGTTAATTAATTTAAATTGATCTGAACATTCAAAAGAAACACAGGCTAAAAAAAATTAATAATAAAAAAATTAATAATAAGAGTCCAGTTCAGCTTCAGTTCAGTTCAGTTCAAATAATAATATTATTTAAAACTTTCAATTCTTCAGTCAACTGGTTTTTATATTTGCGAATATTTGGCAAATGTCTAGCCTTAATTGCATTTGAGACTAAACAATTCATTTTTTTTTTTAAACTTTAGTTTACAAACTAAGTCCTAATGACGAAAATTACAAGCGAAGAACGTTTATCAGGTGGCGTATCAGAATTTTGTCAAATTTGAACGATTTGGAGCAACTGATGCAATTGTTCTAAACTTTCTACAAATTTGATTGGTTATAAATAACATTTCTTATCTTTTTTGTAAAGTTTTTTGCGGAAGTTTTGTTGCAACTGATGCAATTGTTATTTTATTAAATAGTGATTGGTTTAAACTGTTTTTTAACCAATCATTAATGATTTAGAGTACAATTGCATCAGTTGCTACAAAGTGATCGGAAAAATTTGTGAAAAAGTACAAATATGATTGGTTAAAACGTACTTTTTTTTTTTTTTAACTAATCACATTTGTATTTAATGAAGAACAATTGCATCAGTTGCTCCAAAACGCAGGAATTTTGTATCAGTAACGAATAAGTAACTATAGAGATAAAATTAAATGAATTTTTTTCGAGTTTCAAACAAGTATTTTATTTTTTGAGAATACCAGATTCCAATTTCTACTTTTACTTTTTATTAAGAAAAAAAAGTGAAAAAGAGATACACTTAAATTTAGCATTGAAAAAAGACTGATGCATGCGCATCATTCGCGACACCCTGGATCCTCCCCTGAATGATGTCTTATTTTGACAACATGAAAGATTCATATATTTCTTAATTTCTATTACAGAAAAACTTAAGAAGAAGAAAGCTAGTGCAAGGCTTCACAACATAGATAGTGAAGAGCTTATGGCTAAGTTTAGTGAAGCTAAAGGCAGGTCCCCTAATGCAACTATTTGTTATATATTTTGCAAATTACGGTCTAAAAAGAATATGACTATGAATGTCTTGATAATCTTAACAAAATAGCAAGAGAAAATGTAGTTAGGTGCAAAGGCGATTTTACGGAAGGGTGTGTAGGAGGTGGGGGGAAGGAGTGCTATTTCCCATATCGCCTCCAAAGAAGGTAATTTTCAAGTTAAGTCGGTTGTTTTACGAATTTAATTGGCTAGTCGGATATTTGACACAATTCAGTTTGAGGACCTTTTTTTTTTTTTAACTGAGCCAGTCGTTACTTTTTAAGGACTAACCCCCCTCCCATCATTTTATTTGTAGAACCGCCTCTGATTAGGTGGTATATTAAAGCAAATCGTATAAAAAGAATAACAAATCGACTGAAATACGAGCAGAGATTTTAAAAAGACAGACATGCAACTAGCAAAAAATAGATTAAAAAAGAAAAAAGAAAATTTGAGCAAGAGCTGAGATAATGAAATAATTAATTTATATAAATACTTTGCCAACTAAGCAACTTGATGACTTAAATGATGTATGAAAGAATTGTTGAAAGAGAACTCTGCCATGAATGGTTTGATACAAATACTAGCGAGTCTGTCATTTATGATGAGAAAGTAGAAAAAGTCAATAAAAGAAAAGATGACAGATTTTGTTCTTTTTTCTATCTGAAAAAAGATGAAACTGATTCAGAAGTAGTTGATCATTGCATGAAAAAATTCCATTTTGCTGCAGATATTGTATCTAGTGATATTTTCTTAATTTAATGTGGTTAAATGTTACATAATGTGCTTAAATGTTACATAATGTGTTTATTATTGTAAATATTATTTGATATTAATGTGCTTTAATGTTACTGTCTAATGAAAAAAGATGTATGGCATATGATTTGCAAAAAGGTATAATGGATACTTTGATGTATGTGGCGAGATATGTTTTTGTAACTATTTTTATTATTCTTAATTATAGCATTTGCAATTTTATTTTTTATTATAAAACTTATTTTTTTTTTTTGATTTAAAAAAAGTGTGAGTAAAGGGAAGGGGGGGGGAGGGCACAACCCTTCCACTGATTTGACATGAAGGCCACTAGTGTACTAGTGTATGTTGTAAAGAAGTAATATATTATTTATATGTTAAGTAATAGATAACTATAGCAATGCAAAACAGGTACCGCAAGTGGTGTGACTCTCAAAATAGTAACGGTAAGTAATGTGATTTGGCAAAAAGGAACCGTAAGTGGTGTGACTGCAGGTGGTGTGACTTGCAAAAATGGTAATTTTAATGGTGTCACTTGCAAAACTGGTAATGTTAGTAGTGTCACTTGCAAAACTGGTAATGAAAATGGTTTTACTTGCAAAAGGGTACTGCAAATGGTGTGATTTGCAGTTTTTTTGGTAGACGTCTCTGGCTTACGTTTATCATCGTGTCTATTATTAAAAATTATTATCATTAGCTTCATTAATGGAACTTAAAATTTTAATCATTTAATAAAAGCCAAGACGCAATTTTCTATTTGTTTTAATTCAAAATCTTTTTATTCTTAAATATTATTTATAGGTGGGGTGCTTGGGCAAGGATGAGGGCAGAAGCGTAGCAAAAAACCTGACGGCTAAAAAAGTTTGGTTATATGGTTTTATGAATAGATTTATAAATCTTTTTTACGTAGCCCAGAAAGCTGCTAGTTTATCACGTGCAACAAGTTTTAATAAAACAAGTTTTGTAAATTCTTAAAAAATATAATTTTAATCCTATTTACATTTATAATTCCGATGAGACAGGTTGTTGTACTGTACGAACGGTAGGGAATATAAAAGTTATTGCCAGTAAAAATGATAAGCAAGTAGGAAAAATTACATCAGTAGAGAGGGATATTCTGGTTACAATGCTTGCCACAGTAAATGGTATAGAAAATGCAACTCCTGCATTTATGGTTTTTTATAGGGAGACTTAATGCTACACCGTGCTCCACCTGGAACAGTCGAGACAGCTCACGTGTCAGATTGGATAGCAGCTCATAGTTTTTATTTATTTATGAAACACTATATTAGATCAACAAAATAAGCAACCAGTTTTATTGATTTTGAAAAAACATAAGACACACCTATCTATTAAGACAGTTGATCAAGAAAAAGAGAAAAGCTTATGATGTTGACATCTCATGTTACCACCTCACTGCAGCCACAAGCTACAACCTTTAGACAGAAATGTCTGTAAACCATTTAAATCCTTCTATAATTATACAGCAAATTTCAAGGTGAACAATCTACAATAATCATGGTGAACAGTCCATAACAGCTATGGTGAACAATCCATAACAATTTATGACATTTCAAGTTCTATTATTTCTGCGGATCGGTTCGCACATTCCGCACTACTTTTTAATCAAATGAAAATCCTAGATATATATAAAAATTTATCTTTTGTCTATATGTTGAAACATGATTTATCTCTTTTAATTTTTAAAGATCTTTTTATTTTGAAACCATTAGGCAAGTTTAACAAAGGAATAATAATTATTTAAATGAACCATTCTGTCGAACAAAATTCAATCAATTTTTTATCACTGATCGTGCAGCTCATCTATGGAACAAAAATATTTTGCCTAACTTCGATTTACCCCTAACTTATCCTGTTTTTAAAAATAAATTAAAAGTTCGCATTCTTTCTATTGAAAATATCTTAGAATATTTTAAATTTATCTTGTGATAAAAAACAAAATAATAATAAATTTTATTGTCATGTATGTTCAAGTTATTGTCATGTATGTTCAAATTATTGTCATGTATGTTCAAGTTTTGTTTTATACTTGTTTACAATTTATTTTCATTCATGTAAATACGATTTATTGTTTTCATATAATTTTTTACGTACTTTTATTGTAAAAAGTTATTATATTATGTTACATACTCTCTTTTGTAAAAGGCTTCTGACGATAAGATCATTATGATCTTCTTTTAGAAGCCTTGTTTTTATTTGAAAAATATGTAATTTATATATATATATATATATATATATATATATATATATATATATATATATATATATATATATATATATATATATATATATATATATATATATATATATATATATATATATATATATTACGTCAAATGTAAATAAACAAATAAACAAGTTTAGTTGGTATTGGATTCTCTCTCTTTTTTCTTTTTTTTTATAGCATTTACACCTAAAATATTATCAGAATTTTAATGTAAATTTTTCCATTTAATCCTATGATTTTTAGCGATGACTTTCTTAGCTCTTACGTCATCAATTGACCAATCTAATGTTGATTTTTAAATTCAAAATCAAAAGTTTCCATCATATCATAGTTTTGTATTTTCAACTTTCAACTTCAAAAAAAATCATAACGCCATTATCTTCAACCTCTAATTTTGCTCTTGAAAAAAATAACCCCCTTAAATCTACAAATTAAACCCACTAAATCCACAAGCCCCACCAAGAAAGGAGGTGAAAGAAAGTTACTATGACTAGTGGTTGCAGCCACTATGGTTAGTGTTTGCTGCCATAATGGTTAGTGGTTGTGGTTGCATCGACTATAAAAAGTTTTATTCATCAGGTGTTTAGAAATTTTAAAATTATATTTGAAAAGAGAAAAAGTAATAGATAAATCAAAATTAAGTAAAACGAATGATAATTTAAACAAAGAACGAGTTTGTAGTGAAATTTCTAAAGCTGCAGCAAAAAGAAAGGTTTAGAAAAAAATTCGAAAAAAATTTTATCTTCTTTTTTTTATTTCTAAGCAACCTCTAAGAAGACCTAGAGATTACAGTTGTTAAATAGTACAACATTTAACAATTAAGGCAGTTTTACCGTCTTTCTCACCAGTGTTACTTTTATGGTATGGAGTAGCATTTTAAACTTTTTTTTATCCTTAAAAATCAAAAAGATTAAATTTTGAGACCAAAAGCAAAAAATTTATTTTATAAAACGTTTTAAAATCTGGTTAAGGTGGTAGACCACTATTAAAAATCAAAAAAATCGTTTTTTCAGTTTTAAAGTTTTTAAGTAATATAATTATTGTAGATTAGGAATTTCGAATTAGTTTTATATAAAATTAAAGCTAACCCTATTAAAAACCAATTTTTAATAATGCGGTTTAGGATATTTTTAAAATTTTTCCATAGCAACGGATTGTTTATTCCGTTGCTATGTAGCTAAAAAGCAAGTTATCTTTCAAAATACCATAAAAATTCATAAAAAAACTACATGTGTGGCAACTGCTACTCTGAAACTACTTTTTGTTTAATAATAAATGTTTTTGGTGCTGTATGTTACATGGTTATTAACCGATTTCTTCACTATATGTCTAATCACTTAACAACAACCACATCAATATTTGGCTTATTCTCTGTGTTCTTACCTTGGATCATACCTTGGTTAAATATTTGTTAAAATAATGGGAAATAAAGATAAAACAAATAAAATAAGGTATAGCAAAAAACATAGAATTTTCAGAGGAAACCAACTTAAAACATCAAATATTGTAGCTGAAGAAAATCTATCTAATTTACAAGGATTACAATTCAAATGTAGCTCAGCAAAAAAAATGAACATAATGTCATCGAGTTCTAGTAGTAAATCTTCTGTAGATATTGTAAATAATAATTTTGTAAATAAAAATAATTTTTCTGCTGATGGTGATCAGTACAATGACTGCTATATTTTTATGAACACTAACATTTTAGAAAAAATAATAACTACCATTGGCTGCTGTCCAAAATGTTCTGCAAATGTTACTTTTAACCATGATGCTAAACTTACACTGTATCACACTGTATATTTATTTCATGTGGATCTTGCCAATGGAAACAAAAATTTTATTTAAGTAAAACTATAAGCAAACTAGTAACAACCGGTCCAAAAACTTTTGACATTAATTTAAGAATTATATTAGCTTTTCGAGAAATAGGTAAAGGATACTCTAGTCATGGCCTACTTAAATTACACGGCCTGATTTGTTGCATTTTCCGTAAAAAATTAAGAGGCCAGTTTTTTTACGGCTTAAATATAAAAACTTAAATTTTGTTATGGTTAAGAGTCTTGTTTGCACTATAATTGTTTTATTTTTATTTTATTAAAATGGTTTAATATTAGTTAGATTTTCTTTGATTACTTACATTATTTTGTGCTAGATTTTCTGTTAACTGATTGCCTGCTTCAGTTTATTCCAATAACTAAGAATACTGAAATAGGCTTTCAGATAGCTATATCAACACATATTAACATGCTACTAAAAATAATCTTACATATTGCTAAAACTACCCACAAATCTCCATTGGAAATAATTTTAAAGGTTTGTAATTTTGTATTTATTATAATTGCAATTATTAAGTAGAAAACATAAACTTTTCTTTAAACTATTTACACTGCAAAACAAGGTTTTGCATTGTAAATACTTTATTTATGCTGCATGTCTCAAACATACAGCAATTAAAATGTAACAAATCAGGCTGTTTATTTACAGTAGCCAATAAATATCAGGTATATAATATATAAGAAAAATCATTGACAAAAATTTGGTATTAAGAGATTATTTGCTTCTTGTGGGTAAGGTGTACTTCCAAAAAGCAGCCCAAAGTGGTAAACAATTTGATGAAGATTGAGAAAACAATCTTTATAAAGAATTTTTTTTTGTTTTTATGATTGTAGGGCTTCAAAAATTTATTATTATGTTTTGAAATCATAACCTAAAGTTTACATAACAGGTTTATGTTTGAAAAAAGAAATTGATGAGTGTATTACCTAAATGCACCAATCTGAATTTAAGATAAGATTTGTTACCGATAACCATTCTACAAATGTTAATGCATTTTTATAGTTTCATAAAGCATATACTGGAGATAGAAAATTAATAATTTATCATTTAGTTTAGAAAAGGAGTGTTTAAAATATATTTGTTATTTGATAAACTCGGTTTTTGTTTTTTCTTTTTGTTGAAGTTACTGCTGATTACATTGCATGGAATATATTTCTTAAAGTTTATTAAAAGATCACTTATTAAACAAGCAAGAAAAAGCAAGAAAAATTAATTACCAAATTACATATTTTGGTAACAACAAACAAGTTGTCAACATCGACAATATTTGACAAAACAACTGCAGCTACAACTGCTAATTTAGAGTTATTTTTCTGAAAGAAATAACACAGCACAATTATCATTGTTATGTTAGAAATAACACAGCACAATTATCAAGTTATTTATCATGCTTAATTCAAAGCAGAAACTTAATTCATCTAATCAAACTCAGCAATGCTGCTTTGAAAGGTGATAACAAACCCACACTTTATAGAGAAATTGCAAATTGTACTGAAATTTGATCAAAATAAAATTTGATAAATACCTGACATTAACCAAACAAACTTCTTGTGCTCTAATTACAACACTACACGCAATTGTATTTCTTATGCGTGATTTCCTTGAAGAAGGCTTTACATTTGTTTATAGTTAATTTACAAAAAGATCCTTTGGAGCTAGGTTTTATTAAGTATAGTTAAATGACCAATAGTAGACTTTTTGTGAGTCTTTTAGAAATGTGCATAAGTAAAAAGATTTTGGCAGAATTTCCCAGAAAATATTTACCAGAATTTAGATAATCCTTAAAAAATATTATGCAAGATATTGCTTAGTTGTCTACATAAATACAACTGTCAGCTTTCTGAAGATAGCACAAATATATATACTAAAGCAAGTAATAATGGTAAAAATTAACAAAAAGATTTTGATGTTAAACTTATGATCAATAAACAATACTTTATAAAGAGAAGAACCTATATATTCAATTCAACCTCTGTCTAATTTTATTTGTCATCTTTTTAGTATTTTATGTTATTTCTCTTATTCTAATAAAACATTGCGGTCATTCTTTTTTAATTAAAAATTTGCGAAACAAATTTTAAAGATTTGATCTAGCAGTTTAAATTTTACAAATAAAAACCACCAAAAATGGGAATCAAATATAGATCTCGTATTGTATTGCAAATTAATATAAAAAATATTATTATATTTTTTATAGTAATTTGCAAAAAAAAAAAATACATATTCATTTAAAAAAGATCAAGTAAAAGAATTCCAAAAAAGACAAAATAAACATTTCTAGCAAAAATGTATTTCTTCTTATTTCAATTATAAAAAATACAAAACTACAAACCTTTTTTTTGCTCAATGGAGAGTTTTAGGCAATCTAAGCAACATGAGAGATTATTTTTAGTAGCATGTTGGTATATGTTGATATAGTTATCTGGAAGCCTATTTCAGTATTCTGTGTTGTTGGAATAAACTGAAGCAGGCAATCAGTTAACAGAAAATCTAGCACAAAATAATGTAAGTACTCAAAGAAAATCTAACTATTATTAAACCATTTTAATAAAATAAAAATAAAACAATTATGGTACAAACAAGACTCTTAAACCATAACAAAAATTAAGTTTTTATACTTGAGCCGTAAAAAAACTGGCCTCTTAATTTTTTACGGAAAATGCAACAAATCAGGCCGTGTAATTTAAGTAGGCCATGCTCTAGTATAAAAAAAATTCTGCGGTTTAATGAATATGCCTGATCCTATGAACAAATCTTCTTTTAACTCATTAAGTGAAGAAGTTGCCAACTCTTACAATTACATTGCCGAAGCTAGCATGAATGCTAAAGAAGTAAGAATAATTAGTTTGAAAAAAAATTATAATGATTGTACAGTAGTTGATAAGGACATTTTAGGGGACGGAGCTTGGCAAAAGAGAGGATACTCATCACTAAATGGATTTATTACTATAATAAGCAAAACAAATGGAAAATGTATAGACTATCGCATACTTTCTAAGAAATGCAAATCTTGTGAGTAATAGAATATACACCAAGATTCACCAAAATATATGGCGTTTAAAGACAATCATGTTTGCTCGATTGATCACAAAGGATCGGCTGGTTTAATAGTATTACTAGAGTTTTTGAAAAACTTTATTTAAAACCGGGACACTATTCTTCAAGTTTTTTTGCATCTTCTGATTTGAAAAGAGTTAAAAATATGAAAAAAAAATGTAACAAAAAAACAAAAAGCAGGCGAAAGCAGTTACGGAGTATTCGAAAAGGATTTTTGGACAAAGATGAGGAAGAAGAGAGTTTATGTTATGGTGCAGGAGAATTTTAATATATATTTACTTTTTGTTTATTTATTACAAACAGATATTTACATTAAGTTGGTAAGAGTAAAAATTGAAATTAATTTGCAAATAAAAATTTTTTTTATTTTTTTCAAATTGAAGTATTACTTGGATAATAGTATTGTTTTATAATACTATCACTTTTTTCAAAAAAATTTATTTTTGCTTTAGTTTTACTCCACAACACTTTTATAATAAGATAATATTTGTTTGTAGGCTTTTTTTCTGTGTTTTTTATTTTTATTTGAAGAATTTTATGGTTTTTTTTGTTTAAATGTGTTTTTCTCAGTTCTTTAAAATTCATGACTCTGCGGTAAATATCTCTTTATTCTCTCAACAAATTTCTATGAAATTTTCAGGAGTTGTTCCTATTGTTATTACAGATGTCCCCTACCTCTTTTATTGCATTATGATAATTAGATAAAAAGATATTTAAGTCCTAATATGGTCAAAAATGCCTCTTTTTTTATTTTTGAAGTGTTTTTCTTATTTCAAAAAAACTGGTCAATGTTTTTTTTTTGTTTTGGTACAGGATCTTCTTTAATATATTATAAGCATGTCTGAAAAATTTCAAGTTGATACCATGAATAGTTTTTGAGATATTTACCGCAACGAAATGACCCTATTTTGGGGTTTCCGGGACCAAATTTCTCAAACCGGTTAAATATAAAAAAAAAAAAAAAAAAAGATTTGTGATTAAAATGTGAATTTTAATTAACTTATAAAAAAGTAATTTGTAAAATATAATTTTTGAAGGATTTTATTTTAATAGTGGTCTACCACCTTAAACGTGAAATAAGCAATAAAAATTAAATAGTGTTGGAAAGAATTAATCAGAAAAGATTTTTTCATCAGAATTTTAATCTTTGTCATGACAATTTCTTACTATAATAATAAAATAAAGATTTTTTTTCATGTTAGAATAACGTAATTGTCGTTGCAAAAAATCAAAGTAAATAAAACTCAAATTTTAGGAAAAAAAAATCTAAATTGATGCGATAAAGCTCTCGTCTGGTAACAAGTAAAACTCATTAAGCGACACAGCAGCAAATTTAAGATAATCAAGTTTTATTTAGTTTACGCTTACCGTAAGATCTTCCAAAACAGCAATTAATGATATCTCTAATAAAACACTACTATTTCGAATTGATTTACGCACATTTTTACTACTGGCAGTCTACCATTACATCGAAAAAAATGTGAACTCCACCTGTTATATCA
This sequence comes from Hydra vulgaris, assembly GCF_022113875.1. NCBI lineage: Eukaryota > Metazoa > Cnidaria > Hydrozoa > Anthoathecata > Hydridae > Hydra > Hydra vulgaris. The sequence continues at coordinate 47,954,820 of NC_061165.1, forward strand.
AAGAATGATGCGAATAAAATTTATTGATGAAAAAATGTTTCAGTACTTCAAGATATTTTGGGTTGTTAAACCAAAATATCTTATAATACTTGTGACAACGAATAATTTCCCAAAAAAATTTATTACATAAATAATTTACATAAACTATTATTAAATACTATATTACACCAACCTAAAATAAAAAAAAATAATACACGAGGAAAACATTTTCTACATAAATATATCGTGTGTATATACATACATTTTGCAAAACTATTTCCGTTGAAAATTGTGTTTTTAAAATTTAAATTATAAATTATAAAACCATCATAAACCCTGTGAATTTAAAAAAATATTTTTTTTACAAAAATGATATAGATACATATTTATCTATAAAATCTATTTATTTATATAAACATTTTTACGATTATTAAAATAACCATTGCCCATACTTCCCATGTAACCAGTCCATCCCTGTTTGTGTTGTGGAAGAACCTTTGCGCATTTCATACCTATTTCGCATGCACAAGTTACTTGATACCTGTATAAAGTCATTATTCCTTTATTAAAATTTTTAGCTTGCATACTTTTGAAATCGTCGAACAAAGTTCCATTGTAACGGGATTGTAAACAAACATTTACAGCTGTGTCTCCACGATCATATATGCCTTTTGCTTTATTGGAATTTATATCAATAACATTGTGAAAATTTCCTGTGTAAATAAAATGATAAATAATAAATGTGTAAATAAGTAAAAAATTAAAAAACTAAACAAACTAGTGACAAAAAATTAGAGTTAAATAATAAAGGTTATAATAAAATAAAATTGAAAAAAAAAATTGTTTAAAAAAAACTATAGTAAAAATACAAACCCTTTTTAGCTTTTTTTCTTAAATCATTAATACAAGGTAAATCTTTATTTTGAATAATCCTAACCAATGATGGTTGAATATTATTCACAGCAAATACCACGTCAAAACTTTTACTCGTCTGTTTTCTTTTACTTGATAAAGATTGTGCAATAACACCAGTTTGAAACATAGTCTGGATAACAGATTTCTTTAAAATATTGTTTATAGAATTGTCTAAGAAAAAAAGTTGCAAAATAAATTCAAAAACTTAAAGAATTATACAAAGCATTAAATAAACCAGTAACAAACGCTTCACTAACTTAAGTCAACTGAGATTCAAACCAGTCCCATGTCTTTGACAAAACAAGCGAAATAAATCAAACCGATGTACTATATACTATCGAAATAAAACCAGTGCGCATCAAACAAACATAACGTCGAGAATAGTGCAAATCCGCAAAACTATCATATGATTATACCTACACTACAGATTTTTTACTAGAGGTTACTGAAGGTTATTGGAGATTTACTGAGGGTTAAAACTTTATATATTTTTTATTTTAAAAGATTTTGGGTTTATTTTAGCATAGATAGTTTTATTCATATTCTTTGTAATGTTAACAAACGATATTTGATGTTAACAAACAATATTTGATGTTAACAAACAATATTTGATGTTAACAAACGATATTTGATGTTAACAAACAATATTTGATGTTAACAAACGATATTTGATGTTAACAAACGATATTTGGTTTTAAAATTATCAATATTCAATTACAGTGCCAATTCTAGTTACGCAGATTTGCACTATCCCCGACGAAAAAAACACAGTGGTTTATAGAAAATTTATTGCACAAGTTGCAAAAAAAAAAAATTTTTAAGATGGTTGTCTAGAAAATAAATGATGATTAAAAGCTATCACCTAGATTTTATTCAGCAAAAAAAAAAAAATCATAGCTTTTTATCATTTAAAAATTTATATCATTTATAATATCAAATCATATCATTTATGATATCAAATCATATCATTTATGGTATCAAATCATATCATTTATGGTATCAAATCATATCATTTATGGTATCAAATCATATCATTTATGGTATCAAATCATATCATTTATGGTATCAAATCATATCATTCATGATATCCAATCATATCATTTATGATATCAAATCATCATTTATGGTATCAAATCATATCATTTATGGTATCAAATCATATCATTTATGGTATCAAATCATATCATTTATGATCTCAAATCATATCATTAATGATATCAAATCATATCATTTATGATATCAAATCATATCATTTATGATATCAAATCATATCATTTATGATATCAAATCATATCTTTTATAATATCAAATCATATCATTTATGATATCAAATCATATCATTTATGATATCAAATCATATCATTTATGATATCAAATCATATCATTTATGATATCAAATCATATCATTTATGATATCAAATCATATCATTTATGATATAAAATCATATTATTTATGATATTAAATCATATCATTTATGATATCATATCATATCATATATGATATCAAATCATAGCTTTTTATCATTTAAAAATTAGCAATAAATTAAACTTTTTTATCTTTCTAATAGACAACCACTTTAAAAGTTTAAAAACCAGGAACATTTTCATACTTGAATAATAAAGTTCATGCCCTGGAAAACCAGTCTCAGAATCCATTAAATTTAACTTTGTTATTGTTGTGCTATTGAATCTACTTTTACAGCTATCCATATGGTATGCTATTTGAATATCTGTTCCATTTACAATCTGAAAATATTCTTCATTTATGTTGTAATGATGACATTCTGAGCTCCAGTATAGAAGCAAATCATTCCCATAACCTTCCATGCTTACAATTAATGGAGAAGAGTGGACAACAGAAAACGTTTTATAAGAACTCAGAATTTCTTCACCTGTCTTCCCATTTAAAATTAATACCTAATAAAAAAAAAAAATGAATTTTAAAATATGCTAAACTATAAATAACTATAAAACACAGAAAACCTGAACAAAATCTCAATAATATTAAGTAAAAAACAAAAAATATATAAGTAAAAATTGAAATTACAAATATTAAATATTCAAGATTTTTTAGTTTTACTAAAAAGTAAAAATTATATAAAATTAAAAATAAAATAATTTCATAGGTAAGTTTTTGAAACTGTTAAAATCATAGGAGATGTTTTTAACCTGAAAATGTTAAAAGTTAAAAAAAATAAGAAACAAAAATTTATAATTTTCCAAAAGTGAAATATTTTTTGGAACTTGCAACCCTTCTACTTGCAAACAAGTAATATTCTCAAGAAGACACATAATATTCTCAAAAATTATACAAATCAAGAATAACATGGAAGAAAATGAGAGAGAATTTCAAAGCACTAATACTTGAGGAAAAAAATGAAAAGTTTTTTTAGTAATAACAGTTATAGCAAAAGAATGCTGAGTAACAAGTCACACAGGACTGAATTTATGCTGATGGAACCAGAGTTGATGGAACTAACTTGAGCAGCAACCATAGTAACCATTAGTAGAAAAAGAGACATGACTGTACAATACTGTGATCTAAAAATCATGCTTGGCTAAATGTTATGGTTACAATTGGCTGTTAGTGAAGGTTACCATTGGCTGTTAGTGAAGGTTACAATTGGTTGTTAGTGATGGTTACAATTGGCTGTTAATGAAGGTTAAGATTGGCTCTTAGTGATGGTTACAATTGGCTGTTAGTGATTTTACAATTGGCTGCTAGTGAATGTTTGAAACTCATAAACTAAGTAAACTTAAAAACTTTCTTTAAATAAATTAATTTTTTAAAACTATATATTTTTTTTTTAGCTTTAAATATTTTTTAAAAAAGAGTTTTTTGTCATAATTGTCTAAATGTACCCAGTTCTTGAACCTAGTTACTAACGGGTGATGACTAAAAATCCAGACTAACTTTAACTGATTTTTAAATGCCATAAGCTAAACTTTTTTTTCTCTTATATCCATTTTAAAGCCTATTTAATTCTCTATATGTTAACTTACTGGTTTTTAGATAAGTAATAAAAATTGATAGAAAAATAGATAATAATGATGTCCAAGCAAGAAGAGATAAGAAAACAGATTTAAAAGTCCTATTCGAATAATAAATTGCAAGGTAAAAAGTTCACAGTAGATCACTTCACTGCTGAACAAATTCCAAGAAGCACTATCTATGATATAATCAAACGTGCTGAGAATGGTTTTGGATACAAAAGAGTGCAAGGAAGTGGTCGTGTGGCCAAAATCATGACCATGTCAAATCATTCTAAGATCAAAATCATGTTGTGTGGCCAAAATTATGACATGAAAGTGATCAAGTATTTGAGAACCGTATTTGACCAGAGTGACTAAGTTTTGATGAGGAAAGCCGGTCGAAAATTTGGATGCAGTCATTCACATATTGTAAAAACTCTCGCCAAGTACACTGACATCAAAACTTATACAAAACAGGGTATATCTGATCAATAAGAGAGCCATATAGAGTAAATCAAGACTAACAAAGATCGTCTTAATCCCCATTTTCAAGGAAAATTGGTCATCCTTGATGAAGAGTCTTACTTCACGCTGTCACAATCATAAACGAAAACAGCACCTACTACTCTAGTGACAGAATTTCACTAGAATAGTAGGTGCTGTTAAATTTTGAAAAAAGCACAAGTTTGAACCTAAGCTGCTCAACTGGCCGGCTGCTTCTGACAAAAGTATTTCCAAGCTATTTTTTATCCCCAGCAACCTTGCAGCCAATAAAGCCATCTACAAAATGGATTGTATTAAGAGAAGATTAGTGCCATTTATCATTACTCATCATGCCAATGGTAATTATGTATTTTGGCAAGACGTGGCCTCATCACATTATGCCAAAACCATGACCAACTGCTATAAGGCTCACAAAATCAATTTTGTCAAAAAAGTTGACTATCTGCCAGCCATACCGGAGTGACACCCAATCGAAGACTTATGGGGTATTTTAAAAGGTAAAGTGTATGAGGGTAACCGGCAAGCAAAAAATATGAAGCAACTACAATCCAGAATAAAGCTCTGTCTAAAAAAAATTGACCTTAACCTTGTATTTTCACTTTTTGGGTCAACTTGTCTTCGAGTTGGTCAAATCTGAAACAAACTGGTTAAAGGCAAACTTAATTAAAATAAATAAATAACTTAAAACTCTATTTAAAGATATTTTTTTTAAATTTCTACTTTAAAACTATGGGAGTAATGACTCTTGAAAGTATGTCCGGATTTTTAGTAACCACCCGTTAGGTCACAAAGTTAATGAAATATGAACCTAAATCTTAAAATAACAGCAAATAAAGTTGTACCAAGTAATCCAACCATGTTTACAATGGATTTTTGAGCCACACCCAAAAGAAAGGAAATAAACTTCAAAATCTTTTTAAAAATCAAAGATTTAAATAAAAGGAGTAAAATAAAATTAAAGTAAATCAAAATAAAAAATGGTTCATGTTTTGAAGTAATATGTAACCTTTCAAAATTAAATATATAAAAACAATCAAATTATTAACTTGATTTAATTTTTTACTGAATAAAAAATTTTTTTTTTAAACGATTAATCACAAGTGTTGTAACATTCAAATTCAATAATTGGTAATGTTAAAAAGCTTGAAATAACACACTTATGTTGAAAAGCATTGAAAAATCAATACAATGAAATCAATCAAATTATATAGTTTATAAATTAAATTATATAAATCTAAATTAAATATGACTAAAACTATTAGAAAGATTCAAAAAATTGAAATCATAATTTTATTATTATTATTTCTTATTTCAGGTGATGTAGAGCAGAGATCAATGTTAGGAGGGGTTTAAGTTATTTATAAGTTGTCTAAATTGTTTTTGTGAGGAGACAAATGCTGTGTAAAAAAAAGTGTGAAGAGACAAATGACTGTATAAAAAAAAAGTGTGAAGAGACAAGTGACTGTGTAAAAAAAAAGTGCAAAGAAAAGATTGTAATAAGTTTAATGGATGTAAAGATACAAATGATGAACCAAAGTTTCTTTTTTCTAGAAAAATGGGTAAAAATAGATGTATAAATTTTTTTTTATACATCTGTTTTATATACTTTTTCAAGTATATAATATCGTTGTTAAGTAAGTTTAATAATATAAAATAAGATAGTGAGTGTTCAAGAAATTACTTAAGAACTAAATCTTTCAAATGGGGAGAATGAGAGCAAAAAATTATTAATTTGTATTGCGATAAAAAAGAAGAAAAAATTTTGCTCCATAAACCCAAAAATTATTTCCTAGATTTAATCATCCCAGGCTACAAGCTCCAAATTCATCGCATTTAATTAGTTCAAGCTAATCAGCCCCAGTTTTACAACAAACCCAACCCTAACATGATCCATAGTTGGTATTTTCAACAATACACACAAGTGCTACAAGTAATATCAACCAACCAGCTATTGAGTTTTATAAATGTAACTTAAAAATAACTGAAAGTTATTTACACAACAAATTAACATTAAGGCACAATAAAAACCAGCGATGAAACCAGATTTGATGGTTTAAACCAAATGATTTAAACCATGGATTAAACCATTAGAAAAATTATCAATCTAAACCAAATTAATATTTTTTAAACACCTTTAAATTTACAACGGGAAAGTAAAGCAGGGTTATGTTTACAAATAGAACTATATGTCAATACTTAAAAGCATAAAGAAGCTTCTGAAAATTAATTTCTAATATACATCAAACTAACATTTATTATTTAAATGCAGCGTTAAAAGGCTGGATTAATCCATGATAAAAACCAAGAAAAAAGTTGGAAGTAGTAAAGCTTGTTTTTATACACAGAAATTTAGTTAAATAAACACATGCTTTTTTAATTGAAAAAGTTGAATAAACTTAAAGTGCTTAAATTTAAAAAAACTATGAATTTTGAGTCTTTTTTTTAATAAAAAAAAAATTACCACAGTTTTTGTTTTTTCTTCAAAAAAAAAAGATTTTTTTTCAGCCCTGCTCACTTTCTATTGAGTTTTTTTTTTGTAAACAATGTAGTGCATCTATCTTATATTTTTAGCAACAAATTAATTTCTCCCTAAGTACGCTTCCTGCATCTTGCTTTCCTGAATCATATAATTTGCAATCTTTTAAGTTGTCTGTCAATCGTTATCTTGCTCTACAATCTTCATCTTTTCTCTTCCAGTAACTTCCAATACTAATTAGTGGTTGCTTGCAGCCTTGTTGGAAGCGAAGATGTTAAAAAAAAAAAAAAAAAGTACATTTACAATTTCTTTTAGTATTTCTAAAGTCAAAATCCCTTTCCACCATGCACTCTCTCTCAAAACCACAATCAGTGTGACAAAGAGTTTTCTTATTTTTAATACATAAAACATCAACAAGATCAATATCTTTCTTTTTATTTTCTATTTCTTCCTGTTTGAGGTGTATTTAATAAAACTCTCATTACTATAATGCTCAAATATGATAACATATATAAAGATATATATAGTCAAAAATGGAATCAAGAATAAAAAATAATAAAGATAATCAAGAATATAAGTAGAAATAATCTAGAAATAAAACAGAAAGAAATAATCAAGAATAAAAATTGTTTTCTGTAAAAATATTGGCTAAAAAAAGAGTCAATTTAATAATAAATAAGAAAAAAAAAAAAAAAAATCTTTGGAGAAAAATATTAATCGATGTAAAAGATTGATTGAGTGAGACAGAGTGAGACAGTGCTAAACAGAAACATATAACAGAATAGCCAGAAGATTTAAACTCAAACTTCACAAGTAAATTGATACAACCAGTAAATTGATAAAAGCAGTGAATTGATACATAAGAATATGCTAGGCTACACATGAAACTATTGGAGTCTTTGTAAATCAAAATATAATAGCCTTCAATACTGAGATCTGATAAAGAAATAGTTGATGGTTTTTTGTTTTAATTTTTTTGGGTGCTGTAAAACTTGGTTCATAATTGAAACTTTTAGAGCTCAATCAACTCCAACTTTTTACTGCAAACAACTATCACATTACTATTGACTAATTACTATTACTGCAAACAACTATCACATTACTATTGACATTCCTATATTAATGATTGTTAACCCTCTAACTAATTCCTCTACTTTACGCCTTCTTGGATTATCATTACTTACAGACTTTTGGAAACTATAAATTTGATTGCAAAGTTAGCATCTACTAAGGCTACCATCTTTCACAATTTATTCTCACCTGATTTCATTCTCTACCTCTACAAATCTCTTTATTTGCCACTGTATTAATTACTATTAACATATTTTTCTTTTGGTTGGTTCTTTTAATGATACTCTTTCTCCTCTAGACAAAGTCCAAAAACGCATTATAAACGTAGTTGGACCTGCTCTATCTTTTTCTCTTTTTTACAAATACTATCATGGTTAATGCTCAAAGGAGCTATTATCTTTAGTTCCATCAACTATAACTCATTCTTGGTTGACTCATCATTCAGCAAAGTCTCATTCTTTTGTGTACTGTATCTGTCTCTAAATACTCTAAAAACTCTTATTCATCTAGTTTTTCCCCCCGCACTTCAACTTTCTCTCTTATCTGCCTGTTTTCCTGACTCATACAACTTCCAACTTTTCAAGTCTTCTGTCAACTATTTCCTTGCACTTTAACTCTATTATTTGTTTTCTAGTAACTCTTAATCTAATAGTGGTTACTTGCAACCTTGTTGGGTGTGAATTAAAAAGAAGAAGAAAAGAATTAGAAAGAACTTGACTCAATTATGGAGAAAACTTGACTCATTTATAAAACTCAATATTTCATTAAAAAACCGAAAATATATTGTATTTGAAGCAAATTTTATCAATTATATATTTAAAAAAACAGTTGTAGTATAAATTTTTTAAAGCTATTCTTAGTTGATTATTTTGGTATATGGTTAAAAAGCACTTAAAATTTTAGCCAAATGAAAATTCCAAAATGTTATAAAAATAAAGAGCAAAGTAAAAAATTATAAATTAAAAATTCCCTTAATCATAAAAGACCATCAAATATTTGACTTCTTAAGAATAAATTTCCTTTTTTTTTTTTTTTGTAAATCTTCTCTCATTTTATACAAACTCCATTATTACATAGTTCACATTATTTTCTCCATTATTACAATATTTCTGTTTAATAGATATTATCATTACTTTTAATAGATATTATCATTATATTTACTGAGAGTACGTAATAAATTACATGCTGGTACAAAAGAATACAGAAAAGGGTTTTCAATACTTTGAAAATACTTTATTCATAAAAGCAACAGGTAATCAGTTTGAATAAAGTAAGAAAAAACATATTTTTGAGTTCATTATTTTTAAATCTGGAGTCCTTTTTCTGAAAAAATAAAATGTCTTTGATTCTATTAGTCAAAACTTAGTGTCTACGAATAAAATGTTAATAAAAAACCCAAAAATTCAAACTAATGTTACTTCAAAAAGCGTAAAAAAACTAAACATGAACAAATCAATGAATGAATGAATGGAAGGAAGTAAATAAACATAATTATAAATTATACTAATAAAAAAATAATTATAAATTAAAAAGTATTAATGATAAAATTTAAAATATTAAAAAAAGTGTTTAAAACTTAATTTATTAATAAATTAATTTTTATCTTAAATTTAAACTTGAAAAAATATAAAAATAATCAAAAAACAAATACTTCATACATTTGATGAATAATAAACAGGAAAAGTTCCAAGATTTTTTCGAATAACAAAATCGACTATATCATCATCATTAAAAAAACCAACTCCAGGAAGTCTAAAAGTTTTGTTCATTTAAAATATGTATATAGAAAAATAAGGCTTTTAAAGCTTAAAAGCTTTTAAAGCTTTTTTAACACATAAAAAGTTTTATTCATTATCAAATTCATAAAAAGGTATTAAGATAATGTTGTAAGTTATTGAAATGTTGCAAGTTATTGGAATGTTGCAAGTTTTTAGGATGTATGCAACATGTCAACTCATTACAGGCATAAAAATAAATTATTTATTTAACATTTAAATGTAAATAATTTAAAAGGTTTGTGAAACAAAAAATGAATTTAATAAATAAACAAAATATAACAGACAATTTTAACATTCATTGATACTGTCATGCAACTTATATATTTAAACTTAAAATTTGTGTGACATTTCTATGCACAGATGGTAATAGTTTTGGTTCAAACTGTTTGAACAAATTATATATATATATATATATATATATATATATATATATATATATATATATATATATATATATATATATATATATATATATATGTATATATATATATATATATATATATATATATGTATATATATATATATATATATATATATATATATATATATATATATATGTATATATATATATATATATATATATATATATATATATATATATATATATATATATATATATATATATATATATATGTATATATATATATATATATATATATATATATATATATATATATATATATATATGTATATATATATATATATATATATATATATATATATATATATATATATATATATATATATATATATATATATATATATATATTTATGAAGACCACAGGGGAAAAAAGCACAGTTTCCAATTATTTGAGTTATATCCCCTACTATATAAACATAAGCCTGAAGGTTAGCAAAATAGTAAAATCTAACCCAAAAATGGCCTATGTAATGCTACAGAAACACCCAAAGAAAAGGCATACAGGGGAAGACATAGTGACTTTCAAAGACAAAATTTATTTATCTTAAAAGTGAAAATGTGTGACATGTGCCTTTTTTCCCCTATAGTCTTCATATATATATATATATATATATATATATATATATATATATATATATATATATATATATATATATATATATATATATATATATATATATATATATATATATATATATATATATATACATACATATATATACATATATATATATATATATATATATATATATATATATATATATATATATATATATATATATATATATATATATATATATATACATATATATATATATATATATATATATATATATATATATATATATATATACATATATACATATATATATATATATATATATATATATATATATATATATATATATATATATATGTATATATATATATATCTATACATATATATATATATACATATATATATATATATAATAGTTCGATCCCCACCACGTCCCTGGTAGTACCACGCACAACTTATTTCTCCGCGCAGCGGCCTTGTTTGTCAAGGTTCGTGTTTCGAAGTTATAGAGTTGAGAGAGGGTTATAACCACTATTAAGTAGCCTCCTCGTCTGTAGTGGCCTTCTCGGTCTTGAGGAGGTGAATAAAATTAGTTGCCCATTTGAAGCCACCATAGAATATTTTTATTCTATTTTAATTTTTCTTTTTAAAATGTTTTATCAAAGTAGTTTTATGTTTTTAAAATATTATTGTTATTAATCTTTTTTAACATAACTGAATTTTATAGTCATATTGACTGACTTAAGTATGGTGTACATACATCGAATGAGAATTTAGATTTTGGAATTCTTTTATATAAAAGAATAGGCAGGCCTTGTTATGAGATTTTATTGCATGAAAACAAACTAATACATGTAACTTTAACACAGTGTGATATTTACATTATTAAAAGTTAAATTGCATTATTAGCACATTTTAAAGTACTGTGTTGTAATTAAGTTTAGTTTTAAACTATCTTAAAAATCATTTAAAGTAAAAAAAAATACTGATAAAATCTAAATTCAGTATAAGAAAGAGATTTCCTTATAATTCATTTCTTAAAACAATCTAATACTTGACATAATCTTTTGTTTGTTTATCACAATTTTTCTATTTTATTTTTTATTTTTTAAGTATTTAATGTAAAATTTTAAATTAGGATTATAAACAATTTACACCATGTAACAACATTTTTGTTTATGTTAATTTTTTAATGTTTCTTACATAATTTTTGTATGCTGATTTCAGTGGTACCATTGGTTTTTCTCTATCATCAAGATTTCCTGAGAAAAAGCATAAAGTATATTTCGGAGTTTTCGTATATGTGTAATGCAATTAAAACATATATATATGCTGATTTTAACTATATTCGTGTGTTTATTTTCAGTTTAACTAATTACAACTGTTACATGAAGTAGTGAATATGTCTAGTAGATCCTGCAAGCTTTGTCCTGACTCACTCTGTTATGTTTGTGGTTACTATATTAGTCCAACACAAGCTAAACATAAGATTGTCAGTGGTACAAAATTCTTTACTGCATATCATGCTTATTTTGGCATGGCTATGGGAGATCAGGACAAATCGTGGGCACCACACTACAGTTGTGGTAGCTGCAGATCAACTCTGGAAGGATGGCTGCGTGGAATCCGAAAGTCAATGCCCTTTGCGATTCCGAGAATATGGAGAGAACCGACGAACCATCATGATGACTGCTTTTTCTGCATTGTTGACATTTCAAAGTATAAAAAACCGAAAGATAGGCTGACTCTAGTTTATCCAAGTATACCATCTTCTATTGGACCAGTTCCACACAGTGATGAATTGCCTGTTCCTACTCCACCTCAATCTGAAGAAGCAGCTGCATATCATTCTGAAGTAGACTCACCGGATGAACTCAATGATGACTGTGATTTCAGGGAACCGAATGATTCACCTCATTTCCCTAACCAACAAGAACTTGATGACTTAGTACGAGATTTAGGTCTCACTAAATCAAATGCAGAACTTCTGACATCACGTTTGAAAGAATGGAATTTATTAGATCCAAGCTGCAGAACCTCGAAATACCGAAAAAGACATGAAACATTCGCATACTTTTATGTAGTATCAGAATCACTGTGCTATTGTCATGACGTTCGTGGTCTTTTCAATGACATTGGCATTGTTCACAATCCTGAAGAGTGGAGATTATTCATTGACAGCTCAACAAGAAGTCTAAAGGCAGTTTTGCTCCATAACGGAAACTGATTTCCTTCGATTCCAGTAGCTCATTCCGTTCATCTAAAGGAAGACTATAAGAACGTGAAGTTGTTGCTTGAGAAAATCAACTACGACAGTTACAAGTGGGATGTATGTGGAGACTTTAAGATGCTAGCATTTCTTCTCGGTCTGCAAGGAGGATACACAAAGTACTCGTGTTTTCTTTGTTTATGGGATAGCAGGGCTGCAAACCAGCACTTCACAAGACGTGAGTGGCCAGTGAGAGAACATTTACAGCGGTTCGCACAATGTTATTAATCAATCTCTGATACTTGTTGAAAAGATCTTACTACCACCCCTTCACATTAAACTTGGTCTTATCAAACAATTTGTCAAAGCATTAAACCCAGATAGTGCAGCATTCCAGCATATTCAGCAGATGTTTCCAAAGGTGTCAGATGCAAAAATTTCAGCAGGTATATTCGTTGGTCCACAGATTAAAGTTATGTTGGCATGTAAGGAGCTTGAGGACAAAATGTCTGCTGTTGAAAAAGAAGCATGGACTGCATTTAGACATGTTGTTCATAGCTTTTTAGGCAACAATAAGAGTGATAACTACAAAGAGATAGTGGAAAACTTAATTGTACGGTACGCAGATATGAAATGCAGAATGTCAATAAAGCTGCATTACCTGCATTCACACTTGGAATTTTTCAGACCAAATTTGGGTGATGTGAATGAAGAGCACGGGGAACGTTTCCATCAGGATATTCTTGCAATGGAGAAAAGATACCAGGGCAGATGGGATGCAGCTATGATGGGTGACTACATCTGGTGTTTGATACGCGATGACGAGAAACTTCATAAAAGAAAACCTCGTTCTACTGTTCACTTTTAGTGTTTTTTGAGATTGTGAGAGACTGTTACAATACAATATAATGTAACATTATGTAATATATGTAAGAAACATGATGTAACATGAAGTTTTGTAACATAACATAACACTTTTGAATTAGTAAATGTTTTATATTGACTAAAGTAGAATCTAATGCAAAACGATTTATATTAATTATATGTTTAATTGATTTTTTGGTTTTACGACCAAACGATTGATGCAATAAAAAATCCAATGTCATATTCAGACTCAGCATACTCAAATTAATTAAGAAACATCAAAAAATTTTGATAAACAGAAAATTTTTTTTTTTTGTTACATTGAGTTATAGATAGATTTAATCAGTTACCAATAAGATATTTGTAAACAAAATTTATGCTCATAAATAAATGTCAAAAGAACTTTACACAATATTGAATTAATAAGAAACAAAAAATTTTAAATATATTTGTAAAAAGAATTCTTTTTAACAAAAACACTTCTTTCTTTTTATAAGAAAAAAAATTGTTATTTTCTTTCATGTTAAATTTATGACGGAGAGACATTTTACGTAATGAATTAGTTAGCACATGATAAAAAATATTGCAAAACTATTTACCATTTCTTTGAACAAAATTTTGTACTTTATGTCTAACTATTTTACATTACTTCAAAAAAACTAAATTAAAATTTTTAAAATCTTATTTAATATAAAGTCTTTCAAAAACAATTTTTTTCTTTTATAATATAAGCTGTTTCTTTAATTTTTCACAGTTGTGGTTTAATGTGTTTTTTAATTTTAATTTAAATATGCCAAAATAACAAATTTTAATATTAATTGCATTTTACATACAAAATGGCAATTTGTATGTAAAATATGGCATTTTACATACAAATTGCCATTTTGTATGTAAAATGCAAGCTGTGTGATGGTTCTTAACAAGGCCTGCTAAGGTTTATAAATTAATTTATATATAAAAATATTTAATTTAATTACACTATATTTTTAAGTAAATTAGTCATAGTTGGAATCAAATATGTTTGATCAAATATAAATGCATTTATTCTAGATTTCCAAATACAAATTCAAATATAAATATATTCAATCAGCATTTTCCATATAATTATAATTTTAATTGAAAAAAATATATTTTTTTCAAGACAAGACTGATAAATTTGTCTACTATATAGAAGAATTAAAACGAGTCTAAAATACCTCTCATAAATATATCTTAATAACAAATTTTTAATTTATTTTGTTAAAAATGAAAAACAATCAACCTCTTTTCCTGAAAAATTATTCCGAAAAAACACTGATTCTTTTTTTAAAACTCTCTGAATATTTAAAAACTGAAAACTGAAAAAAGGTAAAAAAAAAAACTAAAAACAGTGCACAACTAATTCAGGTGTGCACTGATCAAGTGCTTTCTCAGTGTATCACATTGAGCATGGATTGTTCATTGCCAAGGTTGCTTCTAAAAACTTGGGATACCCTAACATAACAACTACTTTACAAGTTATGAGCTTATGACATTCAAAGGACTCTTAGACTGGATCTGAGCTTGACCATTTAAGGAGTTGTCATCAACACATTCACATTACACTTGAATGAAAGTGGTCACTAGTGGCATGTCTAAATGAATCTGAATATCTAAATGAATCTAAATGAAAGTGGTCACTAGTGGCAGGTTCGGTCTTAGGACCATTGCTCATTGTGATCTTTATAAATAATCTGCCAGACAGTATCAATTACAATATAAAAGCTGCCAACAACAGGCAAGTTATAGACATAATCAAGAATGAATTAAAAAGCATAACTCTTCAAGTCAACTTCAACGAAGCAGTGAAATAGTAAAATATTTGGCTCATGCAATTCAGCATTGAAAAATATCAAGAATTCCATGTTGCTCGCACATAAAACAAACCAATGCCAAATACTATATGACTAACATCAACGGCACACTTGTACATTCAAACACATACATCCATTACATTTTTTTTTACATCTTTGCGTCCAACAAGGCTGCAAGCAACCAATATAAGAGTTGGAAGTTACTGGAAGAGAAAAGATGAAGTTTGTAGAGGAAGATAACGATTGACAGACAACTTAAAAGATTGCAAATTATATGAATTAGGAAAGCAAGATGAAGGAAGCGAATTCCAAAGAACTGATGTTTAAGGAAAAAAACTAGACGAATAAGAGTTTTTGGAGCACTTAAGAACAGTCACAGAAAAAGAATGAGACTTAATTAAATGACAAGTAACACAAGAATGAATTTTAGTAGATGGAACAAAAGATCCTAGCTCTTTAAAGCAGTACCCATTATAGTATTTGTGAAAAAGTGAAAGAGAAGCAACATTACGACAATATGATAATGGTTAGAGGTTGACTGAAAGAGCAGGCCCAACTATGTGTACAATGCGCTTTTGCACCATGTCTAAAAAAGAAAGGGTGTCACTAGAAGATCCATCCCAAAAAGGACGAATTTGAGATTTATAGAGATAAGGAATATCTGGAAGATCGTTAATATAAATTAAAAATAGTATAAGGCCAAGGAATAAACCTTGATGAGTTCCTGAAGTAACAGGATATGAAGTAGAATGCTGTCAATCGAGGACAACTTTTATACTACGATTGGAAAGGAAAGACTCAATAATTTTAATGATGTTACCAGATACACTGTAAGTTGATAGCTTATGGAGAAGACCAGCATGCCAAACTTTATCAAAAGCTTTAGAAATGTCAACAGTGATAGCCTTAACCTCTCCACCTCTATCTAATGCACAATAAAACCTATCAGTTATTACTGTTAGCAAATCAGCAGTAGAACAAGAAGATCGAAAACCATATTGAAGATCAGAAAGTAAATTATTAGATTCAAGATAAAAGATTAAGTGTTTGTTAATTAAAGATTCAAAAACCTTGCTTATGATAGGAAAAAGACTAATAGGCCAGTAGTTAGACAAGTCAGATCGCTCTCAAGAATTTTTGAAAATAGGGATAACAGATGCCACTTTCCAGCATGCTGGAAAACAAGACTCTGATAAGTACTTGTTAAATAGTTTCAAAAGTATAGATGACAGGAAATCTCTTTTGATACAGACGCTAGAGTGATACAAATGTCAAGCAATGGATCAAACTATTTGATGGCTGTATCAAGTTGAACGCACCTAGTGGAATCAAGAGATGATGTTGATGAAAGTTTCTTAGCAAACAATTCAGCTTTCTTTTCAGGTGAGGTGACAACGTCTGAACCGTACAAGAGAGATGGAATAACAGACTTGCCCATATTATTGATACTATTAAAGATTCTCCAGAAGAGCATAATTTTTGTGATGAAATACAAGATTTTATGACCTGAGAATAGCGAGCTTTGGCATTAGACAAAACCTTTTGACAATGGTTTCTAGCAATAGTAAACAGACTGTTTTCTGGAGAATTATTTTGCTGATAGATATGGAAGTAATAATTTCAATTGGAAATTGCATCAGCACAATGGGAGAAAAAACCCACGGAGAAGAGTAAGGCTTGTTTTAGAATTGTTGAGAGGGATAAAAGACTCCATGCCAGCCTGAATCCATGAAGTTATGTAAGAAGCACATTTGTCAGAGGAAAGAAAAAAATTTCTACCCAAGGGCCATCACAAAAAAATCAAGGAAAGAGTCAGCTTTAAGTTAGTTGTAAGAGGTACAATAATAGGAGGATTTTGATGATTAAGAAGAATGAGATAATAGTTTTAGAGAGAGATCAAGCTGTGATCAGAGTTACCTAAGGGTGAATGTGGAGAAACTGAGCACTTACTAGAATTAGAAACAAAACAGAGGTCGAATAGAGAAGGTAAACGATTAGGGTTGTCTGGAAAGCAAGTTGGAAAGTTGACCATTTGAGTAAGAGATTGAGAAAAACAAAAGTTGAGGGCCTTTATACCAGCAGAGTCACTGACACTCAGTCAAGCCATTCAGTGTGATGAGCATTAAAATCACCAACAACAACGATATTGGCAGATGGATAAAAAGAGAGGTCTTGGTCAATTTGATTAGAAATAACATCAAAAAGAGTGCAGACCTGAGATGAAGGAGAACGATATAGAACAAAGAGAAAGGCAATAGAGTGAAGTTTGCACATGAAATTAAAGCACATAAAAGAATAGTCTGTGGATTTAAATAGAGTTCTACCGGATATGATTTTTTACATATCCGGCCGGATACGGATATGCCGGATATAAATTTATGTATCCAGCCGGATATAACGGATATGTTAAATATTGTAAAAGAATAAGAGGGGACAAGGTTTTTAGAGGTGCCCCCCTCCCCTAGTGATGCCCCTTTAACTGTTGCCGTGACCGACATTCTTAAATATTACTTATGTTTGAATTTATCCAGTTTTATCTGAACTTAAGGGAATGTTTAAAATGGTGTCTCTTTGTAGGAATTCTAGCAATTTTTAAAATTTTACTATGGGTGTAACAGGGCCGTAGGAACAAAAATTATATCGGGGGGCAGTACTACCCCCAAATAGTTTTAAGGACCTTTTTTTTTAAGTCATTTTTTCAGTCAATTTCTTCAAAAATATTTATTTGAAAAATTAGCAAGGGGCAAATGCCTATGCTGCCCACCCGGTGTTTACGGGCCTGTTTAACTAAAGTAGCGTAAACTACTTTAGTTAAGCTAAATATAAATTTTTTTATTTAGAACAATTATTTTTAAGATTTTAATAAGCTTTAGGTTGCAAATACTACATCTATAAATAATGTTACGCAAAAAGGAGAAAGAGGAGGTCAAAATAAAAAGGGGAAAAAGAGACAAGAAGGGTATCACACAAGGACGGAGGGGTCATAAATAGACTTTATGGACGGCCGCTTACGCTATTTATATGTAATAAATAATTATTATTCAGATTTAAATATTTAAAAACAACTAAAACTACAAAAAATAAGCTACATTTGATATAGATATATATGACTAAGTTTGAAAATAACTAACTTAAAAAATGTTAACTTTTATATAAAAGTTAACATTTTATCTATAGTAAATCTAGCTTATTTTATGTATATATATATATATATATATATATATATATATATATATATATATATATATATATATATATATATATATATATATATATATATATATATATATATATGTATATATATATATATATATATATATATATATATATATATATATATATATATATATATATATATATATATATATATAGTATAATATATTATACTTTTAACATTTTTAAGTTATTGTAACTGTTATTTTTATTTGTAATAAAGCCTTTACTTTCTTCTTCAAAAGTTTTTGTTTTATTTTTTTCTTTTTCCAAAATTTAGAAGTGATTAGTGAAAAACTAGTGAGCAATAGTGATCAAATGTTCCTTCATTCAAAGTTAAATTTGTGCGATTACTATTATAGTTAAATAATATACTACGATATATTATTTCACTATAATACTTAATTTCTATTAATTAAATTACTCAAAACAGTTAATTCCTAATTGTCATAAAAGTATGTACTCACATGGGATAAGAGTTAATCTCAAAAATTGCATACCAGATATATGATATATTCGGTCGACTAACAGATACCGGATTATCCTGCATTTTCGCCAGATTATCCAGCCGGATATCATATCCGGTACACCTCTAGATTCAAACCTAGTTTCCTGATAAATGGGTGAATCTTTATGAATGTAAATGCCAAGTATGTGGCTATAGGAGTCTTTATGAGTTAAAGGAAGATAACCATCAACACTAAGATCATAAAATGAGACAGCTGAACGCAAATTAGTTTCATAAAGAGCAAGTAGGTCTGGTGAACTTTGCAAGAGATTCAATAGAACTCAATAGAAGAAAATTTGCTTCAATGACCACAAATATTAGTGAATGATAGGTTTAGAGAACTTACTGATGACAATAGTTTTTTGTGTTTTGAAGTTTTTGGTACTTTATTCATTTTAAATTTTTTAAAGAACTTGACTCAAAAAACAGATAGTACTCAGTACCTTATTTAAGAGTCCAAGCAATTGCCTCATTAATATTGATAAACTCTAAGCCGTAACAAAGGGCTCCAAATGTGGCCTCAACAATGCACACCAAAAGTACCAACAGGGTTCAATGTGGTGTCACCCCATGCGCAACATGGCACTGTTAGTACTTTGAAATTTTTCAGCTGTTGATGGAATCAGCCTCTCTGAGAGCTACCACAGAGTTCAGGAAACATGACTAACAGCCGGCCACAGAACCATAAAATTGAATTTTCAAGCTGCACCCTCATCTTAAAATAATAGAATGAGTTGCCTAGTCACTAAAACAGAGACCAAGCAAAACCCATGCATTGAGTCAATAAGATCCAGCATTCAACAACCTAAACCGGAAACAATATATTAAAAATACATCTGCGCTAGTCTAATAGATGAAGAAGGGGTGCGAGGCTGGTTAACAGATAGAATCTGTTTACCCCTTAAGTCTTTGCCTCGAAGGCCTTCTACAAGACAGTAGCCTGATGCATTTAACATCTGCCCAAGATGAGTATTTTTATCAAGATACCTTTAGTCTTTACATAACCAAGATCCCCAAGGCAGGGGTGTTATAAGTCGGAGTTGGCTTTTCTGAGCCTTTGCCTAAAAAATCATATCCTACAAGGCAACAGGACATGAAGCAAGTTGACATCCAATTGTAAAAACTTTTACCTAAAAAGTCAAACCTTTGTATAATGCAATTTAAAATCATGCATTAATTAAAATTGCTTAAACCTTTGTATGAAAAATTTAAAATCATGCATGAACTCAAACTTCTTGACTTCTCCATTCTGCAAAAATATTAAAACAGAAAAATCAAATATATCCAGAGAGGACAAAAATATCAACTAGAATGCTATCTAGTAAGCGATTGTGAAGTGCAAAACAACTTTTTTTTAACATAGTTGTCAAACCATGGAATGCGCCTTTTTTTTTTTTATATTAAATGTGTTTACATCAACTAAAGTTTCAACTTAATTTTAAGGGGCTTGATGGGCTGTTTGGCAATTTTATAGCGGGTTGATGACATCATTTTGCAGATTTTTCCTTTTTTCATCTTATCATTAAATTAAGAAACATGGCATTAATCCACTTTTTTTTTAAGTCCTTTTTATTTTTTGTTTTTACTTTTAATTTTAGAGCGGGTTGATCCCATTATTTTACAAATTTTTCTTTTTTCACTTATTGGTGTCTTTCTTCCACTTCCACGTTTCTTTTGAAGCTTCGAGTACTCTTAAACTTATTTATAGTATCTATGACTGTAGATTTTGGGACATTAGTACGTTTAGCAATCAAGACATATGTATATATATTATATATATATGTATATATATTTTTAATTTTATCTTTTGAAAATGTCGTGTGTAAATTACGAAAGGTGTCAAGATATATATATATATATATATATATATATATATATATATATATATATATATATATATATATATATATATATATATATATGTATATGTATAGAAATAGAGTGCTCAATGTTCTCATAACAGAGTAAATAATAATTTAGTAAAAACAAATCTAATTTTTAGTGCTCTTTAACAGCATGTTTCACCATCAGTAGGTTCATCAGAAAGCGTGGTTTTTTTCTTCCACGTCTTGTTATTAAAATAGACTACACACTAAAATTACAGATGACACTATCCGTCTAATTAAACATTGCAGAAAAACTTTACTTTATTTTAATAACAAGATGTGGAAGAAAAAAAACACGCATGAAAGCTTTTATGTAACAATGGGAAGTTACTATGGAGCAGAAATTTGCGAATTTGTAGGCTTTTTAAATTCCCTAGCTGAAATAGTTCATTTTAATTAATTAGGCTTGTATTGCAATGATGGTTTAATAATAATGCAAAAAAAAATCAGGGCCTCAACTTGACAAAATCAGAAAAAATATCATAAAAATTTTCAAAAACATTGGTTTCCAAATTGAAATAAACAATAATTTAAAAATTGTGAATTTTCTTGATGTAACATTTAACCTCTCGGAAAATTCTTATAGGCCTTATAAAAAACTTAATAATGAATTTTTGTATATTAATATAAATTCAAATCATCCCCCTCAAATCATAAAATAAATTCCTATTTCAATAAACGACTAAATCAAAACTCTTCTAATGAAAATATTTTTAACTCTTCCAAACGCATAAATAAAGATGCTCTTAAAAAAAGCCACAAATTAAAAATTTCGAGCTAAAATTTGAAACAAAAACTGCAAAAATGCAAAATAGAAATATAATTTGATTAAACCCTCAGTACAGAAAAAATGTTTCAACAAATAATGGAAAAGGGTTTTAAAATTAGTAGACAAATATTTCCCTCCCCCTAATAAATTGCACAAAATTTTCAACAGAAACACTATTAAAGTAAGCTATAGCTGTACTAAAAATATTGAAAGAATTATAAAAGGCCATAACTTTGCATTGAATAATAAAAATGAATTTCTTAAAGGAATCCCCAACTGCTGAGACAAGTTGTGTTCATATTAAAGAAAATGTTTAAAAAAACATTTAGGCTAAATTTTTTTGATTGAAACTAATTAATGAATGCATACCAACAAAATTAAAATTATTGTTTTAGTCGAAGCTTGCCTTCTCCATTTTTTTTTGGTTCTCGGGGTCTGTATAATATTAGCCGCAATCTGCAGACTTGATCATTTATTCCGTGCATGTTTATTCATAACAGTTTCGGTATATGACATCATCGCAATATTTTTTTAAGATAGCGTTTTTGCGATTTTGTATAAAATTATACAAATATATATATATATATATATATATATATATATTTGTATAATTTTTTTTTTACTTGTTTTATTATTACTTTGTTTTAGAAGCCAGCCAAAATCATTACACAATTATACATATTTTGTGATTATTAGTTCGCAGGCAGAGAAAAAATAAAGGCAGTATGATGTTGTTTTTCGTTTTATATTCAGTTCATATGGTTTAATAGAGTTGTTCCTTTTATGTTTAATTTACATCACAAAGTTAAAAATTTTTGTAAAATACTTTATAAAAAAAACTTTAAATTTAGTTAAAAAATGAAACAGCGTTAACACTGTAAAACTTAACTTGTAGAAGTGTTAAGTATTTAGTTAAGTAATTACCAAAGCTTTTTGAAGAAAAAATATTATTTTTGTTCATTAAATGAGGTTTGTTTTGGACTTGATGTTTTAGTTACTACTTATAAAAACGATAGTTTTAAGCACTTTTCCTTTCTTATTGTTTAATGATGCGTGTTAAAAACATTATTGTTATCGAATTTTAATTATTATATAAAAATAAATGTTATTCAAAAAAATGTGCAGTTGCTACAAAAATATTTTTATTCGGCTGGTAGCGAACAATTTAATGCGATACTTTGTTTTAATATTTATATTATAATATATAAAAAATTATATATAATATATAATTTTTTATATATTATAGTACAAATTTTTGTTTTAACTTTAATATAGTTTGATTTGAATGGTTATTAGTAAAAAGTCATTTAATATTTATTTTCTACATCAGTTTATGTTTTATTCAAGTCACTCATTTTTTTTCTTCAGTTTATACTTTAAATTAGTCTATACACTTTAATAAAATTATTCTTTTAGTATCTAGTTTATATTTAGTTTAAACCACTACATTTACTGTAAATATTCATTATATATTAAATTTTTATTTTTATAAATTTTATAAATTTAATTTTTAATTGCATCCTAAACTTTTTTTGGGATTTAGTAAAAAGTTATACAATTAACATGATTTTGGTGATTGTGGCAAAAAAATAATACAACATCTTGAAAGAAAAAATTTATACGATAACGTTATATACCGAAACTGTTATGAATAAACACGCATGGAATAAATTATCAACTCTGCAGATTGTGGCTTAGGCATTATACAGACTGCGAGAACCAAAAAAAAATGAAGACGGCGAGCTTTGACTAAAACATTTAAATTCAATGGTGTGCATTCATTATATAGTTTTAATCAAAAAAATTTATCCCAAATGTTTTTTTCAAACATTTTCTTTAGTATGAACACAACTTGTCTTGGCAGTTGGGGATCTCTTTAAAGAAAAAAAAAATACTTATAATTGTAACTGCAAGCAAAAAATTGACTGCCTTATAAATGGCAAATACTTATCAAAAAATATTATTTACAAATGCATTATTTCCTCACAAAACTACCCTGATAAACAATATATTGGCTTAACTGAGGGCAAATGGAAAAAATGTTATGCCAACCACAAACAATCTTTTAAACATAAAAAATACTTAAAAGAGACTATGCTGTCAAAATATATTTGGCAACTAAAAGAAAAAAATATCAATTTTAAATTAAACTGGTCTAAAAACTGCGCCTGCCTATAACAACATTTCCAAAAAATGCATAATATGTTTACAAGAAAAATTTTAAATTAATAATCATTTAGTAATCATTTAATAATCATCAAGAAAATTTACTGAATAAAAAATCTGAATTAATTTTTACATGCAAATATGAAAATAAGTTCCTTTTAAAAAATTATAAAAACAAATGACCAGTCTAAAATTATCCTAAAGAATTCTTTTTTAGATTTTTTAAATTATCTAATGTAGTTGATGCCACTTCCTGGTTGCAAAATAAATACAGTTATTATCAAATAATTAATTCCCGACTTCCTGTGAAATAGTTTTTCTATAATTTAAATTTTTGGATGTTTAGACATTCTAAATGATGAACCTACTGATGGTCAAACATGCTGTTGAAGAGCATTAAAAATTGTGTCTTTACAAAATTATTATTGCTCTGTTCTTTAAGAACATTGAGTACTCTATTTGTAGAATGTGTATATATACATATATATATATATATATATATATATATATATATATATATATATATATATATATATATATATATATATATATATATATATATATATATATATATATATATTATCTTGACATGTTTCATAGTTTACATACTATATTTTTAAAAGATAAAATTTTAATTTAAAAGTTTGGAATATAAAATCAAAATTTGAATTAATTTTATTAATTTTAGATTTAGTAAAATTTGAGTGAAATAAGGACATAAAAAATCTATCTATTGTTTTAAAAAATAACCAATAACCACCTAAAATAATTGACACTGAAATTAGTACTTACCATTTATACAATTTTACTCAAATTTTACAAGCTAATCTTATACGTTGGAATAAATCAACAACACAAGGCTTGGATTTAATAAGGACATAAAAAATCTATCTATTGTTTTAAAAAATAACCAATACCCACCTAAAATAATTGACACTGAAATTAAGTTATTTGCTGATAAAAAGTTAAATTGTATAAATATTATTTATAATCTTAATATAAGAAATTATAAACATCCATTTATAGGATTTAACTCAAATTTTACTAAATATAAAACTAATAAAATCATTAAAGAATATTGTAAAGATATTGTAATTTTATTTTTACAATCAACAAATTACAAAACAGTTTTTGTATAAATGATCCAAAGCAATCCCAAAGAACTATGGTTCAATTTCATTCTCTTCCTTCCATTCCAATTATACAGATTAACCCATTGTGTTAGACATTTAAATCATCCTTCTGTTGCTAAAGTCATATCTTAATTTATATCTCAATTTACTTCTATAGCTTGTGGCCCAGACAGCATTCCTGTCAGTCTTACAAATTTGTTCTCCAGAACTTACTTAGATTCTCTTTAAGCTATTTAATAAGTCCTTGATTGAGCCTTGTTTTCCTGCCTGTTGGAAAATGGCAACTGTTGTTCGAATTTTCAAAAATTCTAGAGAAGAATTTTTGAAAATTCTACCCCTTCCCCACCCCCCAACTATTGTCTGATTGATCTTCTTTTTGTTATTATCAAGGTCTTTGAGTTTTTTTTATCAACAAATATCTCACATTGCAGAGAGGCTATGGCTATTGTTCTTGACATATCTAAAATTCTTGACAAAGTTTAGCATGATGTTTTTGAGATTATCTAATTCTTTCTGACTGCTTTATTAGTCATCCTTGAAGAACAACACTCTTCTTTATTTCCAGAAACTTCTGGGGTACCTCAAGGTTTTATCATTGGTCCTGTTTTGTTTCTCATATACATTAATGATCTTCCAGACAACTTTACATTTAAAGTAGCTCTTTTTGCTGATGACTCAACGTTATACTGCTGTCTTGATAAAAAGTCTTTTTTCGCTAGCTTTAAACAGACAGCGGATCTTGAATCTGTTTTCACTTCTGTAACAAATTATACTTGCATTATCTCAATTCCAACAAAACATAACTTTATACTTGCAGTGTCTTCTAAATTTCAGTTACTGTAACAATTATCACAATACTGTTGACATTCCTATATTAATGAATGGCAACCCTCTCACTGAGTCCTCTTCTTTAGGTCTTCTTCGATTATCCTTTAATACTGATCTTTCATGGAAACCATATATACAATCAATTGCTAAATTAGGATCCACAAAGGTTACCTCTCTTTATCACACTTGCCAAATCTCTTATTTGTCCCTGTATGGATTACTGTTATCATATTTGGGCTGGTTCTTTAAATGATGCTCTTTCTCTTCTAGACAAAGTCCAAAAACGCATTATAAATATAGCTGAACCTGCTCCATCTGCTATTCTTGAGCCTCTTTCCCATCATTGTAAAGTTTTATTTCTCTTTTCTACAAATTCTATCATGGTCGACGCTAAAAGGAGCTATCATCTTTAGTTCCATCAACTAAAACTCATTCTTGCTTGACTTGTCATTCAGCATTCTTTTATTTGTCTAGTTTTTTTCCCCTGCACTTCAACCTTTTGGAACTCTCTCTCATCTTTATGTTTTCCATACTCATACAACATTGAACTTTTCAAGTCTTCTGTCAACTGTTTTCTTGCTCTATAACTCTATTCTTTTTTTTCTAGTTATTCCCAACTTATGAGTGGTTGCTCGCGGCCTTGTTGGGAGTGAATCAGAATAAAAAAAATTAATAAAAAAAAGATAAATTTATTGCAAATGTTAGTTATTAAAAAAAACTTAGCAACATGCATTTAATTAGAAGAACTAAATATGACAACAGTAAATAAAGATATAAATGTAATATAAAGATACATAATATAAAGATATATAAGAGACTTATAGTAATAAAGGATGAAGAATCGAAGAGTGAAAAAAACCTTTCTGTTATAACAATAATATTAGCTGAGGGTCAAAAAGAAAGAGCTCAATCAATTTAACCATAAATTGAAAGATGCAAAGTCATGTGTTTTTTTAAATACATTTTGAAACCTAGGACTACAGCCATTACTCTAAGTCTTTAGCTGCTTTTAATATTTAGATCTACAACACCATAAATAAATCTACAACACCCTAAATAGATCTACAACTATTAGATTTAGTTTAGGTCAGCCTAAAATATCAAATTTTAATGTGACATCATTACTAAAAAGTGAAGCAGAATGTACTTGTTAAAATCCTAAGCATTTACTCCTTTCTTAATTCTTAGTATTTTTTTATAACCTTATCACAGAGCCATGAGTTCTGTAAAACTTTATAATAACTCTAATCTATTTCAATAAGATTTTGTTCAAAATTTTTTCCCGACAATAAAAATAAATTTTGAACTTAATTATTTTATGAGTATATTTGATATTGTAAAATTTATAATCTGCAAAATTTAGAATTTATAAATATACAAAGGTTAAAATAACTAAAAAAGGAATAATAAAAATAAAAACAAGTTTAAGTATCACTTTAGAAAAACTTTTAACCCTCTTGAATATTCAATTCTTTCTATAATTTCTGTAATTTTTATTTTATCAATAATATGTGTTTAATTACATTAAGTTATTTGTTGCATTTTCTTATAAGAATATTGGAATGTAATTTTCAGTAGTATATTTAGTAATTTTAATGAAATAAAAGTAATAAAAGTTATCTGAATAATTACAGGTTGTCTTAATGCTGTTGCTTTTTTGTTTTCATTATTAAAAATAAATAACACTCATAACTAATAACAATAATCTCTACCACCAACAAGGTCACAGTTTCAAACCTGTTAGCAGGGGGGCCATATAATGGCTAAATTTTAGAGAGATCAATTTCTTGCAACTTTTAGTAAAAAAAGTTTTTTTTTTTGATTTTATGATAACCATAGGGAATTTTTTAATTTTATTATCTTATAATTTTACTACAGAACTAAAAGATTATTACAGAACAAATAGCAGAACACCTGTCTGTCATTTCTAGAAAAAAATAAACAAATTTTGTGAATTTGGAACGTCAAAATTTGTTTTAGTTTTTCTTCCTTTTCTTTTTTAGATTTTTTTTTTTGCTTTTTGAGATCTAATTGTTGACTACTACTTTTTAACTTCTTTTTCACTTTTTTTAAATTTTTATATTTTAGTATTTTGATAATTTAGTAATTTGATTTTAAAATTTACAGCAAAAAAAGTTTAAAAAATTTATCCAAAAGCTTGCACAATTTTAGTATATGCTTTAAAAAAAAATGTTTAAACAAAACATTTGGTTATCAAAAGTAAATAATAAATAATTTTATGTTCCAGAAGCTTCCTATTTCTCGTTTTTATTTATTTTTACTGTTTTTAAAATATAAAACTTTTTCAAAATAATTAATCACAAAATAAATAATAAAACTAATGACAAATATTTTGATTAGTTCTTAGAACAAATCAATATTCAGCAGTAGCAGAGTATGCACCCCAGAAGGTGGCTAGGTGGTTATGTATCCTACTAAAAAACAGAAAACTTGACCGAAAATATAGCATTTGAAGCATTGAGTGTATAGTAACTTGATCCTAGTTTGCTATAATCATAACCCTAACCAACCAACCTTTAATTCTACCCTTCTACACCCTAGCCACCTTTCTATCTCATTCATAGTAACAATATCTTTAAAGTAACACTTAAAAAAAACATTTAAGGTTTCATGTAAAAGGTGCATAAAAACAAATCAAATAAAAACTAAATTTTAAAACTTTATTATTTTTAACTTATGTTTATTATTTAATTCATAATTATAGAATAAATTAGTTAAAATTTTAAATGAATTCAAAATATTTAAAAAAATTACGAGTAAGTCTCAGCTCCAGTCATTTTATAACTCCAAATTATTTTTAAAGTTTCCCCATTTATTGCAACAACATTTTGATTTAATCCAGCACATATTAAATCCACAACTCCATCTTTATTAATGTCAGCAAGTATAGGAGGATTGATAAAACCTATATATAAAAAAAAAAGACTTATTAAAATAAAACAAAAGAAAAATTTAATATTATGTAAAATGTTTCATTCTTTGCATTATTTTTTTACATTTTATTCATTTTTATTGATCTTTGATTTTTATTTAACTTTTTATAAATAATAAAAACTTTTAAACATTGGTTTTTAACCTAACTTTAGGTATACATTAATCAATAATTGTATCACTCTCTCATATACCAAGTTAATGTTAAATACCAAGTTGTAGTTAAACTGCAATTATAATACTCTATAACACTGAGTTTCAGTTGACATTCTTTGAGAAAATAAATCCTAAACTGTAATTCTTCATTCCTCAAAATTTCTATTAAAAATTACTACTTTTGCTACTTTTATCAAGGCAGCCATTATTAGAGTTGGAAGTTACTGGAAGAAAAAAGATGAAGTTTATGTAGCAAGATAACAATTAACAGAGGACTTGAAAGATTGCAAATTATATGAATTATCAGAACAAGATCAAGGGAGCAAATTCCAAAGTATTGATGTTCGATTAAAAAAACTAGACAAAAAAGAAATCCTGGAGCAATTAAAAACAGTCATAGTAAAAGAATGAAACTTAATTGCACGACAAGTAACACAAGAATGAATTTTAGTAGATGGCACAAGAGAACCTAGCTCTTTCGAGCAGTGCCAATTATAGTATTTATAGAAAATAGAAAAGGAAGCAACATTACAACAATATGACAATGGTAGGAGGTTGGCTGCAAAAGTAGGTCTAATTATGTTTACAATGCGATTTTGATCCGCTCCAGATATAACAACAGTGTTCAATTGAATAAAAGAAATAGAGATTTGTAGAAATAAAGAATAGAATCCTGAGTAAGAAATTGGCAAACACGATAAAGATATGCAACCTCAGCAGATGCTAATTTTGCAATGGATTTAATATAAGGAAGATCGAAAGTAAGAGTTAATCCTATAATAAAATAGGTAGATGAATCTTCGAGTACATTACCGTTTACAAATATAGGAAGATCTAAATTATTGCTTTATATATGTAGCGCCTAGCTAAAAAAAAATTATTTTCTCCACATCTATCTAATGCATGGTAAAACAATAAAATTTTGAAGTTAGTGAATTTCCAAATATTTTACGTATTTACAAATATTTAAATAATTGGTAAACAGCTTATGAAAATAGTTGTTTTATTTGATATGGAATATATTTTTGAATAAACTTATAATGTGTAATATGCTTTGACTACATTTTTTTGCTGAGTTTTTCAAACCTAAAAGGACCACCAAGTCCCGAGACATGTTGTGTTCATATTAAAGAGAATGTTAAAAAAAAACGTCTGAGCAAAACTAATTAATAAATGTATACCAAGAAAAACAAATCTTGTTGTTTTAGTCAAAGCGTGTCTTTTCCATTTTCTGCGGTATTTGAAAGTCTTTAAAATAAACACAATTTTTCAGGGGTATTATAAAGACTTGATAATTTATTCAAGTGCGTTTAATTCATAGGAGTTTTAGTACATGACGCCATTGGAAAAATTCTAGAAATTCTTTAAAGATTTTACAATTAAATTTTACTAAAATAGCTAACTATAGTTAGTTATTTTATTTTCTGAAATCTTCACGTTGAAAAATATTTTATTTTTTTGTATCTATCAAAGCTGTGGCTACATGAGCCTTGGCGATGGTAGACCTAGGGACTCCTATGGAGCCAAATTGGGTTATATAATATCTTCGATGATTCATGAGTGTGTTCTTTACACTTTGCATATTTTTTGAACCAATAGAATTTGTTTGTAAATTTGGCGGGTTTTTAGAGGTCACAAATATTCTTTTTATTTTTCCGCAAGATGTTTCAAGAACATTCAAGTTAATTATGTTTCTATATATGTTCGTAAAACAAAAATTAATATATATTATTTTTTAATTTTTAAGCCCCCGCCATAACATAAATAATGAAACAAGATCACCTCAATACCAAAAAATACATTTTTGAAAATCAGAGAAAAACTGCGTTAATAATTTTTTTAAATATTTACAAAGTAAATTAATAAAAGTGCATTACTATTTTAGGTTAAAAATAATTTTATCTAATATTTTAAAAGAAAAACTTATAACAAAAGATATCATAATACATGTGGTCTAGACAATTATTTAAAATAAGTTGCGCAAATAAAATACTATTTTGTTTTTAATTTTTTTCAAACACATTTTAGAACTTTAAAATATAGTAAAAATGACTATGATTTGGAAATTCTATGTAAAAAATAATAATTGGTGTTTTAAAAAAACAAACAAAAAATCAAAAACTATTTGCTCAGACGTTTTTTTTTAACATTCTCTTTAATATGAACACAACATGTCTCGGACTTGGTGGTCCCTTTAAGAAATTTTGTTTTAAATTTGTTTGTTTTTTGTAACAAAAAAACAGAATAAATTTTAAGTTTTGTCACAAGTGCTAACTTGCTTCCACTGTGGCATTATAAAAATAATTAACAATAAATTATAATAATTATTCTTTTTAAATATTTTAAGACAACTGAGGCAAGCTAGCAAATTCTTTTATTTACATGATTTTAAAAGGCTGAACAGTAGGGTGGAGCTTATAAAATAAAAAAAAATAAAATTTGTGTTTTTTAAAGTCTTACCCCCCCCCCCAAATCTGTTCCATATAACAGAAACACTGCATAAAAAGTTTGGCTAAGAAATAATTGTTTTTAGGGGTAGCTCAAGTGCCTCCAATATTACAAAAATTATACGAGAAACGAGTCTAATCTATATATTTTAAACAACACAATTAACAATTTTAAGCACATTAAATATGAGTTCTAAGCTCAGTTTTTACAGTTTAGGGTATCAGCCTGACAATGTCCAGAGCAAACTCAGGAATTATTGTTTTAAATTCATGGTTTCGGCAGCCCAGACAGAGTTTGTTTCCTGCTATCAGGGTAGATTCTGCGATGGTCTTCTATGACTTGCAGCAGGAATTGCAGCTGCATTTCATTAAGTGTTAAAAATCCACTGTATTCTTGAATGAGGGCCACTCCACGTTCAGCGTGGTCATTTACAACTTTTAAAGACTCGACTGTTTCTGCAGCCAACTTGTAGTCATCTCTGTCTTCCCACAAGTCCGGATCAACTGTTAGAAATCCATATGCAATTTCTTTATGCAAATTCTTCTAAGTTCTTGTTCCCGAATGAATCAAGATCAACAGTGATATGCTTCAAATGATCCTGATCTTGGTCTTCTTCATTTTGCATTGCACTCACCATCAGTCTCTTGGTTGATGAACTGACCCAACTGTCGAAGAAAGCCAAGCTAACAAGTTCCTGTGACAAATACCACAAGTGATTGGAAAACTTGCGTGATGTTGACTTCGAGATTGCTGAATGGATTGATGAATATTCAATCAGTGACTTCAGCAGCAGCAGATCATTATAAGGAGCACCTGATGCTTGAGGTGCAGATATCCAGGCTTTCAGGTAGACACGTACTGTGAATACACACACATCACGTAATCCTCTCACTTCAGCAGGAGTCAATTTAAATTGAGCCTTAAACATCCAGATCTTGAGACTGTATATGACTTTGGACATCCAGCGGGCATAGTGCATTGCTCCAGGTGACATGAATTGCACACCTCTGGCAGGAGCAGCACTAAGAAAAATAATCACAAGTTCCAAGAATTCTTTATAATCATCCCTCGACTGACTCTGTTCAAGATGCTTGTTGGCATAATCGATAGTGTCTTGCTTTATGTCAGCCATGAGACGTTCGACATCATCAGTTGCAATCCCTGGCTCATAATTAGCCGTGCCTATGAAACCCCAGTATTGCTGGAAACGTTTGAATAGTGAAACTTTTGGACAAGATGTTGCTCCCATACACACTTGGAACACTGCACTAATTATCAGTTCCATAATGTGATGCCTACAAGCCAGTGATAAGAGCTCTTTCTCAAGTTTCTGTTCTAGGAGGACACAGGCACCAGCAAGCCGACCAGTATTTGAGCTGGTCGTGTCAAAACACATTGCACGGATGCTGTCGGCTATGCCTCAGTTTTCAATGGCTCCAAAGACGGCAGCAGCCTGTGCCTCGCCTGTTCCAGAAGGAAGCTTGGCAACTGTGAGTAGCTGAGAGGCTCCTTTTCCTAAAACCGATACGGGCAGGCCATCAACTTTCTCTTTTACAAGTAGATCAGGAATCAGTTTGCTGTCCCAGTGAACAACAAGAGGAACGTTATCCCGAAACTCGGCTTTTATATTTGCAGATCTCTGGACTCTGTGTTCCAATCTGTGTCGGCGAATTGAGTCTCTGTTAAGAGCAAATTCATGATATTCTGTCCTAAGCTTTTGGCAGTTTCTGCTCTAACAAAAACAGCCTTGCGGTCTGACATTTTTGTTCGATCTAGAGCTGCAGCGAGTTCTGGAGTAACAACAGTTTTTCGTCCCCTCTTTCTTTTAGGTGTCTGAAAAGTGGTGCCTCCAACAGCTCCCTCATCTGCATTGTCACTAGTTTCAGTCTCTTCAACATCCTCTGCTGTACTGTTTTCAGATTCAGAACTAGATGATTTCAGTTCAGCTGTAGAAACGGCTAGCTGGTTCATTTGCTTCATTCGCTGTTGCCTGGCAAACATTTGCTCCCTTCTTTTGGAAGCCCTTTTTTCCTTAGCAGCAAGTGTTTCATCTACTCCAGCCATTGCCCCCCTTCTTCCCTTTTCTCGCTGGGCTTCTAAGAAATCCTTGTCTTCTTGTAAAACTGATGTATTGGTCAGGGCATCGGCATGAGCGACATCAAAGAGATCATTAAGTCTTAAAACAAAAGCCGACTCTCTCCCAAGTTGAACACCATTCTTTAAATGTCTGTTCAAGCTTCGTTTGGCAGTTCTGATGATCTCTCACCGGGATTCTAGCTTTTTGCCAAAACTTTGTTATTTCCGTGATGGTAACAGCCGATGATTGTCTTATAGTCTCCTTTGATTCGAGATGGTGATACAAGAAAAATACATAATGATGGCAGCTTGCTGCCTGTTAATTCAGTAATAGTTTCGCCAAGTAGATACAACTCAGTTTGAGATCTGGTTAATTTTGCCCGAGATAACATTTTCATTAATTCAGAATTGAATATTTATCTGAAATAAATATAAAAAATGCATTGGAAAAATTTGACCATTTGAAGTCAGAAATTTTAACATGTATTGTATGGTTTATTTAATTATTTTTAAAAATGTATTGTATATTACACACAATTTATGTTCATTTATTTATCTCATCATCATCATCACATTCATCAGCATTATCAGTTTAACGTCCATATTATAATACAGAACTAATTAATTATTAATATATTTACTATTTACAATTTTACACTCACAAGACACAAAGAGTTAAGGTATTTTAGTATATCAATCTTCTAATTTACCAATTGATGAGAATCAGGTACTGGAGAGAAGAAAGTCAACATCAAAATTATAGAAATCTTCTTTAAATTTGAAAATCAAGAAAATTTATTTAAACAATATTTTAACTTAAATTGCCATTTATATTTTAATAACTAAAACAATGCCTCTATTTAGTAAACAAAATAAGCATACAGCTTTAACAGTGTAACTTAGTCGGCAACTCAGCATTGCAGTAAACAAGTCTGTCTAGCTAGTGATTCTGTCTGTCTGGGATTATGTTTTGATTTATGTAAAAATTACACATTCAGCAAAAAATTGAATCTGGGTTATTTCCATTTACCATAATTGCATTGGTTGGTCAATGATCAAATATGATAGTATAGACTATAATTGTGGAGTATATGATGATTTAGGACAGCGCAATTTAGCTTTGTAGTTAAAATTAAGTTCTTAATTTAACATGAGAATTATTCTGGTATAAGTAATAATATTATGTAAAAATTAAGTGTAGCCAAACAGCAGTTGTCGAGTATCCGAAACTTTATCATCATTGAGCTACCCCTAAATATTGTTTAATTGTTCTCATATTTTGCCTGAATTATTTTTTCATATATAGGAACAAAATGAGAGGGTAAGAAGATCATATTTCAAAAGTTCAAAAATAAGCTTCACCCTACTGAACAGAGAAACAGTTTTTTTTTCTAAATTATGTTAATATTTTATTTATGGTTACAAATATGAAAAATGTTTAACTTTTATTTATTTATTTATTTGACTTTATTTTGTTTGTGTTTCAGCATAAGAAAAGTAAACAATTAATGTAATAGAGGTTGATAAAAATATAAACTACATCATTGAAATAATTTTTTTAAAATCAATTTATTAAAACTAACAAAGCTGTCAAGTCCAACTCAATAATATTTAGCTATTAAAGAATTATCTTTTAAAAATAGTCAGGTCAGGTTCAGGATCATCACGATCACCCTACTACTGGTATTATGTAACCCAATACTACCTGCCCCATGCCCTGCTGCCTTGTAGAGTGTTTTTTTTAAAAAACCCTGCCTTAAGACTCTTGCTTGAGTAAAGGCTAGAGATTGTATCTTGATAAAAATACTCATCTTGGGCAGATGTTAACTGCATCCATATATTGTCTTGTAGAGGCCTCCTAGTAGGGTGCCTCACAAAACTATATTTTTTAAAAATGTCTGCTGGTACCCCCTAAATGTGTTTTATGTAATATATACTAAATTTTAAAATATTTTGAATAAAAAAATTTTTAGGGGTCATTAAACATCAGACAGATACCTAATATTCTAAAAAAAAAATTCTTCAAAAGCATATTATGTTGGGTCTCAAAAAAAGAAAAGTTTTATAAAACATCCAATAACAATAATCATTTTATATAAAGATTACTAGTTAAAATTTTATGGATAAAAAACTATTGTTTTTTAAGAAAAAATAAAAAAGTGCATATTTTCATAGTTTTTTTTTAATTAAACTTTTTTAATTTGTATTTCCACAAATGTTTTTCAATTTTATTTTATTTTTTTAAACCTCTTCACTTCCAACAAGACTGCAAGCAACCACTAATTAGTGTTGGAAGTTACTGGAAGAGAAAAGATGAAGATTGTAGAGCAAGATAACGATTGACAGACGATTTAAAGAATTGCAAATTACATGAATCAGGAAAGCAAGATGAAGGAAGCGAATTCCAAAGAACTGATGTTCGAAGCAAAAAAACTAAACAAATAAGAGTTTTTAGAACACTTAGGAACAGTAACAGAAAAAGGATGAGACTTAATTAAATGACGAGTAACTTGAGAGTGAATTTTAGTAGATGGCACAAGAGATGCTAGCTCTTTAGAACAGTGCCCATTATAGTATTTGTAGAAAAGAGAAAGAAAAGCAACATTACGATGATGTCATGATGGTTGAAGGTTGGCTGCAAGAGCAGGTCCAACTATGTTTACAATGTGTTTTTGTATCTTGTCTAAAAGAGAAGATGGCATTATTAGAAAATTCGCCCCAGATATGGCAACAATATTCCATACAAGGCCGGATTTGAGATTTATAGAGATAGAGAATAGAACCCAGAGTAAGAAAGTGTCAAGCTCAATAAAGAGATGCAACTTTAGCAGATGCTAATTTTGCAACGGATTTAATATATGGTTTCCAAGAAAGATCAGAAGTAAGAGTTAATCCTAGAAGATGAAGGGTAGATGACTCATCAAGTACATTAACGTTCATAAATAAATTAAGATCTAAATTATTGTGATAACGATTGGCTGAAAAATGTTGAGTTTTATCTGAATTAAAATTACCAGCCACTGTGAGCCCCATGCTGTAGCACAAGTGAGATCCATTTCAAGCTCAAATGTCCCCTCTAAGCAATCAGAGAGAGTTGGCT
Organism: Hydra vulgaris; assembly: GCF_022113875.1. NCBI lineage: Eukaryota > Metazoa > Cnidaria > Hydrozoa > Anthoathecata > Hydridae > Hydra > Hydra vulgaris. The sequence goes on from NC_061165.1 coordinate 47,991,636, forward strand.
TCTTATCATGACAAGAATAAATGGTAGTATCATCAGCGAACAATGCCACCTTAAATGTGAGAATATATGGAAGATCGGTAATGTAAATTAAAAAGAGTATAGGGCCAAGGATTGAACCTTGAGGAACCCCTGAGGTTACAGAATAATAAGAAGAGTGCTGTCCCTCAAGGACAACTTTTATACTATGATTGGAAAGGAAGGATTCAATAATCTTAAGGATGTTTCCAGATACACCCTAAGTTGATATCTTATGGTGAAGACCAGCATGCCAAACTTTATCAAAGGCCTAAGAAATGTCAAGATGCGGTATTTATGTGGTAGTGGTGTAGTGGTAGAGCGCTCGCTTCATAAACGAGTGGTTCCGAGTTCAATCCCCACCACGTCCCTGGTAGTACCGCGCTCAACTCGTTTCTCCGCGCAGCGGCCTTGTTCGTCAAGGTTCGTGTTTCGGAGTTATAGAGTTGAGAGAGGGTTATAGCCACAAATAAGTAGCCTCCTCGTCTGTAGTGGCCTTCTCGGCCTTGAGGAGGTGAATTAAAATAAAAAAAAAAAAAAAAAAGAGCGATGGCCTTAACCTCTCCACTTTTATCTAAGACGCGATAAAACCTATCGGTTATTACTGCTACCAAATCAGTCGTAGAACGAGAAGAACAAAATCCATATTGATGATCAGAAATTAAGTTAATAGATTCAAGATGAAAGATTAAGTGTTTGTTAATTAAAGATTCAAAAACCTTGCTTATGATAGGAAGAAGACTAATGGGACAGTAGTTAGACAAATCAGTTCGCTCTTTAGAATTTTTAAAAATAGGGAAAACAGATGCTGCTTTTCAGCAGGTTGGAAAATAAAACTCTGATAAGCACTTGTTTAATAGTTTCAAAAGTATAGATGACAGCTCTGGAAAAAACTTCTACAAGACTACAACAGGTATGTTGTCTGGACTGCAAGCTGTAGAAGAGTCTAAGCAGGAAATCACTTTAGATACAGAAGCTGGAGTGATACAAACGTCAAGCAATGGATCAACCTGTTGGATGGCTATATCATGTAGAATGCAATTAGTGGAATCAAGAGATGATATTGATGAAAAGTTCTTAACAAACAATTCTGTATTGTCTTAATATGAGGCGACAAAGTCTGAACCATACAAAAGAAGTGGAATTACAGACATGCCCTTATTATTGATACCATTAAAGATTCTCCAGAAGTCACGAGAGCCTAATTTTTGTAATGAAATACAAGATTTCATGATCTGAGAATAGCGGGCTTTGACAAAGGCATTAGACAAAACCTTTTTACAATGGTTCCAAGCAGTAATAAACAGATCTATTTTCTGGAGAATTGTTTTGCTGATAGATATGGAAGTAAGGGTTTCGATTAGCAATTGCAGCAGCACAATGTGAAGAAAACATAAAGAAAAGTGAGGCATGACCTGGAATCGTCGAGAAGGAATAGAGGATTCCATGCCAGCCTGAATCAACGAAGTTATGTAAGAAGCACATTTATCAACAGGAAGATGTAAGATTTATATCCAAGGGTCTCACAAAAAGTATCACAAAGAAAATCACGGAGAGAGTGCCAGTCAGCTTTAAGGTAGTTGTAAGATGTATGATGATAGGGGGAATCTGATGATAAAGAAGAATGAGGTAACAGTTTTAGAGAGATAAAACTGTGATCAGAGGCACCTAAGAGTGAATGTAGAGAAACTGAGCACTGACTAGGATCAGAAACAAGACCTAAGTCGATTAGTGAAGGTAAATGATTCGGATTGTCTGGAAAGAGAGTTGGGAAGTTGACTATTTGAGTAAGAGATTGAGAAAAGCAAAAGTTGAGGGTCTTAATACCAGCAGAGTCACTGACACTAAGTTAAGCCATTCAGTTTGATGAGCATTAAAATCACCAACAACAATGATATTGGCTGATGAATAAAAAGAGAGGTCTTGGTCAATTTGATTAGAAATAACATCAAAAAGAGTGAAGACCTGAGATGAAGGAGAGCGATATAGAGCAAAGAGAAAGGCAATAGAGTGAAGTATGCACATGAAATTAAAGCACATAAAAAAATGGTCTGTAGGTTCAAACCTAGTTTCCTAAAAAATGGGTGAATCCTTATGAATGTAAATGCCCAGGTCAAGCATGTGGCTATAGGAGTCTTTACGAATTAAAGGAAGATAACCATCAACACTAAGATCACAAGATGAGACAGCTGAACTCAAATTAGTCTAACAAAAAGTAAGTAGGTCTGGTGAACTTTGCAAGAAATAAGACTCAACAGAAGAAAAGTTACTTCTAAGACCACAAATATTAGTGAATGATATGTTTAGCAAACTTGGTGATGACAGTGGTTTTTGGTGTTTTATAATTTTTATTACTTTATTCATTTTCAAATTTGTTAAAGAACTTGACTCGAAACATAGATAGCACTCAGTACACTGTTTATTAGCCCAAGCAATTGCCTCATTACTATTAATAAACCCTAAGACGTAACAAAGGGCTCTAATGTGGCCTTGGCAATCCACACCAAAAGTAAAAACAGAAGATAAGGAATCTACGAAAACAAGAGATTTTGCTACATGAAAAGAAACTAAAAAAACAAAAACTAAATCTGATCAAAAAAGCATTACTCATTCATATGTAAAAGGGACTACCTGGTTTTTAAAACTACTGTATCAGTGTCACATAGATTATAAACTTTGGGTTGAAAAAACAGGACCACTTAGTGAACCAATTCGTAATGTAAGAGGCAGGGTTATTACAATAATAAATGAAAACACTGGAATACAATTAGATAAGTGTTGCAATTCTGGTGAGAATGGAGGGACATCTACAACAGGATCACAAGGCCATAAATATTTTCTAAATAATTAATATATACTATGAAAGAATATGAACATATGAGCAAATTTTATATAAACAAAATACAAAAGAATCTATAAACAAAGTTCATAGTAGTGCATAGATAATTAAGAAAGTTCAACAGTCCTATGTTACTTTTATATTCTCAAATCAGTGTAACCTTAATGATGGTTATGGCCTTGGCAAATTATCTAAGGAAAGTCTAGACGCATACAATAAAGATATAAGAAACTATTTAAAGCTTCTTTCTTGTAAGATATTGCATTTAGAACAGCTTACAGATGTGATGAGTCGCTTTTTAGAGAGATCCGATCCTGGTGTTTTAAACCAAATTATCCATTCACATCCTTCAAAATTATCCATTCACATCCTTCAAGATATGTCAAGATTGTTTTTCAAATAAACATACAGATCTCAAGAAAGTTTTTGAAACTAAAGAGGTATTTTGATGATATATTTTAAAACCTTATTTATGATTAGTTATGAAGTAATTATATTTATTGCTTTTATTTTTTATTTTCAAATATATATATATATATATATATATATATATATATATATATATATATATATATATATATATATATATATATATATATATATATATATATATATATATATATATGTATATATATATATATATATATATATATATATATATATATATATATATATATATATATATATATGCAATATCAAACCATTAGAACGCTTTCCTTTTAATTGTATTGCACTAATGTTATTTTAAATTTGAATTTGATCAAATGTTTGAAGTAATAAGCTTCTTATTAATAAACAGTAGTAACCAGACCCTCAAATTAATTAAATTTTCGATTTTCTTTACTTTAAGTATATCTAAATTACTCTTTTAAATGCCATTTAAAAAAAATTTGAATATTTATCAAAACACTAATTTGTCAAAAATGTTCAAATTAAGTCATTTGAACCTAGTCCACAAAATTAGTTTAATATTAAAAATTTTAATTTTCCTACAAATAAAAAAAAATATCTTTCCAAAAAGTATTCAATGAGTTTTCTGGGATTTTTTAATCATTATTTATGATTCTATTCCCAAAACTTTGCATTCTGGATCTACTGTGTAGTGGAACAGTAGTTAGACAAGTCTGATAATTCTACAGAATTTCTATATTACGGATAACAGATGATGTTTTCTACCACTCTGGAAAACAAGGCTCAGTTAAGCACTTGTTAAATAGTTTTGAAAGTATAGACATAAATGACAGCTTCAGAGAACATGCCTTCAAGACTATAACAGGTATTTTGTCTGGACCACAAGCAGCAAAAAAGTCTAAACAAGAAATCACTTTAAATACCGAAGCTGGAGTGATGTGAAGGTCAAGCAATGGATCAACCTGATTATTGACTAGGATCAGGTAGGATGTGATCAGAGATAAGATTGAAATCTCATATTTTTAAAATCTTATTCTTAGCAAACAACTCAGGTTATTTTTTAGAAGAGGGAACAAAATCTGAACCATGCAAGAGAGAAGGAATAACAGATTTGCCCTTAGACACTGTTAGACACTGATAGACACTGTTAAAGATTCTCTAGAAGTCTCAGTGGCCTAATTTTTGAGATGAATTACAAGATTTTATGACCTTAGAATTGCAGATTTTGGCGACAAAACCTTTCTAACAGTAGTAATAGGTATGGAAGTGATGACTATGATTGGAAATTGCAGCAGCACAATGAGAGGAAAACCACAGAGAAGAGTGAGGCTTGACTTGGAATCGTTAAAAGGAAATAAAAGATTCCATGCCAACTGAACCCAAGACGTTACATAAGAAGCACATTATTCAGCAAAAAGATGACCAAAGGGCCATCATGAAGAAAATTAAGAAAAGAGTCCCAGTCAGCTTTAAGGTAGCTGTAAGAGGTACAATAATAGGGGGGTTCTGATAATGAAGAAGAATGAGATAATAATTTTTGATAGATCAAACCACGATCAGAAGCACCTAAGGGTGAATTTGAAGGAATTGAGCACTGAATAAAATCAAAAACAAGACATAAGTCGAGTATAGTAGGTAAATGATTCAGATTGTATAGAAAACAGGTTAGAAAATTAACTATTTATGTTAGAGATTGAGAGAGGCAAAAGCTGTCACTAGAGCCAAGCTATTCATTGTGATGAGCATTTAAGTTACCAACAAAAAAGATATTGGCTGAAAGATAAAGAGAAAGGGCACAGTTAATTTGATCAGAAATAACATCAAAAAGAGTCTTGAGATAAAGACGAGCATATAGAACAAAAAGAAAGAAAAACAGAGTGAAATGAATGAATGCACATAAAAGAATTGTCTGTGAATTAAGCCAAGCATGTGACTATTGAAGTTTTTATGAATTAAAGGATGACAATCACCAACATTAAGATCATAAGATGAGAAACTGAATTCAAAAATGTCTCACAAACTGGAAGTAAGTCTGGTGAACTTTGTAAGAGATAAGACTCAAAAAAAAAAAAGTTATTTTTGAAGACCACAAATATTAGTTAATGATAGATTTAGAGAACTTGGTGATGACAATTGTTTCAGTGTTTTATAGTTTTTTGTACTTTTTTTTGTACATAAAACATAGTTGTAGCTTTTATTTTTTATTATTGTTTTACAAAAAGTTATAGAACATGTGTACTGCTCATGTTTTGATTTTTAATTTTCATTTTTGAAATTAGATTTGTCATTTTAAACCATTGTTTTATTTACATTTAAAATTTTTTACATTGAAAATTATTTAGAAAATACTTTGAAAAAACAAGAAAGTTAAAAGAAATGAACAAAAATAAGTTATTTTGTTTTCATTGGATTTTATTATATTAAAATAAATAGATAACATACAAGTACCTAATGAAACTTGCAAATCAATATTTTTAAAATTATTAAAACACCTACTTATCAGTTTCTTTAACTTAAGTTTTTTGATTTTAAAAAACTCATTAGTGAATAGATATTTAACCATTTACTTAAAAATGCTTTCTCTCAACTTTATATGCAGAAAGATTTAATAGTATAAATAAAAAAAAAAAGATGTAAAATCCTTGAAAACATAAATCAACCAACAAAATTGATGAAAAATTCTAAGACCCCATAACATTTGATAACTTTAAAAGAAAAAAGAAAGGAAAGCAATTTATAAGGGAAGGAATTTAAGGGGAACTAAAGAGGAAGACCTAATACAATTTTATAAATTTTATTAATTTAATTTTGTATTCTTATAAGAAAGTATTCAAAAATTTAATTATAAAATAATTAGTTTAAGAGATAAAAATAGATTTAATTTCAAAAATACTGATGCTTATTTTGAAAATAGCCATTACGATAAACTTTTTAATAAATTGTGCAATTGTGTAATAATAAGTAATAATAAATTACCAAATTCAATTGTTGAAGCGCAGCCAGTTAATAAATTCAAAGCAAAAATAGAAAAACTATGTCTTGCAAAAATGATTTTAAATGGTTTTGTTTATATATGTTGTTTATGTGTTGGAGTTTAAATGGTTTTGTGGAGTTTTTAAAAAAAAAACTGCTAAATCTGAAATAGAGTCAACTTGAAGTTGATCTCATTATTTCTATGAATAAAAAAACATATTTCTATTTAAATAACATTCATATTTTTAATTCCTGTATCATGTAAACTTTACAAATTTTTTTTATACAAATATTGTATAAATAAAAGTAATCATAAAAAAATAAATATTACCTTTTCTACTGCCTTTAACCACCTCCTTTAATTTACTTAGATCCTCGTTTAACAAATCTAACAGTGGTATAACATAAAGATGCCCACCCTGATTTTCACTTCCAGTACCATAAACCATTCTTAATTCTTCTTTTGTTGAATAAAGTATAGGAGAAAAGTTTGATTCCTCATTTCTAGGTATTGCAATGGCTTTTAAAATATTCCCAGTTTTCCCACAAAAAAATAAAATTTTTGATGGCTGTCTAGTTTTATTGTAAGAGATTCTAATAACAAAAAAAAATTCACATGTTAACCACACTGTAAAAGATATATATAAAAAAACTAAGAAATAAAAAATATATAATCAACGCCAAAAAAAAACAGCCTAGTTTTTTTTACAAGACAAAATATTTAGTTAGATAAACCTCCTTTTAGATAAACCGCTAGTTAGATAAACTTTTGGCTTTAGATGCCTTTGAAGAGTTCATGTTTTGAGGTAATGAAAAGTTAAACCCTGAGTTTATTAAAAACATTCAAAAGTTGAACAACTGTTAAGCATCAAAAGAAGATAAATGTAAGTAGATGCTTCACTGAGCTTGTTCAGGAAGGCTTGGTAAGATTAATTACATTATTAATCAAAACCAGTTCAATGGGATCCTTGTTTGTCATGCAGAGGAAAGTGATATGGAATTATTTTGAGATGGTAATTACCTATTTCAACAAGATAATGGATTTTAAGCACACCACAAAACTTATCAAAACGTATGTTGAAAAACATATTAAAACATTTGTTGAAAAAAACATTGGAATGGTAGCCTGGTTAATCACCCAGTCCCAAATTCAGTTGAAAATCTATGGTTGATACTCAATGGTGTGATGAATGCAATAAAAAGCTTTAAATCATTGTTAACAAAACTTGTTAATAGCATGCTTCTGAGAATGATAACAAAAATACAGATTTAAGAGATTTTGCTTCAAAGAAAATAGTTTAATAAGGATAATAAAACAATATAATAGGTCTGCATATTTTGCACTAATAACATAGTTTGGCATAGTTTTGACACACTATTGTCTTTGTTAAACCAATATTACAATATACAATACAATGCTACAATACAATGCTACAATACAATGCAATACAATACAATATACAATACAATGCTTTGACATTAACTTTTTTTAAAAAACAACCTGAATTCTTAATTTTTTTAAATTTTACTCAAAAGTATTTTAAAAAAATGCACAAAATTCTAAAACCAGTTTTTTTTTGGCGTAGGCTTTTTCAAAAAAACTAATTAATAAAGAAAAAAAAAACTACACATGAAAGTCTCCGCCTTGAATCTGAACAACATCAGCAACTTGATCATTGTTTATATCATCAATAATTTGAGGCATGTACAATGTACCATGTTTGTTGCGAAATTTTTCATCTAAATTTAATTTTTTTTTAATTAAGTTACTTTAGTACATTTTAGAGAAATGTTTATTTACAATATTTAGTTATATAAAAATATTTATTTACAATCAATTTTATTTTATTATGTAATATTTTGTTATAATATATTATGGTATGAAATATAATGAATTTTTAAACAATCGAATTTTTATTATTTTATTTTTAGCTCACTAAAAATTTTTTGAAGAAAAAAAACTAAAAACACTTTACCAAAATATATTTCAAAGTTAGAGAATTAAAAGGGTTGTAACCAGGAATGCAGAGTCCCAAAAGGACTCTGGTATATCTCTAATTGTTTCAAGTCTGTAGTGTCCAGAAGTTCTAAACATATTTGTTGACTTACGATGACTATGAAAAAAAAAATTCATGAGATTCAATGACTTGAAACATATTGTTTTTAAGTCCAGAGTCCTGGAGTCCTTGCCGCCATCATGCTTATGGACACTGGGTTCAAAAAATGAACCTTTCTCTTACCTAAAAGTCTTAATTTTTTTCCCATTAGTAATCCATAAACTTATTTATATTTCTAGAGCTTTTGCATACTAAAAAGATAAAGTAATGTTTTTGTGATTTTCAAATCTGGAGTCTTTTTTGGGGCTCCGCATCTATGGTTGTAATGAGAAAAGTAGTCTCCTCAACTGTATTGGTCCTCTCAGGCTTGGGGAGATAAATAACAATAAAAAAACTTCAATAGCCTGTGTAAAATATTTATTTACATTGTTATAATTTTTAAGTAACGCTGATTAATTCAACACACATACTTTACCGGGTTACCACTACTAAAACTGGGGCTGAAATTAAGGATATTAAGGAGATTTAAGGAGATATTTTACTATTATTTAAGAAGATTTAGTCGCAAACAACAATTTTTTGAAGGAAAAAGTAAGGAGAATTAAGGAGAAAACAATTACACTAAAAACAGAATCTTTCTTTTTTCAATCAATTTTAAATACAAATAGATAAACTATTATAAATAAAAAAAGAAATATTTATATATATATATATATATATATATATATATATATATATATATATATATATATATATATATATATATATATATATATATATATATATAATATATATATATATATATATATATATATATGTTGTCAACATATAAATTCTTTTTTTTTTCCAACAAGTTTCTTTTTTTTTGACATACAGCTTCTCTAGTAACTCTTGTTTTTCACAAGTAGCTCTTTTTAAATGCATTTTTAATACATTTAGTGATACAAACTAAAAAAACACTTATATTTAAGGCTTAAACCTAAGGCTATTCTTTTTTCAGCACGGAATCCAATTTCATCAGATCACTTTTTTAAATTCTCAATCATAGATAATGTCTGTCGAATTTCAGTACTGACAATTTCAATATCTTCTATAATTTTTCTTTTTGCTTCCATTTTTACTGTTTTTTCTACAGACAGGGCTTTTAAACGTTGATCATCAAAATACTTTTTTCTTGCTTGTTTGCAATAATCTAATAAATCTTTTGTTACTTCAACTTCATGAGCCATGAACCCATGAAATGTGAGGTAATCTTGGATTGAACGTAAAGAGATAATAGTGTCTGGGGACTTATTGCCATCGATCAGACTTTTA
>NC_061165.1:48006244-48041244 GCF_022113875.1 Hydra vulgaris
GTAAAAAATATGTTATTGAACATACTAATGTAAAAAGGACCATAAAGAAAATAAGTAGAAAAATGCAACTACGACATGATAAAATTGGTTTTGGTTGAATAATTTGTTTTTTAGTGTTGCCATAAGGTTTATCTCTTTGAGTTGAATTCTTATTTTGTGAATTATAAATTTCCAACTCTTCCCCATGATAATCTGTAAAAAGTTCTTCCTCTGAAAAATCTGACACTTCATTGTTATTACTATTGTTTGTCACAGCAGCCTGATAAAAATGTTGTAAAGCCATATTATATTTGTGCTGCATCATTGTTTCTAAAAAAAAGATGCGATAGTTAGAAACAATTATTAAGACAATAACCAATTTTTTTGTTTTGTGAAAATTACAACATACTATATTACTGTAAACAATTACAGACAAACCACTTAAAAAACTAATACTCAATTTATCTATATATTTTTAAAATATACAATTAATATAATATATAAACCTATAAATTCCTATATAGATTAGTGTTCCCTTGTGCTAATTTTGCAAACTATTTTTTCCCTGTTAAAAACTCTTTAAATTATTAAAATTATTAAAAACTTTTTAAATTATTTCAAAAAATATAAATTTTTTGAAAAAATAAATAAATAAATAAAAATATAAATTGTTCTACAAGTAATGTTTTTGCAATACTCAAACTAAAACTATTAAAGAAACTACTGGTATACCTAAGAATTAAAAAAACATTAAAATTAATTTTTTCTATCAACTTATTTAATCAATTTTATATAAAATCCCCTAAATATGTAGTTCTTAAATTTCATACCTATTTTCTATAAAGTAATTTGATATAACAATTGACAGAGAAATTATAACCTTACTATGATCGATATGCCTCGCTTAGCACCAAGATTATATTTTTCATTCTATTCATTTTTTTTTATACATTTCATTCTTAATATGAACAGGATGATCATATTATGCTTGTAATTGATATTTTCATGATAAACTATAATATCAATCATATTTTAATATGATCAACCTGTTCATATTATGAAAATCATAAATACATTATAAAATTAGATTCTAAATAAAATCAACTTAGTTAGATTGTTTTATATACATAATTATACTTACACCAAAACAATGCAAGTATAAACTTAATAAAAATGTTATATCATACAAACAAGCAAATATTTAACATGTTGTTCTATACATTGATATCATATCATATAAAATATATAAAACAACATTATCAATAAATTTTATTGAAAGTATCATATATTTATTTTAATTTATTCTAGTAGAATAATTTGACTATATATTTCTGTATAAAATATAGTACAACAAATCTGCCTTATCTTATTATTATTTTAACTCGTTCTACACAATGTCTTGTTATTACCTTAAGCTTTATAACTATTCTTATTTTTATTGTTATTAATAGTATAGCTTTTATTATTATTAGTATAACTTCTATTATCATGGTTACATTATATCTATTACATTGTTACATTACTGCTATTATTATTGTGTATATTGTTATAAATATTATTTTTGTTTAATAATTGTATTACCATAATACTAATGCTATTTCTGTTATTATTATATATATCTAAATATATTATATATCAAAGTTAGGATTGGTCAATATTATAACAATGTATTTTAATTGAGTTAAAACACAGATTTACACAATATAAATGGCTAGGGAAAAGCAGTTTAAGTTGTTGTTTGCGGGAAAGAAACTTGGAATATTTATGCTTTAACACGTTTAATAAATCGTTTTAATTAAGAATGCTTTACGGACTTGCGAATAATTTGTTAAAATTGTGATTACGAAGTTTATTACCGATTACTCATAGACAAAGAAGTTTACGAAGGCAAAGATTACGAAGTTTAGAAACTTTGAACATAGAAGCTGATTAATAATGTAAGTTTATATGGTCGAAGTATAGAAAGGCGAAGTCGAAAACTATGGCTATGACTTCGGTGGCGAATTTGAAATAGAAATAGGGTTTTCATTTAAATTCGGTAACAATTACTAAGTTTCATTTAACTTTAAGTTAAATTCAAAAGTTAATTTTTTCCAATTAAAAAAGCAAATTGTTTATTAAATATAATACTTGTTTTACGCATGGACCCCGAGAGCTTTAATGACGCCCGGGGCATAACAGCAAACAGTCGCCCCTATTATTATGCACCCCTACAATAAATAATTAAAAGGAATATAAATTAAAAGCATGAACAAGGAACTTAATTAAAAGCATGTTATATGTGTATATTATACAAACTAATAACAGTATTTTTAATTTTAATACTGTTGTTTAACTTTCATATTTTTATGAAACGCATCTGAATTAAATAACACACTGCAACACATTTAACATTTACTAATTAGGATTAATAGACAGATTCTTCAAAATTATTATTTAAAATACGTTTTTTTTTTTGCTTTTTTACTTGCAAATTATTATTTTGTCATCTAACGACAGAGATCCAATTCATTTTCAACGTGAATGCTCGATAGACGCTCTTATTCTATAGCCCAGTAGGCACGGGACTAAAAAACTTGCATTTTGAAGCTCTTTTTATTTCTATATTTATATATTTTTTCAATTTTGCTGTAGAAAGTTACAATTTATAATATAACTTAAACAATAAGACAAATGGCTGGAGCAAGAGCTCCATTGGAGCAATTAGCCCCATTGTGGCTTCATTACAGGTCGTTTTTTACAATAAAATATATAAAATCGTGATAAATGCTTTTGATAAAATATATATAAAATGTGTAAAACTACGTTTCACAATTGATATAACTGTTAATAGATAAATTCGTTTTGTAAAATAAATTTCGAATAAACAAAAGTAAAAGCAGATAAAAGAAAATAAATTGTGCTAGTTTATAATTTTTTACTAAAAAAGTAAAAGAAAATTTAAGTCCGTAGATAATAAAAAGCGTTTTGATTCAGATTTAAATTGTTCAAGTTTCTTTTGATAGCAACAATCTGGGGAATAAATTTTCACAAATAAGGTCCACGGTGTTGGATTGAGAATGAATTTAACTTTAATGTAAATTTTGGGATGGCAAAATTGTTATATGAGAATCTAGTATGATATTAATGACTTATTTCGCTAAAATAGGGTTGAAATATCGGCAAAGTCCATATTTTAATATTGCTTTACATAAACTGTAAAACAAAATGTTAATTTTGCATACATTCAACGCTCCAAGTTTGCATAAGAGAGGTTCACAAGACATTTTTTGCCTACTCCAAAGACAATGAATTCGTCAGCCCTAAAACATAGTATAATATGTGCCTGCCCAGGCCATGTTACCATAGCTTAGAAGACTATGTGTTAATGAAAAATATAAAATTTTTAAGGAAATGATATTAAGGAAAAGTTGGGTTTTATCATTAATGAAATATTTCTTGAGAACTTTTCCTCTAAAGCGTTTATATGTTTAATATCCACGACAAATTTTCATCCAAGGCGACACCTAGAAAGTTTATGAAAGTTTCTCTTTTTATATTAGTATTATTTATTTTTAGATCAGGTAGTTTAAGAGAAATTTTTTTATTTTTATATTGTTTATGAAATAGGATGAATTTGGTCTTTTTGACATTCAAAGAGAGTTTGTTACACCTGAACCATTCGTTTATTTTATGTAATTCTTTGTTGAATAAATTTTATGTAATTCTTTGTTAAAAAATGTCTTAATGTCTCTATTGAATAAAAAAAGTTGGAGTCATCCGCAAATAAGATTAAATTTTATAAGTTTGATGTTGAATATAAATCATTTATATAGAGTAAAAACAATAATGGTCCAAAGTTCGAGCCTTGGGGAACCTCGCAAGTTATGGCACCATTTGTTGTTTTTGTTGTTTTATACTGAATATATTGCTTTCTGTTTGATAAATAATCTTTAAACCAAAGTAAGTTGCTATTTTTGCTCCAGGTTCTTTTAGAAGAATGTTGTGATTTACAGTGTTAAAAGCTTTAGAAAGATCAATAAAAACTCCTAGCGTTAAGCAATCATTACTAAAAGTATTAGATAATTGAGTAACTAGCTCAATTATAACATGGTCGGATGAGTGGTTTTTTTTAAAATCCAAATTGTTTACGGTATAAAAAATTGTTTTCCATCAAATGATTGTAAAGTCTATTATACATGAAGCGTTCTAGTAGTTTGGAAAAAAATGGTAAAACTGCTTCAGGTCTATAATTATTAGTATCAATGTCATCCAGATTTAAAAAAAGGGGTAACTAGGGCAGTTTTTAGTTTATCTGTGACAATGCCTGATTTCAGTTAAATACCAAAGATGTGATGCAATGGTGGTTCAATATTATTAAATACTGATTTTACAACAAAGTTACCGACTTTATTAAAGCCCGCACTTTTGTTGTTTTTTAAAGTATTTAAAGCGATTCGCAATTTATTAGAATCTAGATTTGCTTCTTTCATAATTTTTTCTGATGTTAGGTTCTTAATCAAGTAAGATTGAAATGTTGCAGAACTCGATGGCATTTCTGCTGCTAATTTGTGAACCACATTAAGAAAAAAACTATTTAGATATTCAGCTATTATTATCTTATTACTGACTAACTTACCATCAATCAAAAGCTTTTCTGGCGGATTGCTTTTTGTAAAGTTATTTTAAACGTTGAAAAATTATAAACCCTATTTTTAACGTTCTTAAGATGTTATTTTTATGTCAAGTGCCAAATCAAACTTTTTTTTAATCAATCTTTATTTTTATTTAAAGGTCTTTCACCTTCTGTGACAGATAATGGCATCGTGTTAAAAGTTCGAATTACACTGTTACGGAATACATTTCCGTATTTATAAAAAAGGTACTAGCGTATAGCGTAAGGTGTTGTTAAAATAAAAATGATCAGGTATATAGGTGTTTGCCTATGATAACAGTATTAGCGTACGAAAGAAAAGGTGTTCGCGTAAAAAGGTGTCGATGTAATAAGGCTAAATATTCCAAAGCGCGTTTGATTTATTTGGCGCGAACAATATTTACAATGCCTTTTCCTTGTGTTAAGTGTTCATTTATATGCAAATCCGTTGGTAATTTGTTATTTCACTAATTAGTTATATACCCATATGCACTTATGTGTATATATTATCGTTAACAATGGCTTGGTCGAGATATTGTTATGAACTTCGTCAGCGCAGACCAGAATTCGATTCCCGGTAAAGTCGTAATGTAGTTTTTTTTGTTTTAATAATGGATCAAATAAAAATACAAACTTAAGGCGGACGTTTTTTTCAGGCACCCTTCTTTAGTACGTCCGTAAAAAAAGAATCTTATGCGAGATCAGTAATATTGAAAATTAAGCCTAAACCTAGTACCGAGGGTAGACTACCAATACCCCTTAATTGGGAGGCGGAAGGCCAGGAAAGAAGCAGCAAACTTTGTGCCCTTTTGGTATTTTAAGGAGCTTTTTATTTTAGCAAAACCTAGTGGTAAAATTTGGAAGATTTTGAAACCCTAATAACACATTTTTTAAGGGGCCTTTGACCCATTAGCCACGGCACTGCTAAAACCTGTTTTCTTTCGATTCAAAATAATAGGTTGCCTGAAATACGTTTTACTCAGGGTCAGTGTATAAAAGGTGGCATGTGTGCATTAGGGTGTCGGAAAAAAAAAAATACCTACAAATATTTGGGATTTGATCTGTAGAAAAATAAAATACCCAGTTACCATAGTTACCATAGTTCATCTAGTCAACAATTGCAAGATGTATATCTTGAAAATTTGGATATAACATTTTTTCCGTTTTTTTGTTACTTTTACATTTCTAATAATTGTTAAGAAAAAAGCATTGTTGTTAAAATCGTACAGAAAGATTTATTAGATTTACTCGTTAAATAATTTTAACTTGTGGAGAAGTGTTCGCAATATCAGTTTTTATTTTTTTTAACATGGAATGTTCAAAAACAAAAATAAAGCAAGGTGCAAAGAGAAAATACAATTACTCAATTAGTCCTAGAAGAACAGTTTACCTTCATAATTATCCTATAAACAAACTGCCAAATAAACAAACCAAATGCCTTCTGTGGAAAATGTATTGAGATATTACCTATTTTTAAACTCTGAAAAAAGCTACAGGTTCAGGCCGTCAAAGTATCACATTGCGTGTCCACAAAAACGTCTTGGATTTGAACTATTGTGTTTTAAAGGAATTTGTGTTAATCATTTTGGGATCAATTGTGTTGTTGCCAAAGTTATTTCTGTATGGATCAAAGCAGGTTTTGGAGATTATATTCAGAAAGGAGCTCAAGTAAGGTAATTAGTAACCTTTAAAATAATGAATATTTTTTCACTTCGCACTTGTTTTTTGTTAGCTTAACTGTAATTGTTATCAATAAAATAATTTTTTTTTATTATTTACTTAGGGCCAAATTAAAGAAGTTCATTAAAAAACACACTAAAATGCTAAAAATGAAATCACTTGAGTTTAAAGATAAAATAAAACATAACATTCTAGTAGAAGGATTCGAATTAAGTATTCTTTTTAATATTTCAAAAATGGATTTCGAGCAAAAATTAAGAGCAGCTAATAATGATCTAGATGTGGTTGAAAATGATGTAGAATTCTTTAAAAACCAAATGAATGAAAGGAAAATGTTCATTGAGCAAAAATATGATACAGCTTACAGAGCTAGAACTGAAAAGAGGAGACTATAGAAAAACAAAAATAAAAATAGATTCATAGAGTTTGAGAAAGCCATGATAGTAGTATATTAATTTGTAGTAAAATTTTAGATGGATTTGAAACAGCTGACTGCAAATTTGACTCTTCAACAGATGATAAATTTGACGAAAAACTTATGACGAAAAAAAGAAGGTAATTGTAAACTACTACGTTTTTAAAAATAATTTGTATTTATAATCAAGTATTTATTTATTTCCAGAACAACTTTATTATTAATAGAGGCATATTAACTCAACAACAAATTTAAATAAACAATTTATTTATTAAACACTTTTACATTAAAGAAAATGACTAAAAATAATCAGCTAACTCTTGATGAGCTTATTGAAGCAACTTCAATAAACAAGATATAGTATTGGAATACAACCTCAGACCGGATTTTAAGAAATAAACATCTCTAGGTCTTCTGTTCACAGAAAACGGTTTTAGATAATTCAGTCAACAGGGGACTTTCTAAGAATGCAAATTATTTATTTACATTTTGACACTAAACTAGTTAAAGAAATTTCAGAAGATCTTTAAATATCTGTTTTATATGACAGCCTCATACTTGTTTATGAGAGCGTTAGCTCTCCAGATCCCCCACAATCTGGAGGATTAGGAGAGCTAACGCTCAATGGCTGTGAGCGTTAGCTCTCCAGACCCTCCAGATTGTGACAATATATTGCTTGGGATTGTCCAATTAAAAAATGGTACTGGAGCATACCAGGCAATTTTACTAATAAAATTATTAGAATATTACGAGTGCGTTAATCAACTGTTTGCTTGCTGCTGCAATACAACCAGTAGTAACACGGGCAAATATGCTGGAGCAATTCAATTGCTTAGCGTAAAACTTAACCTCCCTTTAATATGGTTGTTATGCAGGCATCACATATATGAGCTGTATATGTCTCACTTCATGGAAATACTTACAGGAAAGACAAAAGTTCCCTATAAAACATTTTATTTAAAGTTAAAAAAAAGTGAAATGAAGTTTGTACAGAAGTAAACCCTCTAAATAATATTGTAAAAATGAGTTGCAAAAAACTTATATCATGTTCGGAAGTTCTACTCAAAAATACTTTTGCAAGAAGTGATTATAGAAATCTTTGCCAGCTGGTTGTTTTTTATCTAGGTGGAAATGTAATAAAATTTTAAATTCCATCAACCTGGCGCTTGTCATGAGGCACGTTTTATGGCAAATGAACTTTACCTCCTTAGAAATGACAAAAAAATTAGAAATGACAAAAAATTAGAAATGACAAAAAATATTGTTAAAATAATGGCAGAAAAAAAAGAAAATGAGGTACAGAAGAAAAGTTTTTTTACCGCCATTCTTTATGCCCCATGGTTTTTAAAAAGCTCTTAGTCTACAAAAGCACCCAAGAATGACCTTGATGCTTTCAGGACAAGTCTTAAAATACAAGAGCAATACGATGACCAATTAGGAAAATATTTAACGAGTATTAAACGACATTTTTGGTACTTAACTCCTCAGTTTGTTGTGTTAGCAATGAAAAAATAAAGATGATTAATAGTCTACTTAAATTTCCTATGTCTACATTTCATATTGGGTATCCTCAAATTATTTTAGTTCTTAATTCCGAAACAACATTACCTCTTCTGGTTGGTCCAGAATCTTAATATCTTTTTGAAATTATCGGAATTTCAAAAAGCGAAGTTGAACTGAAAGTTTTCGTAAGTTCTGTTTATTTGTAAAATATCTCTCTACTAATGATTGTGCAGAAAGAAACATCAAGATTATACATGACTTTGTGAAGCTTATAAATGACTTTGTGAAGGCATCTACAAATGATGGTCAAGCTTATACAAGACTTTGTGAAGGCATCTACAAATGATGATCAAGCTTATACAAGACTTTGTGAAGGCATCTACAAATGATGATCAAGCTTATACAAAACTTTGTGAAGGCATCTACAAATGATGATCAAGCTTATACAAGACTTTGTGAAGGCATCTACAAATGATGATCAAGGTTATACAAGACTTTGTGAAGACATCTACAAATGATGATCAAAGGCAAAATAAATGCTTGTTCCAAAAGATCATAGAAAAAAAAAACAAGCCAAAATGCCAAAATATCAATTCACAAGAGCATATACTTTATAACTGTTTTCCTATACGTTTAATTTAATAAAAAAAGATTTTTAACTTTGTGATGCATTTTTTCTCTCTGTTATGGTTGTTTACTTAATTATTTAATTCTGCAAAATAAACTTGTAAGTTTGGGTTTTTTATATTTATTGAATGAAAATTGTCTCAGTAATTTGCGCGTAAAATCGCAAAAAAATATAAATCTCTCTGAATTTATAATTACACATCTAGCAAAGCTGAAAATTTTGGATCAAAATTTTCTGTATATTCTATCTTTATAGACCAAATCACATAGTTTAGAGGGTATAGTCTCTTGGTTTTCAAATTTTCATCATTTTTTGGGACACCCTAGTGTGCATGGGTGCCCACAGCACGATGTTCCAGATAGAACCCTTTCACACATTGCGCAAATTCTAAACTTAAGCATGTTTATACCCATGCCAAATGAGGAGGCCTTGCAAAAAAATGGTATGGCAGAGGCCTGCAAACTAAAACCCTAAAACGTTAGCCACCCACCCCAACCCTGCCCAAACGTGAGGGCACTTATTTAGTAATATTTTAAACTTTGCTATCTAAAACTAAAGTTAAACTTTTCAAGAGATTTTAAATTTCGTAAAAAAATATTGTAAATTACAAATGCTATGACCAGCTTATTATTTTTCTTTCGTACACCTCTCGAACAAAAAACATTTAACAACTTAAACAAAAAGCGACAACATTTTAGTCAACAAAATTTTTGTCAACAAAAACTTGACAAACCTTTCAATTTGTCATTTGCAGCACGAAAATCAAATGCATTGACACCTACAATATTCATCATCAATGGAAGAGAGAGAAACCCTTTCCTCAAATGGAAATTGATGGCTGAGATTGTTCAATTGCTTTCAAAATTTTACTAGTTCAACATCCTTTAACAAGGTTAGCTCTGCTTTTAAATTACCTCATCTTTCGTACTTCTACACCAATACAACCTCTTTCAATTCATTAAAACTCAACAAAATCTCCTTACTTACAGAAAAAATCTCCTTTTACATTATTTTTATCACCAAGACATGGTTTAATGACCATTCAACTCCCTCTCTACCAAATTACAATCTTTATCGTTTAGACCGTCGAAACCGAATCGGAGAGGACGTAACTATTTACACAAACAATAAAATCATCTCAAACTAACCAGAAGATTCCCTACTACATAAAGATTTTGTTTGTTACTATTCAAAACAATTAAACTAAATTTCCCAGAGATTACATGGACTACCAATTCAGTCTTCTCCTCTAGTAAATTGGTCTTGGTACTTTATTTATCTCTCTTTTTCAAGATTGTCATCTTTACCAAATTGCCACCGCCTCAACTTTCAAATCTGTTAATCGCCCTATGACAAGCACTCTTGATCTCTTTATATGTGACTCAATATTTCGTACTAACGATATCAATATCGTTTCTCTACTCGGCTTGTCGGAGCAATATAATTGCTCTATCACCTGGCAAACTGGCTTCCAGCATAAAGTTATTTCAACAACTCTAAATTCTTTTACAAGCTTGGTAACTATAAAAAATCAACGAAGAATTCAATAAGATTGACGGATTTATTTTTAAAGGCTTGAACGTAGAACAATGTTACTAACTATGGCTAAACAAATATAATGAATGTTGTCTTCAATTCATCCCTCGTATGTCAAACAAATCATTCCAAAAAAAAAAACAACCATAGGAGACAAAAAAACTATTGTCTCTAATTCGATTTAAAAAATCGCTTTGGGGTTGTAACTTCTGTTCAAAATAGAAAATCACATCCCTGGTCCAGCAAACTAGAAGTCGCTCTTCACTGAAAACCTTCAAATTTGTTCTGGCCAATGATAAACGCCCTAAAAAACTATTTTCATTCATAAATAGTTGAGAAACAACCGAATAGATCTCAGCTATATGAAACAACCTTAACTATACGAATAGATCTCAGCTATATGCATTTCCAGTTCAAGTTAGATCATTAGCTCCGACAAAATTACATTAGCTAACTTACTCAACAACCAATTTCAAACAGTTTTTAGCAAAAAACCATCCAAGGATCAACTCGTGTGATTTACTCATATTTCTCCATACTTCCATTCAGTAATAAACTCTGAGTCCATGGTAGTATGCAGCTCATGGTGATGGTGGTGATAGAGCAGGATCAATACTTGCACGATTAGATGCCACCATTTCATCAAATTTATTTTTCCTGATCTGTTGTAGACTAAAACAAGCTGAATGAGCTAGCTGAAAAAAAATAGCTCTTTTGCCAATACTATCAGTTAAAATGTTTTCCTGATAAAACAAATCTGCAGCAGATTTCAATTCATTTGAATTTTTCAACTTCGTAAAACTTGTGGTTTTGCCGAAGTGGATTGCTGATGTTGTGTCACACCCAAAAGTGTTAAAATAATACATAATTTAAAAGATTCACTTGTATTTACAACTTTTTGAATTTTATAACATACTCTTTAATCTGCAGCCTTATTTTGTGACATTGTTTTTAAGAAGGTGCCTTGAGGTTGTGTTCCAGTATGTACATGATGTATCAATAGACATAAAATATTAGTGTCATCTGAATAAATTGTGACTGACTCAATATTATCAATCTCAAGCGCTAGCTTAACAACACTTGTGTCTGCATCACTGGAACAACAAATACCTTTAAAACCATTGTTTTATAACTTCAATGCTAAAAACCTGACAAAATCATTTTTGTTTTTGTAGTTACTTAGGAAAATACTTCTTTCTGCTGGGCATGAATTGAGATCATCGATTTCAACTGTTTGTGATAACCATTAAAAATGATCGTGTCAAGTTGTAAGTGTGAACTTATTCTTTTTTCATCATTTATTGAATCAATTTCGAATGAAATTCTGACAACGTGTACAACTGTCTCTATGTCTCTTTCTAACAATTTACATATAGTATTGAATGATGTCATTTTGTTACTGCAAGTAGGACGTCCAGATGTTGAATATTTTGGTAAAGGGTTTTTAAAGCTGGGTCTATATAATACGTGATATCTGCCTTCTGCTGCTACTAGGTCATTTACACTGGTTAAACGTACTTCTATAGTTTTAGCAAGTTGGTCTTCACTATTGCGGCGTATGTTAAGATGGTGGATTGTATGGCTGATTTTTTTGTACGTACTTCTTCAAATCTGTTGCGATTTGAATTTTTTCTGTCATAGATACAATAGCAGTCGGGGGATGTTTTTTCTTGCTATAATCAGAATACTTCGAATCTACATGATTCGAATGATCATGTGTTGTTACACCTTCTCCGCATATTTCATTCGATAAACCAGTTTCAATTTTACCTTTTATTAATATCTTTTCTTTAAATAAAAAGTCCGTCATAAACTGTTAGTTTATCGTAATTCATTTTTTGTAAACTTTATTTTAAGAAAAACATGCGCATAAAGAGCATAATAAAGCGTTGATTTTTACTTAAAATAAAGTTTACAAAAATCGAATAACGATGAACTATGATTATGAATAAATATGAAATTTCTTGTATAAATAAATCAAATAAATATGAACTTTTATAATTCCTAATTTCTTGTAGTGTTAGTATACGAGCATGGTTGTATACTAACACTACAATGCTGATGCTGATCCAATTATATGTACTGATGCTGATTGGGTCCAATTTACTTTATAACAGTAAATTAGACCCAATCAGCATCAGTACCCGTTACACGTTCTACTGGGAGATCCATGTCACTGTTTTACCTGATCGAAGTCCTGCTGAATGTAAATCAACTATTAAACAGACTCAGGTTGAAGCTTTGTTTTTTAGTTTTAACGATTTTCATGCTTGTTGAGAAGACTAATTTAGAGGTTGTAGAGGAGATTGGTATGCACAACCAACGTCGAGCTTGTTCTTCCAGTAAATAAAATATATGCAGTAAAGAAAGTATATCCTTTTCATCATTCTAATGCATTGCACTATTTTTCTGCTTTTAATCTGTTCATAGACATGTAAGTGTCCCATTCTGTCTCAATATCGCTCTTGCACTTAATATTGACAGTAAATTTAACTGCAGCATTATATATTATACATTGTATTATATTAATACATTAGTAATCATTTTCCGGGTAATTTTACAAAGGGATTGTCTATAAATTACGTAACGCCATTTTTGATCGTTTTTGACCTTCCTCCACCCTCCTCACAAAATCGTAACACTTGAGTAGCAAGTTTTGTGAGTCGACGCAAAACCACTAACCCCTCCCCCCTCATAAAACGTAACGTAATTTATGAAAGACCCCAAAGTGAATTACTTATTCTGCAATAGCTATTCATTATTCTAAACGTTTGTTTGTAATTATAGTCCAGAGGGAATTGTTTGCGTAACAATCTTTCTAAAACATTATAATGTGAAATTATAATTATTTAAGTATATAACATATTCATTTTTATATGGAATTATAATTATATAAACATATATATATAACTACATATTATAAAAACAAATAAATAACAAATATTAAATTCAAAAATATATCAAGAGGAACACAGTTTCATACTCGAGAAGCCAGTTTTAAAGAACTTTCTCACTTAAAACAAAAAAACTTTGTAGACAAACAACGGTTTCTTTTTGGCTAACACATTACCTAATATTTTGCGAGAAAAAAAAGCCGTAATTAAAAAAAATGTTAATTTGCATTAAATTTGGTATAGCTGAAGAATTACAGATTTTCTGATAAAATCTCGTTTTATCTTGAAATGAAGCGAGATTAGATTTTTTATTTATCGTTATTTTAAAATTGCCTTAACTACACTTAAAATTATGACAGTGAAAAAGATAGAGTATCCGAAGGATAAAGTGAAGGCGACTTAATAATAGGCCTAGAGGATGTTTGCTATTTATATTAATTTAAATGGTAATTTTTTTCTTAAAAACTAATTTATATGGTTTGCATCTATATTTAATATTATTTTACCATTTGGAAATACAAACTTTTAATTTTTCTTAATTAGACATAAATATATATGAATAAGATTTTATAATCATGAGAATAAATTAAGGTGGCCATACACAATCTTTTTATAAAAAGTTTTTTTTTTGGCTTAATTTTTGCTCAAATTATTTAGGAGGAAGCATGTAAATTTTTTTTTTGAAAATCCAGCAGCAAGTGTTTTTGGGAAATTTTTTGTAAGCCTATTTTCCTATATATTTTTTCTTCCTTAGTTACCATTTTTTATTTTGGTTCCTAAAGGTATTTATTTTTTTATTTGACCTATTATACAGTTACTTTCTTCCCCTGAAAGCTTTCTTATTATATATAATCATGCTTATGACATATTGGCTTTTTGTTATATTCTTAAAAGGTTAGGATTTAAGGTTAAAACGTAAATTCTTGTTAAACTACATGCTTAAGTTAAGTACTTCTAAGAAGTTCAAAAGTAGTTATAAATTTAAAAATCTACTCAACTTCGATATCAAAAATCAAAGAAAATTTGTACGAAAAACTTTTTATGTAATTCTCTAACTATGTCAAAACTCAAAGACCTCTTATAAAGACCTCTAACCAATCTTTGTCTAGTTTCTCAGTTTTACAGTCACTTTCTACTCAATTTACAAGAATAGCTTTTTGTGATCGGTCTAGTAGTGAAAAAGTGTTTTTTGAATCTTCTAACGACTGTTCTCAAAAAATAAAATTACCTGTTGCTCCGATCAAAATTTATAAAATATTGACAAATAAAAGTGCTGACAAAAAAAATGTCAAATTTAATTAGTACTAGTCCTGTTACAAGAAACTCTACTTTCCATCTTTGTTTATCTCCTGTAACTCAAAGAGTACATTTAGCTGCAGGCGGTTATAAATTAATTGACGGAAAGTTGTTACATGAAAAACTTTAAGATTTTACACTGAGAAGTCTTTGTAAAAAATATTCTCTTAGTCCTCTAGCCGTCATACAAATATTGACTTGCTGAAACACTTATTTTTAAATGCTCAAGCTGTTTATAAGAAAATTTATTTGAAACTAGTTTACGTGTCAAATCCTTCAAAATCTTTGCTCTAGTTTCACTAAAATGTAAAATAAAAATCGAAAAAAAAATTTTTCAATAAAATGTTCATAAAAATGAAATAAACATAAGTTTTAGCTTTATTAATTTAATTTTTTTTTGCTCATTTTCTAGTACAGTATGTATAGAGAACATTTGTTATATTTGATTTAAAATGAAGTTTTTCTTGAGTTAGTAGTTGTTAAAAAAAATAGTTGGTAAAAAGTAGGTGGTAAGTTGTAGTAGTTCTTAGTAGATAGTAGAAGTAGTTCTTAGTAGATAGTAGAAGTAGTTCTTAGTAGATAGTAGAAGTAGTTCTTAGTAGATAGTAGAAGTAGTTCTTAGTAGATAGTAGAAGTAGTTCTTAGTAGATAGTAGAAGTAGTTCTTAGTAGATAGTAGAAGTAGTTCTTAGTAGATAGTAGAAGTTCTTAGTAGATAGTAGAAGTTCGTAGTTAGAGTTTTAGGAGTAGTAGTAGTTCTAGTAATTCTTGAGGTTTGAGGTTTGCTATGATTTTTCATCAAAATTTACTTATTATTGCTGATCATGTAAAAAAAAAATAAACAAATATTTAAAATTTTTTAATTTTTTATTATTTGTTTTCAAATAAAATCAATTAAGTTATTTTTTTCCAAAAAAAACTTTCTGGTGATCAACCACCTTAAAGAATTGTCAATAGTATGCTCATTTGTTTAAAAGTTGCTCTATGCCATCTATTCAAAAGTACAAGTCAAAATTTTCATTTAAAATTACAAAAATTTAATATTTGACTAGTCTGAGTACTGATTATTGCTTATTAATCAATTCCTTTTATATTCCAAAGAAAAGTGTACTGAAGTAGAACAAAGTAATATTTACATTATTTATTGATGTGACAATCTTTTATTGTTTATTATCTTTATATTTTAGTTTTATTAAGAATTACTATTTGTAAATTATACGAGTCGCATACTTTTTTGATGTAAACCTAAGAAGTTAGCATGTAAATAATATTATAATGTTATTAAAATATTATTTAGTTCTATATATACATTACATACCAATTTCAAAAAAAAAGTTTATATTTACTAGGCTTTTTATTGTCCTTAAACCCATCTGCACCTGCTGCGGCTGGTATTTTTATTATTTATAATTTTTTTTATTTTTATATTTATAAAATTTTAACTTTTTACAATTTTTCTTTTGTTAATTTTAGTCTCATCTAATATTGAATTAATTTCTCCTTTGATGACCAGTAAGTTTGTTTATTAGGAATTACTAATCATTAAGTATATGAGTAGTATACTTTATTAATGTATACCTTAAAAGTTAAAATGTAAATGCTTTTAAAATTTTACAATTCTTTTTATTTAATGCGAATTGCAAATATGTCCTTTAGACGCTAAAATCTATTTTTTTGAGGCCTAAGTAAGTTATTGATTGATTTAGATGATGTTATGTTAGAGAGAACTGTTGTCAGAATACTTTGTCACAAATAGTATGATTCTGACTACTCAAAGTCTGTTATTTATGATAATAAAGTTGAAAAAGTAAATAAAAGAAAAAAAGACAAAATTTACACTATTCCTTACTGGAAACAAGATCAAACTGAAATTGAAGCTGTTGAATATTGCATGAAAAAGTTCCAGCTTGCTGCTTATGTTGTATCAGGAGTATTTTTTTAATCTAAATATGTAAGTAATTTAACAATGCTTGCAAATTAGTACCGCAAGTTTTGTGGCTTGCAAACAGGTTCAGCAAGTTTTGTGGGTTGCAAAAAGATACAACAAGTTTTGTGGCTAGCAAATTAGTACTGCAAGTATTGTGGCTTGCAAACAGGTTCAGCAAGTTTTGTGGGTTGCAAAAAGATACAACAAGTTTTATAGCTAGCAAATTAGTACTGAAAGTTTTATGACTTGCAAGTAGGTACATCAAGTTTTGTGACTTGCAAATAGGTACAGCAAGTTTTGTGGCTTGCAACTTTTTTTCATAGATGGCTCTGACTTACTAAAACGTGGTGTCTATTGTTGAAAATGATTTAATTTTATTCATCAATTTAAAAATTAAATCGTTGGCTAAAAGCCAAAATAAAAACTAGTTACATTTTATATTTCAAAAAACTTGTTGTTTTTGTGTGTGTTTTATTAAGTTAGAGTGGGTAATTTATCCTTTACACGACAAAACGGATAATTAGACGCATCTCGTAGTTTGGTAAAATGGTTTTTTTTACTAATTTCTCTCTGTTTAAAAAAGCATTTTACCATTTTTGTGAAATTCCCATTTAATTTTTTTTTTCAAGTTCGGAGCGGAAAGGAGGGGGGGGGGGGGTCAACATACGCACTTTCATAAAGTGCGGCCGTGGCGCAGTGGTTAGAGCGCTTGCTTTATAAGCAGAAGAACCAGGTTCGAAACAAGCTTTGTACATATTTCGCGCCACGGTAAGGAAGGAGGCGTGAACTTTTTGATTAAATGCACTTGGGGTACCTAAAATAACATATTTAAAATATAGGCGATATATGTACCACTAGCTACTATTTTTCAAATTATTGAAAAACACTTTTTATTTTTTATAATAGATTTACTTACTTTAGTTACGATTAAAATAGTTAAAAAAATGAAACATTGATAGGTTGTGTTAAATCTTACCGACAACGTAACATCTAACTTTAATATAGACCTGTAATATTAGCTAATTATGTGAAATAAAATAATAATAACTTGTTAAATGTATTTTTGTGAGGTGTAGGTGGTGGATTGACACCTTCTCCGAATTCCTTGATGCGCCTTTAACCTAGACACTAGTTTGAAATTATAGCCCATATTTACATCTATCTTTTGGTACCAAGTTATAGATAGATGACCAAGAATTGACAAAGTCAAAATAAATTATGTGAGAAAAAAAGTTTTTTAGACCACAGTTTTATCAAGAAATCCATGTATCAAAAATTTACTACTAAAAACGTCATAAGTTTTCATAGAACCGTCTGATTTTCATAATTTTCACCTTTAAAATATTATATTTGAGAGATTTCTAAATTACTTGAGTATGACATTCAAGTAATTGATCAATTTAAATTATATATATATATATATATATATATATATATATATATATATATATATATATATATATATATATATATATATATATATATATATATATATATATATATATATATATATATATATTTAAACAATTTAAAAAATGTATTTTACAAATTAGAGTGTTCTTAAAAATTTTAAAAGTCAATTTTACTATAAAAATTACTTATTTTTTTAATTTTATTGTAAAAAAGGCGAAGTTTTAATTACTTTTAAGTTCTTAAAAATTTTTGTCTTGAAAAAGATAAGTAATAAAAATAAATACTAAATTTTAACACATAAATAAAAATAATATGTAATAATATGTAATAATAATAATATGTAATAATAATAATATGTAATAATAATATATTATGTAATATAATTAATATATGTAATAATAATAAAGATAAAATGTAAAAAATTTGCATAAAATAAAAATTTACTCACTACAAATATACAAAATATAAAAATATACTCACTACACTACATAAAATAAAAAAGTACTTTAATAATAATTAATTATTATCGGATGAATCATTGTTATTTTAACTACCTGATGAATCGGACTCTAAATAATCTTCATCGTCACACATAATTCTATTTTCAACAAGCTGTGGTGGTATTATAGGTGGTATAATTAAATTCAAAACTTCCAACGATAGTTTACCAGTTTTCTTACTTGACAATTCTCTGTGTGAGTTAATGACAGGATCTGATGTTACTAAAAGCATATTGAGCAAATCTATATTTGTGCAAATACGTGAAGTTTTTTTTGTATGGTGTTCGCGGAATCGACGAAAATCTTTATTGCGGGCTTCTCGAGACTCTTCCGATAGTTGTCCTATTGGAAGAAGGCATGTTTTTATAACTTCCGTGCTATGTACAAGTATTTTGTGCACAGTAACAGGCATATAGTACCACGGATACAGATTAATATAAAGAGTTTTGGTTTCAGAACAAAGCTTTTTAAATTCATAATAGTTAATATCATACCCAGAGGAAAGTGTTCTTTATAAAATACTGAAAAATTGATGTCTAAACCCGTAATCTCGCCACTCAACTCTGGCTTCATAAAAAACCTGCGAGCTGTGTTCCCATCATTTGTATTCCCAAAGTCAGGTTTTGGTTTATCTACAATAAGACCCATATGCTTTTTAAATTTTTGTTAGATATCTCTTGAAGGTTTTTGACACTAGATTTATCTTCACCGTTTCTAACTTGCCACTTTTTTATATCTAAACGATAGCTAATGTGTAGCATGCACTCAAAAAAACGAATCCACGCATGCAAAGTAGACAGACCAAAAAAAAATGTTCTTTTTAAAAACTAAGTCTTTTAGTTCACCGTTCATCATTTTAGGAGTCGCATCACATATGTAACATTTTTGTTGAGAACTTGTATCAGTCAAGGCATTACAAACTTTTCCATCTATCATTGATAGAATTAGGTCGTGTTTAACAGTAATTTGAGATTCGTTGAGTCTTATAGATGTTGGAACAAGTTGAGAAACTTCTTTTAAAACTTGATTAGTTTCTGTTGTAGTTAAAAGATTTGTTTCTTTTGAAAAAATAAATTCTATTGGTCGGCAATAAAGCGTGGATGAAGGTCGTGGATTTTGCCAAATAATATTTTGACCGTCACTCAGTATCAACGGAACAAATGAAAATAAAAACAGAAACTTATCAGTAACATCAGAGTTTCTAAATCTCTGTTGGTATGTGCTGTGACCGGAGCTCCCATCACATCCCCATTTGCTAATTAGTGTGAATAGCGTAGTAAAAGTAATACTTTTAAGAACATCGGATTGGGCTTCAATTAGGCGTTCAGTAGTTTTATTAAGTATAGCTTGTAGACTAATTTCGGCACGTGTTTCTGTAACAGAATTATGTTCATCTAATGGATAACATAACTTTTTCGACTTGCATAGACTATAATAAGATGGAAATAATATATACTCTGCCTTTAAAGACCACTTTCTTGCCTGTTTATAAGAATGAATTGTACATTTAGAGTCAATGTAATAAGCTAATGCCTCGTCACGATTTAACTGCCTGCCACCACAAATAAAGTCTTTTGATTTAAATTTTTCTGATGATTCCAGACTGATTAAAGTAGCTTGGTTTCTGTGCCCCAACACACGGCATGCTATTTCAGCAGCTGTCGTCAACTCAGTTGCACTTTGCGATTTTACTAAGTTTTCAACCCTTCGTTTTTTGGTTTTAAAGGACGAGTCTTCAAAGTTCTTTTTTGGTCGTCCTTAAATTTCTCCAGATGATGAAAAAGTACATTGCTGGTACATACTTACTTTAAATTCTACATTTGCCCCCTTCTAACCAAATTTTATTTTTGTTTAAAAAGCGGTCCATCATCATATGTGCTGCAGACCATTTTATTGCGTATTTTGAAGCCATACATGAAATTTTTAATTGCAAAGTTTCTCAGAATCTTTAGTCACATCAGTTAAATCAGTATCACCAAATACTTGCAAAATAAAATCCAATAAACGAGAATTTCTTTCTTCTTGTCTTCGCCATTCTTCAAATAACTCCATTTTTGAAAAAGAGCGCACATGATCTAAATGAAATTTAATAACAAAAAACTGTGGATTTATGTGGTGAAAATTTTTTCTTTGTTGCACACCTTAGGACTTTAGCTATACACTGTTAATAAATTAGCTTGGATACATGTGGATACAATAAGTTGTATAAATTTAAAAATTAAAAACCAAAAAATATTTTACAATTTTAACGCACCTTATTTTAACACATATTGCTTAACTTTTAAATAAAATATTTAACATAATTAAATAGTTCTTACCCTCAAAAGTAAAATCCATTGCTGCATTAAAATGATTGCTTTCTTTAATTCTTCTTAAATGTTAATGCAACCATTGTAAATTTTTAACTAATTTTTTTCAAAAATCAAATTACATTTTTAACGTCTTTTTAATTGCTTATGACTCGTAGAACGATATTTGGATATGCTTAATACTTTTTAATTGCTCTGGAGTGTTTTTCATAATTAACACCGCAAGTTATTACTAATGTAGGACTGTTATTGTGAAAATATTATCAATTAGTCGATTTCCTGATATGACTTTTATCCACCTAGCTTGTATAAAGCGATACACTGTGCATTGATAGGATCCAACAGTGATATTTTTAGCAATAACTCTGATAGCGAGGATGATAACTTTGGCATATAAAATTCGCCGAATGGTCACACACGAGCAGTGAACGTCTGAGGGAAGAAATGAAGTACATTAAAATAAAAGAGAATTATTTATTAATTCTAATAGAAACATTAAAAAAAAAAATTTCATTTACACCTATACACCCTTATGCACATACACCCTGTTTACATCGTTTGCATGCTTTTTGTTCTTTCATAGATAATCTTTGTTTGAACTCATCCTAATTTAAATAATATTTTCTTTTAATAGATAATATGCGGTTGAAATGTTAATATAGATTTGTATGTTATCTAAATGTGTTTATAATGTGTGATTGAGTTTTTCATTTAAGGATTCATATGTATATATATATATATATATATATATATATATATATATATATATATATATATATATATATATATATATATATATATATATATATATATATATATATATATATATATATATATATATATATGTATGTGTATGTATGTATATGTATATATGTATATATATATATATATATATGTGTGTGTGTGTATATATATATATATATATATATATATATATATATATATATATATATATTTATATATATATATATATATATATATATATATATATATATATGTATGTGTATGTATGTATATGTATATATATGTATATATATATATATGTGTGTGTATATATATATATATGTGTATATGTATGTGTGTATATGTATGTAAATATAAGAGCGATTCTTATAAACTAGCGGCTTTCGACATGTTTTATGATGTATGTTTTTCCTTGTTATTTTGTTATGGTTTCAAAATTACATTTAATTCGGACCGTAGAGAAAACTTTACTTTTCGGAAATTTCGATTTAGATATGGTCTCAAAATTACTTTTAATTCAGACCGTAGAGGAAATATTACTTTTCGGAAGTTTTGATTTAGATTTGGGGCCTATCCTATAAAACTTTTACAATATTGTAAACTTTTTAATGTAATTTCGCCAAAATTTTGTAGTTACATTGTAAAATTTAAGGTGTTCTACAAAACAATGACGTTTTTATGTAATTGGCGTTTTTAAGTAAAATCTAAAAACAGATCTCGCAAAAGCAGTTTGAAATTGCGCGCTAAATTAACTTTAAACGGTAACTTTAAAACAAGATATCACTCATAAACTAAAGTAAGAAAGTTATTTAAAAAGTTAATGACGTATTTTTAAAATGAATTTTGAAAATTGTTTACATTATTTCTACTATGATAAAAACATTTAAATGATTCGGTTTTTTCGAAAACTAAATTTCTAGTTAGCCTACAGATAAATAAGATAAAAGTCTTAAGATTAACAATAATAAGACAATACCAGCAAAGTTAGTGGATGGAAATGAATGGGATGATGTTTCAATTTACAAATGGGCTCTGTATGGTTGAAACATTTATTATACTTTACCTTTTAATTTTAGCTTTACTTCCTTGTGGCATAAATTCTTGGCAACTTTTGTACTTGAACAACCAAAAGCATAATTTAATAATTTTATAATCCTATATAAAGGAGGTTGTTTTCAATAAAATAATTACGTGAAAACAAATACAAATTTTAATAAGAAAACTAATTTTTTATGGAAATGCTAACAAAAGAACAAAAAAATATTATGGCTAACTTCATTTTACAAAACAAAGAGAAAATGATCGGTTCTCTCTCTCCGTCTTGCACCAATCAAGACCGAAAAGAAAAACGGCAAAAAGTAAAAAATCTTCTAGTAGCTCACGGTCTTTCTTCTACTGTTTCAATTGAACATATTTGGACAACTGAGTGGCAAAACCTGAGGAGATAAACGATAGATATGTTTAAAAAACTCAACAAATCTGGTGGTGAAGGTGGCAAACTATCTGACTATGAATGCACAGTGATGGACATCATAGGAAAAGAATCAGCACATATTCTCCCAGTCAAAGCTGATGACATGAGAGTTGGAAAGAAGGTTTTGACCAAAAACCTCGCCGGTGATGCCATTCTAACTGAAAACATTTCTTCAAATAACTTTGTGGACATCCCAGACCCAGGTAGTTTTGTATCATATTTAAAAATCAATTTATTTTTTCTTAGATATTTTTAAAAGTTATTTGAATCAGTTATACCAGTTGTTGATAAAAATTCTAAATAAAAATTACAAAGTAGACGTAAAGTGGTACTGTGGTTGATAAATGCAACATCTGTGTAAAATTAAAATTTGAAGTGTTTTCGTTTTAAGTAAAAACACTCTTTAATTTATAGAAATCTCAAATGAGCAAGACGCAAATTCATCAAGCTCTTGCATTGTTATGCCATATAATCCAGCCGCTAGCCTAGAGTTTGTCCCTAAAACGCCTGTCGAAACAGTTCCAAAGTCTTTAGCTGAAAGATCAATTGGCCAGAATATACCAGTTTCCTCTACATGTTCTATTAAACGTTCTGTAAGAAGTTTA
The DNA here is from genome assembly GCF_022113875.1 of Hydra vulgaris. NCBI lineage: Eukaryota > Metazoa > Cnidaria > Hydrozoa > Anthoathecata > Hydridae > Hydra > Hydra vulgaris. Next base: position 48,029,780 of record NC_061165.1, read on the forward strand.
TTTTATAACAATTATTTTAACTTTTCTATAATAATGTATTACTGTATCTTCCTATGTGCCCAGTTAATAACAATTTAGCTAGTTTGTGTCAAGTATTCACAAAAATATTAGTGTAACATTAAATTTTTAAAATACTTCTCATTAATTATAACCAACCAACATTTCTTCAATTAATAACTCTTTTTTTTTAAAGTTAATAGCAATTTAGCTAGTTTGTGTCAAGTATTCGCAAAAATATTAGTGTAACATTAAATTTTTAAAATACTTCTCATTAATTATAACCAACCAACATTTCTTCAATTAATAACTCTTTTTTTTAAAATACTTCTCATTAATGAGTTATTAATTGGGGTCCAATTGATATTATCATATCCATGCAAATATTTATTTAAAATGCAAACGTTATAAAATATAAATTAAGTCTCCACTTCAACATATTTTTTTAAACATCTATAAGTAAAATTGTTTAGGTTCCTTTAAAACGACCGACATCATTGTCCTCTAACATCTTTTCGGATAATGAGTACGGTACATTAAAAAAAGCTAAGATTAAGCAGGAACTGGACATGTTAAATAAAGAAGCTGAGTACAGAGCCGAACGTCATCTGATGGAGAAAATTCGGTTTAAGGCGGAAATGGAAAAAGTTATTCTTGAGCAAGAACTTCTCCGGGCTCAGATCCAGTCTTTAACGCCTCAAGGCGCCCAATCATTCGAATCAAATACTCTCAAGCATAAAGAGTCATAGATGATATATACATATACACTTAAAGATAGAAACTTTCATATTCTTTATTAAAGTTTTATTATTAATCTTTACTATTTTTATTATTGTCAAAAATTTGTTGTATAACAAGTTTAAAACTTTTATACGTTTTGTCAACATTAAAAAATCTGAAAAGATTCAGAGCTCCTGATGAGTTAAAAAATATTTTAATATAAGTTATTTACATTAGAGTCAGGTTAAAATCACATTTTTTGAACGAAGCAGAAGATATTAACAAGAGAAAAACTTAAAATTTTTATTTCACTAAAATTTAATAATTTTTTTTTATTTGCATCAGTGAAACAACTGCGGTATTTGATCCCTGCGAGTCCCTGATTGAATTTCAGCTTCAGTTTATTCTCTAGCTTGAAAAGGAAAGGGTGTGGCAGGTAAAACTGGAAGGTCTTCTTCCTCATCACCAACTTTAAGGCACATGTTGTGAATAATGCAAGCGCACACAATGAGTTTTGCAGCATTTTCCACTTTAGAAAATCGAATTGGTACTTGCAGAGAGTAAAATCAAAACCCCAAAAAAGCGCTCTATAACATTTCTGGTTTTTCGGTGAGCATCATTAAACCGACGCTTGGAAGCGGATTGGTTGTCACTGTAAGGTGTGATGAGCCAGTTGTTGCAAGGGTAGCCTTAATTACCTAAGACAACTGCTCCAGGAAAAATTCGCTCACCCCGGACTTCAAAATCATCCCAAAGTGCTGATTGACGTAACACCTAAAATGTTTGAATAAGAAATCTAAATTTTTCAGACTTGCTGGTTATTAATATACTAAATATGAAAAATGTAGAAAATATAATATTTTGTATAGTATAAATTTAATGCTTTTTAAAACAAAATAATTTTTGATATTTTAACAGACAAAACTTGTATGTCAAAATATCAAAATTGTTTTTGTTTAAACAATATCTCTTTTAAATGTCCGAGAAACTAAAAATTTTACAGAATTGCTTATATGGATTTTACATTAGTTAAAAACTTATTTGCTTACTTTATAAAATACTATTATTTAGATAATTGATAAATAATCTAAAATTCATTTTATACAAATTCAGTAAAACAAAAATCTACCCTAGAATCATGCCATCGCCCAGGGCCATCAGCATAAACATAATAAATTTACAAATCTGGCCCACAAACGCAAAGGACATTCAATGAATGAAACTGGTGGCGATTGAGGAATGCATCTTTATCTTTTGATGGAGGGGTGATTGGTGACATCCATCAATGCAACCACATACACTTGGAATCTGTGCCACAGTGTAAAACTTACTGGGTAGGGTGTCAACAAGATCAGGCCAAAGAATAATTTTCTCTCGCTGACAAAACAAACTATCCAGAACTGCACGAACTGCTTGATTGCTAATATCTTTTCCAACACCATGACAATCTCGCTCAACATGCTAAAATGATGCAGTTCCTGAATTTTAAAAAGTTTTTAACTATTTTAATTACTATTTAGAATAGAGCATACTTGAATTATGCAAATTCAAAATGAGGTAAAAATATTTATATCCAGACAAAACTAAGAATACTACATAAAAACCAGTTATACAGAAGAAAAATAAAAGCTGGTACTTAAAGAATCTTAGCAGCCATTCCAGATATATAAATTTGAATTTATATGAACATCTTGAAATTTACATAACCAGTATAAAAGTTTAAACTATGAAAACAATGCCATCATTAAGTTGTAATAACATTTACCCAAAAAATGTAAAAAAAATTTTAACTTGATCTCTTGGGGATAAACTTTTATTTCTTTGAGTTGGATGATGTAGATCATCTTTGAGCATTTCTTCAAGCTCATCCAAAACTGCAAGCGGCGCTCTATACCGTTCACGCCGTTCACGAAAGATAGCATTAGAGATATTGTCTTGAAACTTGCGTTCCTGAAACTATTTTTCAGAATGTTAAACAAATATTACAAACGTTAGGTCCTATTGTTTATAATTAGTTAAATAAATTTTTAACCATTTTTAATAATTTCCTGTAATACCATAACATTTTATTTTATAAAAATAAGTTTTAAAACGCTTTCGTCTAATTAATGAATATTCCCGATGACAATTTCACGAAGAAATGCTGAAGATTTCTTGTTATTACAAGAAATCTTCAGCATCAGACTCTGACTTAGAATTGTTCATTTTACAGGGTTGATAAAACAAAATTATAGAGTATTTAAGCAACAAAAAGTAATGTTCAAGTTTGTTATAACTTTTTTAACTGTCAAAGAAATTTAATCCAGAAAATGCAAGTATTTTGTTATTTATTAGCCTTTTATTTTTTATCAAGAACTGAAATTTGGCAAATAATACTTACTACTAATATAAATAATATAATAATGTACTATTAATATTATTTAATATTAATATAATAACGAATAGTATTTGTAAATACTTTAGAGAGATGTGCATCTCTCTAATGTATTTACAAATAGTATTCGTAATTAAATAGTAAAGTATTTATTAACAAACACTAAAGAACTTTAAAATCTAAAAATTGTTAAAGATTTAAAAACAATGTATTTATATACTCTTAGCAACTCTATCAGCAAAATGTTTAATATAGTTTGCAGTTTAAAAAACCATTTTGCTTTTAAAATGGCTTTAAATTAAATTTTCATATATTTGTTTAAAATAAGTAAACCTAATATAAAATAATAATTCTTCTCAGTTATTTATTTACTTTCAATATCTTTGACATAATTGTTTCTAACTTGATAAATTTCAATATGAATTACGAATTTACACACCTTTCGGGCAGTGTAAAATTGTAGCTTACATTATTATATAACTTAACGCCGTAAATTTTTTATAGGACCGTGTAACTTTACAATGTATACAATGTAGCTACAGAAATAGCTTGTAGAAATTTACATTGTAAATTCGCTTTATAGGATAGGCCCATGGTCTCAAAGTTTCTTTTACTTCGGACCGTAGAGAAAACTTCACTTTTTAATAATTTTTTTTTCCCGCTTTGTACATCATGACTTATATCGTTATTATATTATCCACGGCTAGTTTTTTAACTACTTATTTGGCTTAAAATTATCTGGTTTTATTGGAATATTTAGTTAGTCTTGTTGCGTTGTTTGTTGATATATTATTTATCTCCTGACTTTCATATTATTACTGTTTATTGCATTTATTGCTCAGCTTTGTTTTAATTTTCACATGCACATTTTTCATCTTTATTATTGTTCAGAGAATATTTTTATATCCTTCATTAAATGTTTACATATATGCCGCTTACTTTTTTCAGGCGTTCACTGCTCGTGTGTGACCATTCGGCGAATTTTATATGCCAAAGTTTTTAAATAAATATTATAATGTTTCAAATTCAAGTTAGTTTTGATAAAGTCAGAGTAAATTATATATATATAAATATATATATATATATATATATATATATATATATATATATATATATATATATATATATATATATACACATATACATATATATATATATATATATATATATATATATATATATATATATATATATATATATATATATATATATATATATACACATATACATATATATATATATATATATATATATATATATATATATATATATATATATATATATATATATATATATATACATATATATATATATATATATATATATATATATATATATATATATATATATATATATATATATATATATATATATACATATATATATATATATATACATATACATATATATATATACATATACATATATATATATACATATACATATATATATTTATATATATATATATATATATATATATATATATATATACATATATATATATATATATATATATATGTATATACATATATATATATATATATATATATATATATATATATATATATATATTTATATATATATATATATACATATGTATATATATACATATGTATATATATATATATATATATATATATATATATATATATATATATATATATATATATATATATATATATATATATATTTATGTATATTAGACACCAACATTTTCTGGAAATTTATCACTTCAAGCTGGAGTAATTACCTTATAAAAAAATATAAATTTTAGCGAAAAAAGTAACTTTTAAAGTTGAGTAGAAGCAATGTTATTTTAAAAATAAGCATTAAAATTCTATCTTATAAAATTTCTTGTAAGTCGCCATTTTTATTGGATGTATCGGGGTGTTCACTAAGCTGAATAAATTGAAAGAATTAGAAAGGTCTGTTTTGAAAAGCATGCTAAAGAAACTAAAAAACATATTTTTTGTGCATCATTAATTCAATGATTATAAAATATATTTTCCAGTTATTCAATTGTGTTTTTTAAAAATAGTTTTATACATTTTTTCAAGTTTTTTTAGAGTTGACACCCTGTTTATTACTCATCTGGCTATATAAAAATTTAAACAAACCGAAAAGCAGAGAATCAAATAGTAGATTAATCATTGCGAAAGTGTTTTTACTGTTATTTTTAAGGAGTTATAAAATCTATAATATATATGAACTATATTATCAAACTTAAATTATTACAATAATACAAAAATGCCTCCTGTAAGAAGAACAAGACTGTATAATTTATATCGTAGTAGCCCTTCTGATCTTCCTATTACAGATCTAGCAACTTATGGTGATGTAGCAAAATTTTTCTACAAATTAAAAGATTTAGATGGTTTTAAAGACAAAAATGTTATTCTTCAAAGAACGCTCTGTAGTTTAAAAGAAATATGGTTCAATCGCAATTCCAAATTAATTTTGTTACCTGAAAAAAGTTTGATTGTTAAACTTTTATGTTTTTATAAAAATGTTATTTTTTGGAATGGAAATAAAATTAAACCTTTGACCAAAAAATAGTTGGAAAAAAATAAAGAAAATCTTTTTGATCTGCTAGCATGTCACTGCAAGCTTGAAGTTCTTCCTTGTGATGACAGGAATATCAAATGCTCAGGTTGTTCAAATGTGTATCATTACTGTAGTTGTGTTGGTAGTAAAAAAGTAAGCTATACAAATATAAAGTAATTTATTTCAAATTAAACTTTCAATAACTTATTTAATTTTTATTTGATAGACTTTTTTATGTTTTATTATTAATTTTATATTTTTAGATAATAACACATTTTTCACAAATTAATTGAAAATAATATTTAAAACTACAAATTATTATTTAGGTTCCTTTGGAAGAGCGCTCCTATGTAAAAGAGCAAAAGGAGAAAGTTGACACTAGAGGAAAGTTTCAAATAGAAGATATTGATAACTCTGTTTTATCACCTACATCAAGAAAAACAAAGCAAACAAAAGCTTCTGATGAAGAAATTTATATTAAAGAGTTTGACACAATCATGGATTAGGTAATAAACTGTGACCTGTAAACTTTGGTTGTATGATAAAAACTATATATATTCTTAAATTTCTTAATTCTTTTAAATATAATGTTCTAAAGTTAATTAGAGCATCTTAAATGTTAATACAATAAAATATAAAACTTTCATGGTTATGATTTTTAATTTTGGGAAGTTGTATTTTTATCTATAATTACAGAGTGAAACTTCAAATTCATCATTAAATCAGACTAGAACAAAGTACTATAACACTACCCACTATCCCAAATTTGCTTTAGAGGTAATTAGATATGGAATATCAGATAAAGCAGCTGCCTCCGTAGCTAATGCTCTACTTCAAGATATTGATTATCTACATCTAAATGATGTAATTGATCCAAGTAAAATGAAGAGAGAAAAAGTACTAGTATGCTTTAATGCTAGTTTTGAGCAATCTAAAGTTTCAAATATAAAGACAATTAGTTTGGATAGCAAACGTAATAAAAACTCATTGGTTTATGAACAAAGAAATATTGATAGTGAAATAAAACTTTGTAAATCTACCAGCACTGTAGACCACTTGACGTTCACAATTGAATCAAGTAAAGGCCAATGTTATCTCTTTTGTCTTGGTTTTTTTATTTTTTTATTTTTACTAATAAAAATGTTTTAATTTGACAAGGCGAGTTGCAAGGTCAATATCTAAAGCACATAGATTTACCTAAAGAAAAAGGTAAAGAAAAAGATCTTGCTGAATTTACCTGTTATGTTCTCAAGGAGTTTAAGAACAATAAAAGTATCCAGGCAATAATTTTGGACAATACAAGTGTAAATACAGGTATTTTTTTTCTTCAAAAATACCTGTCTGACAAATAAAAAAGATAATGTATAAATCTTTATTTGAGTTATATATTTTCATATTACTATATCATTTTAGAAAAAGATAGTAAAGGTTTAGTTGCTTGTCTTGAAAGAATATTAAAAAGAAGAATTCATTTTATTGGCTGTCTTCTACATGTTAACGAGTTACCACTGCGTCATTTAATTTCTAAACTTGATGGTTCTTCTAACAGCTCAAATAATTATTCGGGTAATCTAAATAATAACATTATTTTACATTCTTGGTGATAATATTATTATTTAGATTACCTGATTATTATTTAGCAACATTTTTAAAATTTATAGAAATTTTATTTTTTACTTAAGAGTATTATTGCTGCTTTACTTTATTCTGATAAGGATAATTATAAATTGTTTTTTTAGTAAAAAGTTATAACTATTAATATTAATATACTTGATCAAATAATAATAATAATAATATTTTAAAGAACCAGTTGAAAAATCTTTGAGAAATCCAATTCATTTAAATTTAACTGTTGACTTCATGCAAGTTGAGACAGACATTGAATATCCTTCTCCGTATGTCATTAAAAACCTCTCTGCTGACCAGAGAATGCTACTGGAATACATTATTGAAATTTATTGAGGATTTTCAGACAATAAGTATCTGAGAAAAAAAAGGTGTGTTGTTTTGTAAATCATTTGTTCCTAATATTTTTCCTTTTATTTTGTTTGTTTGAATTTTATGTAAATATATATTTATTAATATATAATTTACTGTTAAATTATACAATTAATTAATTTTTACATATAAAAGGTTATATTTTTAGGCCCTATTTGTCATGCAAAGTGGCTGACAACAGCAGTACGGATCTTGGCACTATACACAAGAACAATCAATTCCAGTAGAGAGCTCGAAATCTTTGTTGAACCTATTCAAATTGTATATACTCCTATGTGGTTTAATATCAAAAAGTATAGGAGTTTCACAGAGGGTCCTAAACTCATTTTGCAATTTATTCAGCGGATTTTGAGATTGGATACTGAAGTTCAAAATATTACACTGCCCATAATTTATAGAAACTCTTTTTGTCTCCAACCTGAGAATTTCATTGCTGCTCTACTTTATTCTGAAGAACAGGTTTATAGAACAATTGCTGTTCTTAAGATTTTGGAAACAAGAAAAAACCTAATTGAGGATCCTAAAAATGAATTAAAAGATGGTATTAGGGTTAATGCCATTCCAATTATTGATTGTAAATGTAAAAACTGGTCAAAATTAATAAATTTGGATGATATAGACTGTTTTGAGCCCCCTTGTGTGGAAGATATATCAAAAAAGGAGCTTTTGAATATGATTCCGAATCAGGGAAAATGCTCCCAACTTTCCGTGCCACTCGCAAACGGTTGAAAGAGCAGTGAAAATGACTTCTGATGCTAGCTGAAAGTTTATTAACCTCAAGAAAAGAAATGCTCTTATTCTTTCTAAATGCCAAAGCCAAAAGAAACGAAAATATTTTAGAACAAAGAAAGAATATACGTTGTAATTTGTTATCGTTTCTTTAAATTAATCTATTTGGTAATATGTTTGTTTATTATTGATATTAATTTGGTTCAGCAGTAAAATTATAATATATTTTAGTAGAGTTCACTTGCTGAATAAAATTTCTACAAAATCAAAAGGGGCATAATAAAATCTTGTTTTTTTGGGTGAGTAGGGGGGGGGGGGGGGAGGGGGAGGATTGTTAACACCTGCCCCGCTATCTAGTCACCACCCGTAAAAATAGTTTTCTTCTTTAGCTTCTGTATATTAGAATAAATCCTGATAAAAAGTGCTGTAACAACATAACATTGTTGTTTATGTTTAAATCTGTTTTTTAGTTAATGGCTAATGATTATTGAAAAGCGCTTATTGTTTAAGTTATGATCATTTTTCCAACACCCTAAAAACAACCTTGAAAATTTAAGTTAAAATTATTTTTACAACTTATCCTTATATACAATACATTCATATAAGTCTTTGTGCGTTAACGTTTCAAATATTTATTGTGTGACCTCTTAAAGTTTTTACTTTTTAATGATTATATTTTATAAATATAAGTCCAAATAAGATAAAATCGAAAATACCTGAAGCTTTTATATTTTGCTCATAATGTTTTTATGGTCTAAAGAAGGTACTCCAGCTTGAAGTAATTGCAATTTTGAAAAAAAGTTAAAAATCACTGGTGTCTAATGTATATGTATATATATATATATATATATATATATATATATATATATATATATATATATATATATATATATATATATATATATATATAATATATATATATATATATATATATATATTTCAGTCAATGAAATGGAGGTGAATAAAAAAATATTTTTGAAATTTAGTTTGGGATAATAACATTAATAAATGTTTGTAGAAATATCTATTTTTGTTATGATTTGATTTTAAAGCATTGTTGTTTTAGAGAAATGAATTTACGTGTATTTATATTTTGCGATTTTGAATTTCTTTGAGCTGTCTACGGCATCTCACTAGCAACTGGTTAGACCATGATTTCAGTACTTTCTGAGTTAACTATTAAAAGTGCATAGTGTTTATAAGAAATTTGAAAATAACATCATTTAACAGGTCGACATTGCTGTTTATTTTGAGAAATCACAAAAAAAGAAATGCATTTGAGTATGATATATCGAAATCAACCAATCTTTTTGAGAACACTTGAATCTTTGAAATCAGATTTTGAACGCTTTAAAAATAATGGAGGTAACAATAAAAATGCAAAGAAGTTTAATAATGTAATCGACGAGCCATTATTTGATATACCAATTGAACAGGTTTGTAGTAGTTGGTGTCAAAACATTTTTGCCAGTAATATAGGTACTACACATCAAAAGTTAATAAAAAGTTATCAGGTTTATATATATTATTATAAATCTCTTTATAGATAGCGATACCAGCTCTACGCATCACATTAGGAATATTTCCTAAATTTTTCAACTTATTGGCGAAAGAGTCTCATCTTCTTGATATCAAACTAGCAGGGGTTCTTGCAATTAATGATAAACGTCTTGATTTAAGTGAATATGATAATTATGTTGAGAAACAAGTAGAGATATTCTAGTTAAAATATTCCATTGAAGATATAAATAACAAAATTTTTCTTATTCAAGATGCTTGTGATATTGAAGTATTTCATAACCCGAAAATTCAGAAAACATAAATGTAATGTACAAAGAGAATATTGCACTGTTAGAAACAAAGAGAACAGAAAAGGTATATTTACATTAAAAAGTACAAAAAAAATTGAGTTATTTTAAGGACATTCGGACTATTTATACATCAACAATTGTATTTACTTTATAAGGAGGGACGAATTTCAGAATGTTTTAAAGTTGAGTTGAATCAAGGAGCCGGTCCAATAGTAAAGGAAATTGAATCTGTTCTACAGTCATGTGGAGTGCAACGTCAAGCTTATCATAGTCGCTCCTTTATTGGAAATCATATTTATAAAATGTTATTGGTAACAATGATCTGTTTTTCTGTATACTATGCAAGTTTATGGAGTTTTGACAACTTTTTTTTATCGTTCCCGTTCTGATCTTATATAATTTATATACTTAAAGTTTATTTTTTAGAAAATTATATTTTATTTTTTAGTATGAAAACATAATAAAGTTATGCAACTCAGTTCCTCAAACAGTTTTTGATTATATAAACCTTCCAGAACATCCAATTCAGATGGAGGCAATAGGCATATGTAAAAAATTCAAAGTTTTGTTTGAGAAGTTTTCAAACACACAAAGAAATGAATTCGTGCAAAATATTCAACAATGCAAAAGTACAGAGTTTTGGTAAGGTTATAGACTATATATATATAAGACCCCTCTCCTTTATCCGCCCTTAGATGTGTATATATAAATATATATATATATATATATATATATATATATATATATATATATATATATATACATATATATATATATATATATATATATATATATATATATATATATATATATATATATATATATATATATATATATATATACATATATATATGTATATATATATATATATATATATATATATATATATATATATATATATATATATATAAATATATATATATATATATATATATATATAAATAAATATATATATATATAAATATAAATATATATATAAATAAATATATATATATATATATATATATATAAATATATATATAAATATATATATATATATAAATATAAATATATATATAAATATATATATATATATATATAAATATACATATATATATAAATATAAATATTTATATAAATACATATATATATAATACATATATATATATATAAATATATATGTATTTTATTATATATAATATATTATAATATATTATAATATATATATAATATATTATAATATATGTATAAAATATATTATAATATATTATAATATATATATATAATATATATATATTATATATAAATATATA
>NC_061165.1:48046244-48063744 GCF_022113875.1 Hydra vulgaris
TATATAGTCTATGTAAAACAAAAAGTAATAAATAAATAGTATTAAAAAAAATCAAATTAGTCTTTTTATTTTTAAGTCTTACAATATAGGTTATATAAATTAAATCTACATCTATACTTTATATTATAAAATATAGCTATAATTATTGCTTATAAATATTAAAAGTTACATGATTTTATACCTTAATCTATATTTATAAATTATAAATGTAGATTTAATTATAATATATTATAATATTATATAAAGTATACTTTACTATATATTATATTATAATATATTATATTTATATCTATATTTATAATTTATATTTATATCTATATCTATACTTATATATTATATCTATATCTATACTTAATATAGATTACTATATATTATATCTAAATCTATACTTAGTATAGATATAAAGTATAGATATACATATAGGTTCAATATATATAAATAAGACTCAAAATTAAAAATTCTTATTTGATTTTATTTTAAACATATATAACTTTAACAATATTGTTACAGTTATGTAACAATTTTATAACTATATTAGTATAATATTGTTCTTTTATATTAAAAGTTACATGACTAGTCATATAACTTTTAATATAACAAGAACAATGTTATACTAATATCAAGTTATATATATATATATATATATATATATATATATATATATATATATATATATATATATATATATATATATATATATATATATATATACATATATATATCTTTGTTGTTATATATATATATATATATATATATATATATATATATATATATATATATATATATATATATAATATATATATATATATACATATATATATATATATATATAAATATATATATATATATATATATATATATATATATATATATATATATATATATATAAATATATATATATATATATATATATATATATATATATATATATATATATATATATATATATATATATATATATATATATATGCACACACGCATATGTAATATATACATTTTTAAATATGTACCAGCTTTAGTAAATAAAACAATTTATGTAAGTTTCAATAGTGAGCTTTTGGACAAAATCACGAAAGATACTAGCTGATGTTGAATATTGCCTAAAAGATCTTACCATTAAATCAAGCAATATTTCACATTCACCAGAAGAAGTACAATCATTGTTTTTAAAAAGTATATCAGATCGAAAACTTTTAACTGAGAGTATTATTCCCTCATGTGCAAATAATATTGATCGTGAAGTGAACTCTGACAGTAATCTATTGATATTAAATAATGGCATTAGACAAGGTATTTTAAGTAATAATTTAATTTTTTTAAAGAAAAAGGATTGTATACCAATTCAAGTCAACATTGATGACTTACCATTGTTTAAAAGCAGCATTGGACAATTTTGACCAATATTAGGTTTAAAAAATGTGGATAAACAATATTCAACACAATAAAACCCCATTTATAATCGGTCTTTTTTATAGTAGGTCTAAACCAAAAGACCGTAATGAATTTCTAAAAATGTTTGTTAATGAAAGTATTGCTTTATTTGAATCTAGTATTAGTATTAATGGTAAAGTATATAAGTTTGCTATATCAGCTTTTATTTGTGGTACACCAGCTAGATCATTTATAAATGGAAATAAAGGACAATAAATAAAATAAAGCCTATTAATAAATGTTATGCAATAATTAATGGCATTAATTTGATATCTATTTTTTTTTAATTTTTTAAAAAATATTTTTCAGTATATATTACTGATGCTTTTTCTATTTTTTTTGTAGATAATAGCTGTGGCAAGTAAAGGAGGCCAGACTTATGTAACATTAAATTACAAACACGCTTGTAATTTAATGTTACATTTATGATTTAACATTACTTCTTTACAGGAAACCGTTTACCTCAACCAGAGTTATACTTCATATAATTATGTTGACCATGATCCAAATATTGCCATGGGTATAAGATAGATGTTTGATTTGCAAACTGGATTTAAATCATATTTTCTTTAAACATATTTATTTGCTCTTTATATGCTTACAAATAATTTATTAGAAAAAATTATATACTTATTTACTAAACCGTTTTATTTCAATCAATTATTTGATTTTTTATATTTTTCAAGGAGTTTTTATAGTATATTATACTGGGCTATGTTCAATTTACAAACTATATTTTAGTTTAACAAAATATATTTTTATTGATGTGTTTTGCCTCTGATTCTTTCTTTTTCAGATGTGCACTTGTGTCTTAGGCTTATGCTTTGCAAAAGGTTCACCATCGCCCTTAAGTTGCTGTGGGTTTTACGGTTTTATTTCCAACCAGGCATATAAGTATCTCATTTCTAAATACTATTTTATTTGTTAAATTAAAATTAAAATTAAAGATACTTTTTTTAATGAAATAACATTTTTTTTTATTGTTCATAAACCCCTCAAGCATATTTGTAGGATTAGGTATAACAAGGTAGATTACTGTATATGAAGTTTTATTTTTTAAAAAAGGCACGCAATATAACTTTATTTTTATATAGCTTCTTTTTAAAGTTATTTCCATAGCTTTTCAATTTAAACAATGTTTTTGTTGTTTTTTATGTTTTAAATTATGCTTAAATAATAAAATTAAATTTATATTTATTCAATGTAGCACCTAGTATCTGAAGTTATTTGATCTGGTGATCAGACTATTTCAAACGAATACGTTTTTAAGGGCTGAGAAGGTTAGTTTATTATCTTTGTTGTAATAGCTCTAAACTTGACTGTTTCAATATTTTCATTATATATCATTGCCTGTTTTTAGGTGAAAGTTAGAAGTCTGCATACTGCACCGTAAATCAATTTTCAACACATGGTTTCCTGAATATATTTAGTTTTCGATTCAAATGAGAATAAACTGAACTTATAGATATGTTGAAAATTAACTATTTTATATTTTATACACTCGCTAAACGTAAGTGAAGCAATAATCTATAGATGCAAATATGCTTTATACTTTGTTTTAGTTTAAAAAAAAATTTTTGTTACTTTTATATTCATGTTGTAATTGTAAATTGCAATCTTAAAATGATTTTTATTATAACTTCTGATTAGTCTTTTTGTTCACTAAGCTTAAGCCTTGCCACGTATGACCTAATAGTTTACAGTTGGGGTAGTGTTTTTCGGTGATAGGAGAATTTTAGTATAATAAATTCGTATTTTGTCTATATACTTATGCACAAAGTCAAAAGATATTTGGTGTGTCTTCCAGGCATTGGCAGGGTTTGCATTTTTTTATGACTAAAAATTTGAGCCGAAAGATATAAAGATTTTTGTTAACAATGAGTGCGTTCTATTCAAACAAAAAAACAAAAGTAATTATATTTATATCAATGCATTCAAATCTTAGTCAAAACTTATTATAGATCCTATGCTATTCCGCTATGGCTTTATCATCGTTTAGCCGCTGACGGACCGTTGTTCAAACGTTGTCGGTTTGCCGCCATAGGTCCGCTGTCGAACCGCCTTCAGTTTTCCGCTAACGGACCGATGTAAATACGATGTGCAAGCCAACGTGGCAACGCAACACGGCGGCCGACGTCGGCGCGGCATAAGTGCTGACAGCTGTCCGTTATCGGTCCGCCTGTTCGATGTTTGCTGGGAAGTTGCTCCGCGTACTGTTTTTTCTGTAAGTCCTAAATCTTTGGTAAGCATTTGCTCTCTAAATGATTTCATATAACTCTTTTTAATAAACATTGTTTTAAATCGTTGGAAAGCTCGATTATTTACAACGTTATTAGCAGGCATAGAGTTATACTTTTGATAATATGGAAATACTCTTATAATTTAAATATATAATACGCAAAAGCTTCTACCAAACAAATTCTTTCTAATAATAGCAAATCTGCGTGATTTGCTGTTGTAGCAAATCTTGTTTTTGAGTTTATGTTTTTATAGATAAACATCAAATTCTAAAATGTAGTCTTCTGGTATCGTCCATTCGTTGAATCTCATGGTAAACGTAATTAAAGTTTTTAATTCTGAAGTTCAATCGGGAGTAAATTTTTGATAATTGACCAAAATGACTTCGTCTTGAGCTAAAGCAGTCTTAAAACCAGGATATTTTTCGTTTAATGCTGCGGTCATTTCTGCGCTAATGTTACCTCTTCTTGCAAAAGACGATTTTTGTCTGCTGCTTTTTTTAAACGTCGTCAATGTTAACGGGACCGTTATTGTTAGGCGTATAACGGTTGCCGTCGCCAGTTCTTATATATTTTGCCATAGAACCCATCGTGATTTAATATTTTTGTCTTCTTTAGAAATAAAAAAAAAACAAGAATAAAGTTTTTTATAATATTTTTTTAATTTTATTTATTCATCTTCCGAGTCGTAAGTATTTTTATTAAGTTATAATTTTTTGTTTTTAACGTCTTTTAAAGCTCGCGTGTAACCAAGTTCAATTAAACTTTTTTTATTCATTTTTCGTTTTTTGCTTTTTTTTTCAATGTTATTTTGCATAAAAGGACTGGATAAAATAGCTCTTTGTTGTATAATGCAGTTTCTGCACAAATCGTGAATAGCGTCTACAGCTTTAACTTCTTGAAAACATTGAGCGCAAACGTGTGTTAACGTGTTAAAGTTAACGTGACTTTAGCTTTTGGAGGTTTTTTTTCAACATATTCTTTTTCAATTCTTTCGCTTTCTTTTTCTTCTGAATATTTTACTTTTTTACGTTTTGGTTTTTCAGTTTCGTTTTTTTTAACAACATTTTTTTACGTTGAGGTTTTTGTTCGTAAGAGTCTTGCTCTTTTTGTTGTTGTTTTAATTTTTTTTAATTGTTCACATTTTCCGTCCAATTTTGATTTCATATTTACAACGTTTGCTTTAGTAGAAAAATGAGACAGTTGATTTTGAAGATGATAAAATTTGTTTTGAATTTCGTTCAATTGGCTTTTTTGCGGATCTTTTGAATTTTCCGGTATACGCTCGTTTACTAATTTTTTTTTCATATCTACCTTTGGCTCGAAAAAGACATACTTATATATTTTTTTTTTTAAAAAAAAAAAAAGACATCTTTTATAACAAAAATTATATTAAACAAATTATAACACTTTATTTTACACAAATGTAAAAGGTCAAGTTCACAAATGTAAAAGGTCAATGTTCATAACGTCAATTCCGGTTGATTGTTTTTGAAAGACAGTTCTTTAAGAATTTTTTGTATTTTTTTTTTTTGATTTTGAATCGTTTCATAAATCTTTTGTATTTCTTCTTTTTTATTTTTATTCGTTTTTCTTAACTTGAACGTTTCGTATTGTAACGATTGTATTTGTGATTAAACATTCATTTAAACAGTCATTTTTTCTGTGTTTTTTTATCTTGTAAAACTTTGTTTTATTACAACAATAACAATTACAATCATATCGATCCATTCCTTTCAACAATTTTTTTAAAAAAACTTATTATAAATGATACCATTTTTAAAGTAGGATTAAAAAAACAGTAGTACTAAAGTTGTTAAATTTGAACGGTTCTTTATTAGTAATGAAAAAAGTCCATTTGGTTTTTTTCTAATCTTCCACGTCGACGATATCAAACGTTGTCAATTGTCCTTGTATTCCTGTTTTGCAACTTTTAGTAAAATCAATATTGACTGTTATTTGAGTAGCGTTGTTATAATCTGTCAAATGAAAATAAGATACAATTCCCGTTTCATATATTCTGTTTATGTACATTTCGCAATTGTTAGATCGATCGCATTTAACAAAAATAAGGTTGTTGGAAGTTGTAGGAAAATTAGATACAGAGTTATCAAAGTTACTTATTTGCATTAAAGTACATCTTAAAAAAAGCTAGTTTTCTTTTATGAATTTTAAAATCTAGAGCCATGGTATAAACCAAATTTTGATCTATTCTATACTGAACGGATTGATTTCTCTTGTCAAAATGTATCTCTTGTCAAACTGTATCTCATATCTAAACTTGATCTCTTTGCAAAAGCAAAGTGTAAGGTACAGGATTGTTTCCAATGGGTTGATATATTTTTAAAATAATGTTTTTAAAAGGTAAACTGTTAGACCAAGGATTTGACAAAAAAGTGCAATAAAATACTAATTCGTTAATGTTGTTACCTTGCAATATAGCTTTTGATCCGTTCAACCATGTTTTATAACTAAGTGAAGACGCTCTTTCAAAAACAGCCGTAGTAACAAAAGGCACTTTTAAAGTTGGGGAAAAATAGATTTAGTTTGTTCGCAATAAACCAAAACTTCGATAAATGTTTCTGAATTGTATTTAGCAATCAATTTCCAATCTGCTGTTATTATTTTATAAATGTCTTCGGAGATGTAGTAAACGTGTTGAGTGAACCAAATTAAGTATGATACGGTGAAGGTTTCCTTTCATTTTAAAGAAACTAGACGAATCGATTATAGCTTTACTTATTTGTATTGGCGACTTTAAACTAATTTCGAGTGTATTTCGTTCAAAAGAAGGTAAACATCAAAATTAGTAATAGTTTTTAGTATCATCGTTAGGTATGGATAACAAATTGTATTGATTAAGAAATTTTTGATAAGAGTAGACATTAGTACCTTCATAATCAAATTCGTTAAAAGTAAGATTATTTAAATTTAAACTAAGTAAATTGTTTGGCAAATTGTAATTTTTATTTTCAGTAAAAATATCCAACATTTTTAATTCGCGTTTAGGCCAAATGATTTGATCAACATTAAAAAAAGGTATTTTGTAAAGTAAATCGATAATATTTTCTTTCGCTTATTTTTGGAAAAAAAATTTGATAAAAACAAGCATACAATTCTGTTGGATCTATACCTATACCATCTCTAGCAATGTATAGAAATTTTGTTCCAATAGTAAAATACCGCTTGTAAAATTTTAAAAATATGTCACCATCATTTTTTCTTTTGTATATCTACCCATATTGTCATTAATGTTTACGTGTTTGTTCCAAATTTTCCAAAACGCGTTTATTTTGATTGGAATATCGGTAGTCTACGTTTCTATATGATATACGTTACCTTCATATTTCAATGTGTTTGTGTTACTTATTATTTTTATTTTAAAAAAAGCAATTTGCCAAGGTACTATGTGTTTCATTTTTGTTATTTTTATACTTTCTGTGCTAGGTAAAATATTGTTTACGTAATCATCTAAATCGACACTTGAAATATTTGAATCACTTGTGTTTAACGGTATTTTGTAATAAAGTGTTACCTTGATATGAATAAAGGGTCTTCCCAACCATCTTTTACATTGTTTAATATAATAGCTCTTTCGGGGTTAACATTATTTATGTTTAATGGAACTGTTTGTGGATTATTAGATACATAGATTAAAAAATTTTACTAGAGTGAGTTGTTAATGAAAATTTGAACAAATTATCTAATCTAGATTTAAAAATATCGTAATCGTATTGTATTAATGATGTAAAATCTTAAACAACATGTTGAGATGCGTTTGTTCCAGTGGCGTAGCTATCATATAGCAAAGTAAGGCAATGCCTCAGGGCCCAAGAATTGAAAGGGGCCCTTTTAGCTTTGGCCACAGCACATAGCCGCTTTTATTTTAAATTTTGTATAAACAATTTGAATATTTTATCAAGTTTTCATTGCGATTCTAATTTTTTACTTTATAGAAATCTTTCAGTTAATTAGTCCTCCCCTCCCCTTTTTATTTAGATTTCTCCTAATATGTAAATTACCAGTGTTTTCATTGGTTGATTTTAAAGTAAACGCGCGTTTTTTCCGGACCGTTAGTAACAGTTTAGAAATGCTAACATTAACATGCACGTGTTGCGTCAAAAATATGTATTCGTAACAGTTGCTGAGGTTTTTAACATTGTTTAAATATCCATTGTATTTTTCTAATAGAAAAATACAAAATAGAAAATTTCTATTCATTGTTCCTTTTTTTTTATATCTCCCTTTCTCTTAAGAAATTTATGTTTTCCGTTTTTCTTCTTTAGATTATCTGAAGCATTGCTATAACCATATAGTGCTTTCTGTTAAGGGAGTTTAAAATTGTACAATTTATCCTGATCATTTCCATGTTATAAGAAAACATGGAACTATTAAAGAGTAAAAGGCTCAGGAAGTTTTAACAGTTATTAATGAAAAAAATATCATTTATACAAATGCCACTATATGAAGTGACCTAGGAAAATATTTAAATCAGAACATTTCTGATGAAACCAAAAGATTACTGATAAGCATTCCTGGTCACAGACCTAAAGGACCATTTCCCAAAGATCCTAGTCAACAGAACAGAAGTTTCAGTGAAACTTACTATCATCCTACATCAAACTATAGCCCAGTTCCACGATTATGTTATTTGTTATTCAAATATGTTCGACGCAGTATACTGTCAACATTGTTGGCTTTTTTTAAGCATCAAATGTCAATGGCAATCGGGGATAAAGGATTGGAAAAATTTATCACAAAAGATAAAAATGCACAGTTCATCCCAACATCACATTGAAGCCTGTGTGGTGCTCGAATTATGGAAGAAAAATAAAACCAACGATAAAAAAGCTGAAGATGAAATACGATATAGAGCATCATTTTGGCAGATGGTTTTAGAACGATTATTCTGCATCACACTTATGTTATCAAAAAATTCTTTGGCATTTCGTGGTCACCTTGAAGGATTTACTGAGGATTATAATGGAAACTTTTTATCACAAGTTCAATTACTTTCTAACTACGACAGTGTCATGAAACAAACTTTAGAAATGCCATCTGGTCCAATCCGATACTTAAGTCCGACCACACAGAATGAACTAATACATTGCCTGGGAAAAAAGTTATTGAATGACTTGAATGGAAATATTAATTCATCGCCATTTTATGCCCTAATGTTAGACACAACACAAGACATTACCAAGAGAGACTAAATAAGTGTTATAATACGGCATGTTCACATTGTTAGAAATGTAAATCAAGAACCAACTCTTTTTAAAATTAAGGAAACATTTTTAGGATTTTATGAATTGAAGGACCATTCAGTAGAGGGAATGACTAATCAAGTATTGAAAGAAGCACATATTCCAATTGAAAAGTTATTGAAAGAAGCACATATTCCAATTAAAAAGTGTTATGGGCAGGGTAACAATGGTGCTAACGTTATGAGTGGAGTTTACAGTGGTGTACAAACCAGGATTAAACTAATCCAACCAAATGCTGAGTATGTACACTGTAACAGTCATAATTTAAATTTGGTAATTAATGACTGCGTAAATGGTTCGCATGATATCTTATCATTTTATGCTACTCTTCAAAATATTTATTTATTTTTTGGAAATAGCATAAAAAGATGGGACCTTCTCTCTATATTTACTGGGGAGTCTGAAGTTACATTGAAAAAACTAAACCCAACTCGATGGTCTGGTAGACTACAATCATTAACCGCTGTAAAAGTTCGATTTATGGATATTTTAAAGGCTTTGACTGAAATAATCCTTAAATCGACCAAAAAAGAAGAAAGAAAATAAGCACTTCAAATAAAGAAAAAAATGGGGACATTCGACTTTGTTTTTATCTGTGTTTTTTTATTTAAGGTAATGTGCGAGGTTACTTATGCTTCAAAAACTTTACAAAAACAAGAGATAGACTTGGAGGAAGCTACTGAAGTTTTAAAACACGTTCGCGAAAAGTTAAATTAATTAGAAATTCTTATGAACAAATCAAATTAGAAGCAGAAGAACTGGCACGAAAGTGGGACATCAAAACTAATTTTTAATGAAAAAGGCAACCAGTGAAAAAGCGACATTTTGATGAATTGGCTTCAGATCATCGGTTTCAGAACAGAGAGCAATTGTTTAAGATGAATGTTTTCTATTTTGTATTGGACAAAATCAGCGTACAAATTGAACAACGTTTTTTCGGGAATGCAAACCGTGAAAAACCTTTTTTGCTTCTTAGAACCTAAAAACAAAATAAATTTGCCTGACACAGATATCTTAGAAATGTGTGAAAATGTTTCCAAAAAATATTCGAAAGTTATCTCTCCTCTTTTTGGTAATCAATTTCTGCAAGCAGTTTCATTGTTGAAAACAAACTTAACTTCAAAAATGTCGATTAAGCAAAATTACTCCTTACTAAGTACAGTTGCTTAGAAAGTGAGTTTTCAGAAATATATACAGTTCTAATGTTGTTCTTTACCCTACCAGTAACTGTGGCTAGCGTTGAAAGATCTTTTAGCAAATTAAAAATAATAAAGGACTATAAAAGAAATTCTAATGGTCAGAGTAGGTTAAAAGAACTAGCGAAACTAGCTATTGAACACAAAGAAGCAGCACAAATGGATCTTAAAGAATTAATATGCAGTTTTGCAAATGCACAAGCTAGAAGGAAAAATTTTAAACAATTAAAACATGTGAGATTCATTATTTCTTCGTTTGAGAGTTGGTTATAAAACGTTTTATATTTAATATTGCATATGGTATACCTTTTCTCACTTTATTTACTGAAGTTTACATTTTATTTAGTATTTTATAAATATATTTTTTGAAGCAAAATTTTTGTATTATTCCTATAAAATTATTTTGGAAATATTTTAGTTGAGGGGCCCTTGCACTGGTTTTTGCTTCAGGGCCCAAAAATCCTAGCTACACCACTGGTTTGTTCGGTTTGAAAAAAAAACAAAATAAGATAATCCTCGTTTGTTTGATTTACTTCCAATACCTGATTTTATAGGGTAAAGACAAAAGGGATTATTTTGTTTTCTAATTGATTTGTAGACATGTGTTCAATTCTTAATATGTCATATTTTAGATATGTTTTCAAAATGATTTGTAGACATGTGTTTAATTCCTAATATGTCATATTTGGAAACGTGACTCCTGACAAAACAGCAAAATCGGTATACAATATAATATTTTTAGTTACAAGATAAAAGGGAATTTTCCGAATAAGATTGGATATGATGTCGTTTTGAATATCTGTCATCATTTGATTTTTAGACGATTTGCTTTGCATTCTTGATCCGTAGCTGTTTTCTGTTAACGAAATGTTTTCGTTTATACGTGTCAAGTTAGTTGGAACGTCCATAGATGTTAAATGCATAATAATATTGTTTTTAAAAAAAAGTTTTATCTAGATCTTTAGTAGATAAAGGTAAACTAAAATCGTTCAAAACGTTGTAATGTACACTTTCTTGCTTTTTTACATTACTACTTATTTACATCTAAAACATCAAATACTAAATTATTCATTTTTTTACATTTAATATATACATTTCTGCGAAAATTTCTTTAAAGTTTTATAAAAAGTGTCTACGTATTCGTTAAAGGTTGTAAAATAAATGTTTTCATCTTCTTCGTCCCATTTAGCATAAACCGAATCTTCTAAAATTGTTTTAAGTTTTTTGTAACATTTTAAACCACTGATATTTTTTTTGAAAGTGTTTAATTGTAACATTATTTTTTTATTTTTTGACAAGTTGGTTAAAACAAATAAACGACTCGATAAATCATCAAGTTGATTTTCGATAAGACGATCAACTTTATCTCTTAATGTGTCTTCCATTTTATTAAAATATCTTCAACTTTACTTCTTGTCGAATGTTTTTTTTTAATATTGGTCGAACAGGTACAGTGGTTAAAAATAAAGTGGCTTCAATTTCTAAAATCAGATCCTAATTTAATTTTTTAAAAAAACGATCTTTGGGATGAAGAATTTAAGATAATCAATATTAAATCAAATCAGAGGAATGAAAGAAGTCGTGCATGGTATAATGGAATTTCCAAAAAATATGACTTTAGGATACCGCTTAGTGCATCAAAAAAAAAAAGATTTGTTAGACCTACTGACGCTAGGGGTATTCCTGCTGATTACAGTGATTTGATTAAAAATTTATTTTGATGAATGAGTGATTGTGTGATTATAAAATTTTTTGTATTTTATTTCTTTGCATATTTCTTTGTTCTTTGTATATTATTAATAAAGATTGACTAAAAGATTAAAAATGCATTTTACTTAAGTGACTTAAATAAAATGAAAGGAAATGACTTAAGTTAAGTCATATCCTCGCTACATTGTGCTGTAATTAGTAAATTGGTGTTTATTCCAACGTAAGTACTAATCTGACAAGAAGTACTAATTTGACTTGCAAATTAATAAACGGTTTTATTCATAGAATAAGAATGCACTAGAAGGAACCAGACATATTTTATTTGAAGTCATTTTTTCGGAAATTTACACGAAAAACAATTAGATATTGACAAGGACTTCCTAGGTCAAATGTTGCTTCACTTCTCGTCAAATATTTGTATACAAAACATAACCGTTACACCCTCTATAATATAATAATACGTATATTAAATATTACAATGTAATAAATATTATTTACTCTGAGGATTTATTACATTGCGCATTGAAAAGTGGTTACTTCCTAGCAGATTCTACGTAAAACGTATAATGCACACAGGGAATAAGTCCACACCTAGGACTACATCTGTGCACAATGGTATATGTCCGCACAGGTTGTCAAATTAACAGATATTGTATTAAAGTATGTAAAAAAAATGAAAATAAAATAGTAAAAAAGAAGACAGAATTTATTAAAGAATGCATTTGGTTAAAAATCATGACAATAAATATCATGAATTATTGTTTGTTTTCAAACTTTCAAATTCAGATTTCTCAAAACAATAGTTAGTGGACGTATTGTCTTTGTGCTCTTAACCATCGATATATAATATATATGTATATTATTGTTTAGATTGTTTAAATAATTTTGCCTTATTTTGATATCTTTTTGTTGTCATAATCAAAACTTTTTTTGTTATAACTTGAGTGTTATTAACACATTTATCTTTTACATTCCTATAGTTTAATAGGAAAAATATAAAGATAACATCTTCATTATAAATATAGTATAAAAATGTTATTGTGTTATGCAAATTTGTTGAAGTCAAAAAATGGATACCTAAGTATTATTAATATATGAGGCAATATAGGAAATATAGAAAAAGTTACTATACATATTACAGACAAATAAGTGTTTATAGCGAAAATAATTTGAAATATTCGTTGTTGACTTTGACTTTTTCTAAGAGTTTAATCATTACTTATTATTATTCTTATTTAAATATATTTGCATATAAAAACAATAAATAAACATAAATAAACCAACAAAGTTGTGATACACATTATTAGAGTATAGTCTGATAAAATTCGAATCCAGACGTTACCAGCTTTTCACAATTTTGTATATATTTATTGTACAGTGTTTAAAATATATATTTAAGTAGTTCGTTTTTACAACCTCTTGTTATAAATAGTTCCATTTGACCACTATTCTATTTGTGAAAAAGTTATGTTGACGGTTTGATTTTTTGGATTGTTTTTTAATATATCATTTATTGCTGCCATTTGTGATAAAAAAATTTTCAAATATTGGAGCATTTTACCAATTTATTTTATCTAAGTCTTCAATAAACCTGTATAGTCGCATCGCGTTACCTCAAATCAGTTTTTCTCTATAATTTCATTTTCAAAACGCTTTCATTAAAAATTATAAAGAATTGCCAATAATGATGCTATTGAGCTGATTTTTGTTTTAGTATGCAGCTTATTCATAATTCGCTGCTACTGTGAAAATAAAACTCAATTTCATAGATTTATTGCCTTTTCTTATTTTATATGAAAAGCTTTAAAGAAAATATTTTTAATTATTAGATTTAATAGTATTGATGTTTCATTTGTAGAGTTTGTTTGTGGAGATTAATGTGCCACCACATCAATGTCGCAAGTATTAATAATGTTTTAGCAATAAACATAATGTTAATACAAAAATATCAAATTGTAAGTTAAATGGTTCATCTAAATCTGGTAAGTTTACACTTAATCAAATAAGTTTTTAATATTTCTGCTTTCAATATTTAAGTGAAGGAAAAGTTTTTTTCCCTTATTATTACTATTACTAATGACAAGATTAACTGAGTTTCATAAAATAGTTTCTGTGTGTAAAATCACAAAATCATTGTAATCATACTATGGAAATATTTTGAAGTCATCTATTTATAATAAAATAATAAATTAATTTGTCACAGCTTGTTAAACTTAACTTAAAATCTGTTCTGAAGTAAATTAGATATTCAATAATGAAATGTCAAATCTCAAAATACAAAATTGGGAATTGCGTTTTGGTCGATAATAACCTAAATTACAAAATGTGTTTCAATAAATAAATTTGTAAAAATCCTGCACTTGGTTGGAATTAAGAATTTTTATTAAGATATTGGTTACATTAAAACTCACAAAGTTATAAAAAGATCCATAACTCAAGTCTAGGTAACTATGGTATGGTGTTAATGGATTAAACTTTTTCGTCAATGATAAAAATAATTGTTATTGTAGCATGATAACTATGTAGTATAAGTATATATGTAATAAATTATTAAGTTGCGCTTATGTTTATTTTTATTTGATTAAAGTTAAAATTGATGCAAGCGTTAAAAAATAAAATAACGTTACAAATTGAAGCAGAAATTTATAACGAATCATGTTGACAATTGGATATGAAACGCAGAAAAGCATCATTGTCGATTAGTTATGATTCAAATCATTGTATAATAATTATTTTAAAAACATAAAAAAAACTTTAAATAATTAAGAAGACGGTGTCTAAAAGGAAATTATAGGGACTTCAATATAGGATTGGCTAAAGAAAATCCATAACAATACCATGCGCGACCCAGTTGGTTAACGGTGTAATAAGGGCTTACCGTTGTTTTGCCAGTTCTTGTCCTGCACTGGCTAGCCGCTGTTTTATCATCACTGGCTAGCCACGGCTGGTCCATGAAAATACCTTAGAGTAAAACGGAGCTTTGTCAACTTCGGCAGCCGTAGCAAGTCCAGCGCGGCAGCCTACACAGGACCAGTGCAGGACCATTATATCCTTGCTGTCTGGGAAATTAGGTTAAATGTAGCAGGCTGCAAAAGTATGCTATACCAATGAAAGTTTCTAATAAACTAAAAGATAACTTAGAGCAAGACACTGAAAAAGGAAAATATAAAATCGAGAGATTGATTGTTTTTTTCTTGTTGAAAATTCTTACAAAAACAGTTTATAAAACAATTATTTAGTTACAGAAGAAGTTTTGGTTTGTGGCAGAAAATTAAGTATAGATGATATAGAGCAGATATGCTCGAGAATCATAAGTAATCATAATAAAGAATCATAAGGCTTTTACAAAATTAAAGATTGATCAAGAGTATTTAGCTTTAAGCAGGGAAAAAAAAGTAAATGGTTTGAAAAGAATTGATGAGTTTAATAATGACTATATCAATGTGAGTGCTTTACACATGAGAGAAATATTTAAAAAACTTGAGCATACCAGACATTTAATGTTTTGGCACGATGGATCTTTTTTATCCAGCCATGGACATATATTGATGTTGATATCAATAATGCATGACCAAGCAATATTTTTAATAATGATGAGTATTACAAAAAGTATGAAAAAAAAAATTAATATTTAAGCAAAAGTAAAAAAACCATTTTTATACATAATAGCATGGTGTCTTTCAAATAATAAACGAATTGAGTACACAGATTTGCGAGTTCATAATATAATCTCTCTGAAATACCCCAAAATTGTATAAAATGGCATAAAAATTTTAATACTTTATTCTTTAACGGTGACCACCCGCCTTCACAGTTTGAATCGGGGAAAAATAAAGGTGAATATTTTTCTGTGGAATGGATGTAGTCTTTTTGCTCCAAAAGCTAAAAATTATTTACATTCATTTTAATGTAAGACATTGAGTTTAAAACAAAGAAAAAATATTTAAAACAAACTTACCAAAAGATAACTTTAAACAAGGAAAGATTTATATAAGATCTTATCTAAAAGTGACATTATCACAGAACTTAATGGCAAAAATTTACACTTAACAGTAACTTCAAATGAAAAAAATAAATAAAATGAATGAAGAAAATTAATAAAAGTCAATCAATTCATTTGATGGAGCTGGTATATATCTAGAAAAAAAAATATGTTTTTTATGGTCAACTACATATTGCATGTTCAAGAACATTTAATATGTAGTTGAACTTCTTGAAAAGAAGCATTTAATAATTTGTATTTAAAATTAATAAACATGCATCCAAACTCAAGTATTTTTAATACTTTTGCTTTTTGAAACAGATTTTATAGTTGACTTTTAAATAAATATTTGCTACTACTCTAATATTATAAAGGGTTACGAAAAACTTTTTTTTTTTAAATATACATATATAAGTAGTTATTTTTGTTTCCTTTTTCTTTCTTAATAAAAAAACAAATTACAAAACAAAGGTCGTAAAAGATCTTATGAATTACTTCTTCATTACTTTTAACTTAAATAACTCTTCTCCTCTGCCGACTTAAATTTCAAATAACACTATTATTTTCAAAATCGTTTCAGCAATCATTGTTTTCAAATCAAGTTTTTCTTAGAGCGCAATTCGTTCTTTTTCAGCGGTTTTTACTCGTTTAAAGACAAACTATACAGCAGCCATTCAAAGTGTTTGCATTGTTGACATCATCGTCAAATTCTCCATCGAAATGATGTTAGATATGTGACGGCTGCCGAATAGTTTGTCTCTAAACCGCGTTTTTATGTCAAAAAAAAGTGTTTTTTGACGGGTTTTTTGTTATTTACTGACAAACGACACGGCAGCCCTTAAAACAGTTTGTGTTGTTATACTCACCGTTTGATTTTCTATAGAATGGATGTATCATATGTGACGGCTGATGTATGGTTTGTCTCTAATTGACCTTTCTCTGTTACCGCTCCTCACTTTTTTGATGCAGTTTTTGCAAGACAAACTAGAGACAAACTCTAGCATTTAATCTAGTTCTGTTTGGGCTATTGCTCTTAGAATTAAATTTGCTATCGAAATCATGTATAATACATGGCATTTGAAAATTTGACTTTTTCACTGGTCCATGAGAGAAAAAAGGTCAAAAATTGATCTTCGAGATTGCCATTTGGTATACATCATTTTGATAGAGAATTTCAAGGCGAGTTTAACGGCGCAAACCGTTTTGACGCTTGTAGCATAGTTTGTCTTTAAATCGAGTTTTTCTGATGTGTCCCCAGTTTTTTTGCGGTTTTTACCCGATTAAAGACAAGCTATAGGGCAGCCGTTGAAAGTGATGGCACCGTTAGACTCTCCATTTAATTCTTTATTGTATTTATGTATGATATGTGACGGCTGACGTATAGTTTGTCTCTAAACAACGTTTTTTTGTCAAAAAAATATGTCCGGTGACAACGTTTTTTGCAATTTGCCGACAAACGGCACGGCAGCCGTGAAAAGGGATTGCGTTTTTATACTCACCGTTTAATTCTCTATCGGATTGATGTCTCACATGTGACGGCTGCTGCTAAGTTTGTCTCTAATTGACGTTTTTTTGTTGCCGCCCCTTACTTTTTTGCCTTTGTTTTTTCTAGATTAGAGACAAACTATAGCGTTTTATCAAATTTTGTTTGCGGCATTCTTAGCATTGAATTTTCGATCG
>NC_061165.1:48066244-48161244 GCF_022113875.1 Hydra vulgaris
AGTAAAAATCAAACTGTTGAACTTGATATAAGTTACAATATGAGTTTCACGTTTGCTCGCGTTTTCTTATAAAGCAAAGGTAAGACTCTTTCTCGTCACTACCTCGGATGCAATGGTTGCCAAGAGTATCGTGTCAAACAGGCTCGAAAGCGCACTACTACTTCTACTAATAAGTCCAGTATTATTATAAAGAGATACTTGTTTCCTATTTATAAATGTGACGTTAATTCAGTTATATAACTAATTTCAAAAAATTACGAGACAATGGAGTCATTTGAGTGTAAAGTTTGCTCAAAAATAGCATATGGCAATGAGTTTATGCTGCGTAAGATCTGCGAAGCATGTCATAATGTTGCCTTATTTCAACAATACATTAAAACAATTAAACAACAATTAAAACAAGAATCTTATCTCCTTAGAGTCACAAATAGACATTAAACGTTTTTTGTCCAAAAAAATGAAACTAAAAGGTGCAAAAAAAGGAAGAGTAATACCTAAAGACGAGCTTCTTTCTACCTCAGAAGAAAACCAGATAGACGATTCTGAAGATGATCCAGAATTTGTGCCAGGAACACCTCAGGCTGCCAAATTGAGAACAAAAATAATCAGAGAATTACACTCATCCGCAAAACCTTCTTTCCCAGCTAATAAACCAACCTCTCTTTTTTCCACCCCAATTAAAGCTAACCCTAACCCAACTATTCCTTTTATTACGAAAAGAAACATTTTCAAAAAAAGTAAAGTTAAAAAAACTGTTGAAAAAAAATTTACTTTTGGAGAAAACTATAGAAGATGAAATTGCATATGTGGGTGATTTAACCCGTGATAGACTGGTTTTTGAAGATAACCATAGTAATGATAGTAATAACTTTCCTGGAGTTGCAGTTCAATGCAACTTCAGTGACTCATTAGACCTAGATAAACATTTGGCCTCAGTTAGATTTCTTGAGTATCGAAAATTGAAGATTGAGCAAGATCTAAAAAGCTTCATTGGTAACATGTTTAGAGTAAGTTTTTTTGCTTACACTTATTTTACAGTTTGGCAATGTTGTAATAATAGTTTATAATAATGATTTTTTTGTAGGTCACCGCATATAAAAGATTGTCCGGGCGTATGGAGTATAAAATAAGGTGCAAGGAAATGAATTGCTTTTCCTTCACCACTCAATATTCAAAACATTTTGTAGAAAAACACCAGTTTAGCCTGGAGCAAGCTAACTACTTGCAATCTTTTCATATCCGGCTACTTAAGTTTAAAACACGGCTAATAAAGCATACATATAAACCTTATGCATGCAGTAAATGCATGCTTTGGTATGATCGTTTGGACAAACATTTAATTAACGAACACAAGTTTGTATCAGAAAGGTAAAGTTTATTACAATTACTTTACGTTTTAAAGTTGGTAATTTGCGTTATTATAAGTTTTATTAATTTTATTTTTACCATTTCAGTGAGTCGTTTAAAGAAGCAATTTTAGCGATGAAAGCCAAATCTTTAGATTTGTGTTTTTAATGGAATATACCGCCGAGTTTTTCGGTTAGATTTTTAAAATAGTTAAAGTAATGTTTATAATAAGTCCTTGTTATTTTAATTGAAATGTTAGTGCTTAGGATAATATTGAATGTACATTATAATTTTTAAATTTTTTAGGTGAAACAAAAAAGTCAAGTGCTTCTGTGATTATTCCTTCGGGAACAAGGAGTTTTACGCCAGTTGAAAAAAAAAAGCACCCCAAATGGGGGCGACTAGTTTTCATAGTTAGTTTAGTATTACTTTAGTTTATTATAAGCAGAGTTTTAAACTATTAGAACTATAAGCGTAATTTGAGCAATTTTAAAACTTTTAGTTCTACATTATGCTCTACGTTACGATTTTTAAAATTTTTAGACGAAACAAAAAAAACAAAGTCAAGTGCTCCTGTGAGTTTTCCGTCGGGAACAAGAAGTGTTTCTTTAAAAAACTAGTCATACTGAGATGAATAAGGCTGGGGGAGTGGGTTTGTTACAGCTAAAACAAAAACAAAAGGAAGACTAAAAGCAGCTTTAGCAACAGTTTATGGTATGAACAACATTATCTTTAAATGCAGTCCCCATTATTTTAATTACTGGTAATGTATATTATGCAACTGCCTGATTAATAATGTTTTCTTCACTTCAGACTACTCTAGCTCAGAAGAAAATATTGGCAAAGTGCCTCTATTGCCTCATACAAGTCCAATAAAGTCTAATACATTTGGATTTTCTAAACAAGGTTGTTAATATATTTTGTCTTTTTACTTTAATACTTTAAAAACACATGTATATATACATATATATATTAGAGATGTTATACATATATACATATGCTATTAGAGATGGAGTACGAACTCCAGAAGCAACTAAGGTACCCATTCTCCTTAACAATGACTGCGAAGGAAACGAATGCAGAAATAATGACATTGGAGGAGATAAGGAAGGCCCGACGTGCATTGATACCAAGAGCGAGGATGTACCTAAGGACTGCATTAGCAAAGACATCGAAAGACCGCAAAATGTTGGAAGCAACATCATTGAAATTAGTGACGATGACACATGGGAAGAAAAAACACTCGAGGAGGTCGCATGTTGCGATAATGGCCCCGTCCGAACAAATCGATGCAAAGAATTGAATCTAGTTACATCTGTAAGTGTAATAAAACTTAATAACGACGATATAAAAAATATGTTTTTATTATCTTTATTAGAATTAATAAATAAAAAATAAATATTTAGGATTTATTTTGTGTTAATTCAAACTTAAATCGAGGCTTTAATATATATCACGTAATGTCCACAGGGCCATACACAGATGTCATTTACTACAACTACTCAAAAGGCTTATGTGAAGGACTTCCAATATGCACAAAAACGCACACCGTGTGCAAACATTTTGATGGAACGGAAACGGAGTTCAATGGCCAGTTGCATACCCACTACATACTGGCCATTTACACTGACCAGGGAGCACGTTCATCCGAAGCAGAATCTCTAAACATCAGAAGGAACTATTTAAAATCAAAACGATATACTTGCCACGGATGCAACAATATTACCAAACAACGCTTTGGCCACCACTGCTTCGCGTGCAAGAGCAGAATTAAAATTATCAGTGTTAATTCGGCTGGGCATTTTAAGAACCTCGTAACATATTGTACAGAGCGTCCTTAGCTATGTATTGGCACATATAATAGACGTAAGCAATTTACCAGATGACACACCAACAAAAACAGCAAGAGAAAAGAATTATCAAAAATTAAAGCGCACGTTTAGAGACTTTTTATTTGACAACCGAATCATGAACAGCCGACATTATGACAAGACACTGGAAACGAACGAGGAACTACGACAATTAGAACTGGGAATGCCACTAAAGGACTTAGATACAACGAAGAAGACAGTTTTCAGACAGATATACCTAAAAATAAGATTTGATGATGTTTTATCCCCAAGAGTAACACCGAGTGACAATGTAGCAAAACTAGGAGCTTTGACATTTCTCCTTAGTACCAATGCCACTCAAAATCAAATCTCGGTAGCTATGCTTAAATAGCCTGAATCACAAAAAGAGGGGTTTAATACTTTGCGGTCTAAGTGATTCAGGCAAATCCTTTTTAGCAAATTTATTATACTCTACCTATCTACCTAATCTAGGGGTCAATATCATTAACAACTGACGTTAAATACAAAGACTCTATGCCAATAGACCCTCACCCAACGCTCATCACTATGAACTCAACGTCCAAACAAGATATTATGAAATGGCACCCATCAGAATATCTGGCGTTCGAGAACAGGTGCACAATCCTATATTTAGGTATACCAATTGCTAACTTATTTACACAATCAGAACTGACAGCACTAGCACAATGTGGGCCAGAATTACTTTACATGTTATCACTATTTAAAACACAGCACACACACACAACAGACAATGTATTGGATAAATTCAAAGACTATATATATATTTAATCATGTATTTCATTAAATAATAATAATTTTTACAAAACTTTTTGTTACTTTTCTGCGGGCTCCTCGTTTTCAATAAGATCGACTTTACCAACAAACATAGTATTAAAGGCAGGATAGAATATCTTCTGATAACTAGTTAAGAATGTTATTTTAGCATTATTTTTAATACAAGGGTTAGCCATAGTAACAGTTCTATAGGTAGCATCTTTACTAAATCGAGACTGTTTAATAGTGGGGCGTTTATACAATTTGTTAACAGGGTCAAGACGAGTACGATCATAAGTCCAATCTCTCTCGAATATTTGAATACGATGTCTAAGACGTAAACGACCTCTAACAGTAGTAGGCATAACATCCTTACCAATATAAGCAGGATCAATACAAAAACATAAACGTTTACAATTTTTATTACCACTAAAAAGCATAACAGTAAGCAAATTATTCCAATACGTATTATTAACAAGTTCAGTAGCCTTATCACCTGCACATATATCGAAATTAGAACGTTTCTTAAACAATACAGAGGAATGATCAAACTCATCATAAGGTTGCAAATAAACGTCAAAACATTGCTCAATATTATAAGGATCTCGAGAATCAGAACAATATGGTGTTATAGGATTATAAATAGTTAATGTATTACCAGTATTAAACTGTTCGTAAAGAGATATACCCTGCCGTTGTAAATACCATCTATCTAATTGAACAGGATAACGTATATTCTTACGCTTATCATCGCCTTCAGCAACAATAGACCTAGCAATAAGGTTTTTAAGACCATAATTAGGCATATGAATATGACCAAGACGATAATCACAAGGATAAGTATTAATAATATTCCACGTTTCATCAAAAAATCCATTAGCCTTCTGACGCTCTATAGAAGCAGTAGATTCAATAAACTGCCCACCTTTATCTAATGATGTATCGGTAAACTTAAATGTCCTAGAAGTAAACGGATCATTAACCAATAACTTAATAGGCTTACGCAAACCAATATCATTTTTCCACACAATACTATGTATAACCTTTTCGGCAACATTGTTCTTTTCAAAAAACCTCGGATCTTTGGTGCTAACAACATTAGCAAAACGAGTAGTAACAGGTTTACCAGCTTTATCATTGAAAAACAACGAGTTTTCGAGCAATTTCACAGTAGGTAAAGGCGCAGGTTTCTTATCGGCAGAACTAAGTCTCAATTCTAAAAGTTTTCTATAATCATCTGAATCAGCTAAAGGATACATAACATCGGAAATTAATTGATCACCCTCAATATCAAAAAATCTCAAACCAATATTTGACATCTCCAAAGGAACGGAAGAATTCTGGGTAGTTTTAAGTTGGTTTTCAACACGCACATCCATAACATCACATTCAAGACTTATCAACATAATATATTCCACCGGTAGCCATCCAATATTGATCGGGATAAGTCCACAAATTAGGATAATCAACAGGAAAATAATATATTTTCTGAACAGTATCATCCGCACCATAAGCTGTTGCAATGTCAAATGAATAATTACCAAACAACTTCTCTAATATAGCCTCGCTCTCCTTTATGATGCTCCAAGGTGTAGCATACTTAGGTAACTCATCGTTAAACTTTGGAAATTGATAAGGTTCAAAACTATACTTATGCAACTGCTTAGCCATTTTAGTCTCTTTTATATAAGGAATCTCTTTAGGATCATAAATATCGACCTAACCTGGTTTAAGTCTCATATAATCAGGTAAATCATCTTGAGGCACAGGCTGATAATCGGGATCATAATTCCAACTGTCAATGCTTTCAGACACAGTACTTATATCTGTGACATTACCAACTTTATTAGACGTAGAATTAACAGAACTAGAGTTAGACGATGTAGATCGAGACCAATCAGAATCAGAATATATATATACATATATATATATATATATATATATATATATATATATATATATATATATATATATATATATATATATATATATATATATATATATATTATATATATATATATATATATATATATATATATATTTATATATATATATATATATATATATATATATATATATATATATATGTATATATGTATATATATACACACACACACACACACACACACACACACACACACACACACACACATATATATATATATATATATATATATATATTATTTTAAAACATCAAGAAATACAGTTTCTCTCAATAGTAATATTTTTATTTTGTAAGAAATTTTCGCTGGGTTTTGGATACCAGCATCATCAGCTTATAAAATATTACAATAATTTATTAATCGTTATAGTTTATATAAAATTGTTACTATTGACGTCAGCGGTTATATGGCTTCTTAAGATTTTTAAATTTTAAAAATGGCGTCCGAAACACTGTTTTTACATATTGGCCTTCGTCAAGATTAATTCCGCCGTTTCGTGCAGAGCACATGTTAGAACATGTTACAAGAACATTAAAAGTAGAAAATAAAAAGTTTCAAAGAAAAATTAGAGAGGCACTAGAAGTACAAAACAACATGTGCTCTGCACGAAACGGCGGAATTAATCTTGATGAAGGCCAATATGTAAAAACTATGTTTTAAACGCCATTTTTAAAATTTAAAAATCAAAAGAAGCCATGCAACCGCTGACGTCAATAGAAACAATTTTATATAAACTATAACGATTAAAAAATTATTGTAATATTTTACAAGCTGATAATGCTGATATCCATAACCCAGCGAAAATTTCTTACAAAATAAAATTATTAGTATTGAGAGAAACTGTATTTCTTGATGTTTTAAAATAATATATAATACACTCTCATACAAGATGTCATCTTTCAAATATCTAATTACAGCTAAATATGGACCTGAAATCTACAAAAGCACTGAACAATTACAATTATTAAAAAAATCTGTTGTTTAATCGAAAAACCATTACATTTTTTTACAAAAATGCGAGAAACAAATTTATTCCAAAGTTGTTACGAATAAACTCTCCAATAAAAAATAAAAGAGCAATAGGTATAATTTATCGTTTCAGATTTGAACTCTTAATTTGAATAAAAAACGATTCAAAGAAACGATTCTTTAATCTTATGAATGATGTTAAAAGACTCCAAAACTTTCTTAAAGGTAAACTTAATGAAGAAGAATATATTAAATTAGAACAAATTACTAAAAAATTAAGTGAAAACATGTTTATTAAATCAAAAGAACGATTAATAAATAGTTCATCATACTTCAAAGTGAACATGCAAATGAGAAAAACAACAAAATATAAAAAGGACGCAGTTTTAAACCTTTGCGATACCGATATTTCCATAAGTCACAATGATTTTCTAGAAATACAAAACAACATGTGCTCTGCACGAAATGGGGGAATTAATCTTGATGAAGGCCAATATGTAAAAACTATGTTTTGGACATTTTTAAAATTTAAAAATCAAAAGAAGCCATGCAACCGCTGACGTCAATAGTAACAATTTTATATAAACTATAACGATTAAAAAATTAAAGCATATATATATATATATATATATATATATATATATATATATACATAATATATACATATATATATATATATATATATATATATATATATATATATATATATATATATATATATATATATATATATGTATATATATATATATATATATATATATATATATATATATATATATATATATGTATATATATATATATATATATACATATATATACATATATATATATATATATATATATATATATATATATATATATATATATATATATATATATATATATATATAGTATATATATATATATATGTATATACATATATATACATATATATACATATATATATATATATATATATATATATATATATATTTATATATAAATATATATATATATATATATATATATATACATATATATATATATATATATATATATATATATATATATATATATATATATATAAAATATATATATATATATATATATATATATATATATATATATATATATATATATATATATATATATATATATATATATATATATATATATATATATATATATATATATCAGGCTTTCCCAGGAAAGGCGTGCGGTCGCACGCCTTGTTTGTCCACGCATAGAATAAATTTTTCAGAAAACGTGACCGCGGCAATATTTCTTGGAAAAGCGGAGCTTATCCACAGAGAATAAACAATAATATTAAAAAAATGAAACGAAGTCTAAACAAAGTATAAAACTGAAATTGGATGTAAGAAAAATATTTTGATAATAATAAAAAAAATTAAAAAAAAAAAAAATCCTGTAACAAAAAAAAAAATTTTTTTTTTAAATTTTTATACTGTTTTTGTTTTCTTTTTTTAGGGTTGCTATTTTCAGCTTCGAAATTTAATACAAGTCAAGGAAAAGACGACAATAAATCATAAAGTTTTCACGAAAATAAAAAGACTTGATTCGTAATTTATTTACTAACTTTATTAGACAATGTAATAAAAAAATGATTCATTATTTACGCTAGACAAATTTGATTAAATTTTTTCATTTAATTTAGTTTTCACGAAGGTTTATGCAAAGGCGATGACGTTATTCCCCAATACTTAGACAAGAAATAAAATTGCCGTTTCAATTATTAAATATATTATTTGAGATTTTAAAGATAACAAAATTTTAATGTGAAAAAAGTTCTCTCTCGACTTATTCTAAACTGATTATACTGAGTCAATGCTCGCCTTTTATTACGTTGAAATTATTCTTTTGCATTATTTTGTAATTACGAAAGAAGTTAAAAAAAATAATTGCATTGCTTCTGTTGTCATTGTTCCGAAAACAGTTCCTTCGGGACATTATTATTTATTAACACTCGTTCACAATGTCAATTAATGATTGCAAAATAAGCAACCCAATCGTTTGACAATAAAATTTTCTTTTATTTGAAAATTGAAAAAAAAACATATTTTACAAATAAATAGCAATCTTTTTCGCGCTTTCTTGCGTATCAATACATTTAAATATGTATTTACGAAACATTTAAAAATTAATTAAAGTTCTATCGTGAATTTTAAAGTATTACTGACTGATAAAAGTCATAAACAAATTTTACATTAAAAGGTCCTTTTATTTTCATTAAACAATAATCTTTTTCTTTTGGATTTGATTTTTCTTATTGATTTGATTTTTTTTATTGATTTGATTTTTCATTGCTAAAATAACGCCCTAAAAAACAAAAAAACAAAAATAAATAAAATATAGGTAAATTTTTTTTTAATAATATACATTAATTTTTATATTTGAAAGCACAAACAGATTTCTTTTATTTACTTTAAGATTGCTTGCACTTTTGCGGTATTTTCGTTTAGCTTTGTTTTGACGCGAATTCTTGAAACGCATAATAATAAAACGTCGTCAGTTAGTCAGAAAAATTTATTCTATGTGTGGACAAACTAGGCGTGCAACAGCACGCCTTTCCTGGGAAAGCCTGATATATATATATATATATATATATATATATATATATATATATATATATATATATATATACATATGCATATATATATAAATAACATACATTATGTACAGGAAAAGAAAAAGCACGAGATGTTAAACACAACCCCAGCTCGAAAATTTTACAGAGTTGTAGAAATTTAACTAAATTGGAATACAAAAAGTTTAGCGTTTTAAATGCTGACTTTTTATACACATATAAAACTGCTGATTTAGTTTTGGATGATTTTGAACGCTGGTTGTGTAAGATCAAAAGTTTAAACAGGGTAAACGCTCAAGCCCATTGTTCCCATGTGAATAAAATATGGAAAGTTGTAGATCCGTTAAAAAGGTGCCTATCTGTGAATGCTTTGACAGATGCCAATCTTTTGTCAGATTTTCATGCTGGGTCTTTAGTTAAAAATATCAAGATGCAGCAAAAGGTTGCGCCTACTCAACAAAGTGCCCATATACAACCAAGAACTATTCTTTTGAAAATGGGATTACTAAATAAATTTTTAGATTTTTTGAAAGGAAGACAAATTTATATTGGTCTCAATGTTAATCAATTGTCTAACGTCTTTCTTAGAATTAAAGAAATGAGTAGTTCTTTGAAACCCTTCCTATCGCAAAGAGAATTTGATTTAAAAAACTTTAAAAAACTCCACCTTATAACACGTGAAGTCTTTTTAACATACGAAAACAGTAGACACATTGTGCAGCTTAAAAAGATACTTAACTCAACTGTCAATAAACCAAACTTCCAAGAAGCCATTGACATTCGAGATTACCTAATGGTTTTGATTTGTTTTTGAAACCCCACCAGATCGTCCAACTTGATTAATATGACAATACAGGATTTTGAAGATTCCTACCAAGATCCTGAGTACCCTGGGGCTGCCATATTTTGATCAGTGCGCTATAAAACTAGCGTGATCTATGGAACCAAGATTATTGTAATGGATAAGGAGCTCCAACAATTTTTAACGACATATGTTGACTTTTTTTGCCTGTTTTGTTCCGTAAAAAACCAAATAAAACCTCGCCATTGTTTGCAACCAAAAGCAAGTTGTCAATGACACAGTCTGCGGTTGCAAACAAAATGACGACTAGATTTAAAAAAGGCTCAGGTCTTTGACAATGAAAAGAAATTCAGTCGTGTTTGTCCGACACGAATTCGTATATCAATTGCTAGCGAGTTAGCTTGCCAAAGAGAAGAAGGCATGGAAGACGTTGCCATCGTAAGTTAGTAACGTCTGTTTTTTCAGCATTATTTAACTTCATTTAAGTTGTTGCAGTGTTATAATTTTATTTTTTCACAGATTTACATGAAAAATAAGCCACAAACGACTAAACGCTTTTATGTGACAAATTTTAATGAAAGAAAGTCAGCCCGTATCAGTATACAAGTTGGGCAGCATTATGGGTTGGCAAAGAAATTTCAGCTAAGTGAAATGTCTTCTAAATAGCTTCAGAAACGGTTAGCAAAAACTGCTGAACAAATAAAGGGCATTTCTGGGGAGGAGTATGTTGATACTGAAATAAATCAGTATCTAAGTAAACATATTAAAGACAAAGCATGAGTCTTCAGACAACGGTGATTAAAATTTTGTAAATTAAATAAGTTTTG
The DNA here is from genome assembly GCF_022113875.1 of Hydra vulgaris. Lineage (NCBI taxonomy): Eukaryota > Metazoa > Cnidaria > Hydrozoa > Anthoathecata > Hydridae > Hydra > Hydra vulgaris. Next base: position 48,077,344 of record NC_061165.1, read on the forward strand.
CTAATAACATCATCTTTTTAAAATTTTTTCTATGTTTTCAGATCAACCTGAAAGTAAGAAACGAATTGCTTTTCAGGATAACTCTGACGGTAAATGTTTTTTTATTGTGAAAACATTTTCAAAAATATATTTATAACTTTTTTGTCTTAGTTTTATACCTCAAATCGCTCTTTTAGTAGATAATGATGGCGTTAATTTCGAGACAGGTGGTTGAACTTGATAAAAAGAGTAAGTTTATTATAATTATAAAATAAGGTTTCATTTAGAACTGCTAAATAAAACTTCTTAGGTAAATGTATTAAAGAAATTTGCCAGGGGTAATGGCATATCAATGGTAGTTGTTACAAATGTTTATAATATTTTTATTTCTTAAAACTTAGTTCCACTAACAGTTAATCATCCGATTAAAACTTCATCTAAAAATGAAGTTTGTACAGGTAATCCTGTCCATAGTACTTATGTTTGGTTAATTAATAATAAATTTTTTTTTTAGTAAATTAAATACATACACTTTTCGATGCTGTAACAAGTTTTTCCTGACAAATTCACATCATTTTTTTTACTAGATGATCTTAGTGAATCAACTATTATAGTTAAGTCTATTTTGTTGAGCCTTATAGATTCGGTTATTTGCAGAAATTTATTGTAACTAAACTAATAAACTACTGCTAATTACCTTAATACAGTAACTTTTGTTATAGGTCGTTAAAAAGTTCTTTGTTTTAATTGAAGGCTCTACAAAGTATAAAAACCTTTCAAAATAAAATACAGACACTCTCACTAAATGTTCTTCAAAATAAAATACAGACACTCTCACTAAAGAAGACTTTTTAAAATGGAATATATCTGACCTACAGAACTTTTTATTTAAAAGAATTAATTAATCAAACTGGAAAAGAGCAACTTTAGCAAAGAATGCTTACTATGTTTAAGGATGAAAAAAATGAATTTAAAAATGACAAGTTGAATAAAAGAAAAACTTTATCAAAATAAATTGTAGACCCAAAATCATTAAATAAATGGTTGGGTTTTTGATCCTTTGCTATTCCCAGATGTAACATATGCAGAAGTTCAGTTATATTTAAACATAAAAAATGCTCGTAAAGCTTTTACAGGTCGCAAAAATTTACTTAAATCAGACCATCTTTTTAATATTCGGTATCACATTATCAACTCTGACTTTAAATATTGTTACATTGCAGTGTTTAGGTATTGATTAATAAAAAGCATCATACAATTATATCATAATAAAATCTGCAGATTGCGATTGTGCAGCTGGGTATGTTAATTAAAAATTTATTTGGAAGTATTATGTTTTTGCTAAAATAAACTTTTTGATAACTTTTTGGTTTTATGTTAGTCTGAATAACTAACTTTATTTTATAAATAAATATTATTTCAAAATCTTTGTTATGGAGCCTAGTTTAAAGAAAGACTCAATTCTGCAAGTACTTTGAAATTTTGAAACTTTTTATATTGATAGAAACATTTTATTTTTTATTTATTAAATTTGCTTTTTCATTTATTTTTAAAAAACAAGTATACTATTTTAGTTTTAGAATCTCTAACTGCTGTAAAAATGTGGGTGCACTTTTAAGGTATGTTGAACATAGTGTAAAGATTGATGTCAATAAAACATATACGACCTCTCAAATGGCTCAAACCATCAAAAAAAATTCAAAAACTATCTGGACCATCAATGCTAAGTTAAATTGACACCTCTATTACAAGATACCTCAGTATTAATAAGAAAAAAACTTTTAAATAGTTTAAAATTAGATCCACGAGCCACATATCAATATGAAGTTTCCATGAAATAAAGATTCTTTAGGGCGAGTAAAAAATTATAATTGTCGATATGTCATGCTTACACAAACAAAAAATGTTGTTCCCATACCAGTTCTTTCCAATGTTGCTCAATAAATCAAAGTTAATACTCCATTGTCTCCCTATCTCCCTAAGACATCGATAAAGTTGTAACTTATTTAGATTCTAAGATTACATATAAAGTTTTATTGATGCAGTTAGCTACAAATTTTGACGAAATTTCCAAACTTGACAAGAAAGCAGTCATGTAATAATGATTGACATAAACACCACTGTCAATGTCAAAAGTTTATAGTGTTGTTTGTAAAGTAAATAATTACCTGAAGATTTTATGTCCAGAAAAAATAACATCAATTATAGTGGCGTATTATATAAATCAAACGTTTTTAAAACGAAAGCTACTTTCTTAAGATTACGTCATGAAAAAGATGTACTCGAAATATAGTTTAAAGAAAATTAAAAAAAAAATCATAGATTTATGAAAGTGAGTGAGTGTGGTTTATTTGTAAATAAAGATTTACCATTAGTGCATCACCTGATTTCCTTGTTCATTGTGATTATTGAGGCAATGGATGTGTAAAGGTTTAATGTCCATGGACTCGTAGAGGTTTAACAATTCCAGAATTTGAGGCTATCAAAGGCACATGTTTAATATTTGAAAAAATACAATTGTAATTAATCCTCAACATTGTTATTAGTCAAGTGCAGTGTCAAATGGCTACAACAGGTTTTCATATTTTGATTTTGGAACTTCAAAAGACTTACATTATCGGACAAAACAAGTGCAAACTTTATATAAAGAAACTAAATTAAAGCTAATTTAGTTTCTTTATATAAAAATGCTGCATTTTTCCAATTTAGAGAGATAACTATGTAACTGTTAAGAGACAACGTTCTTCATGTTTTATTCAGCACAAAGTTCATTATTTGTACACGAAATATAATAAATATTAAAATTTTAAATAAAAAAGTATTTAAAAAAAGTTGATTTCCTTCAGGACAAAACAAGTGCAACTCCACAAAATGTTGACCAAGCTGTATTTCGCTATCAGTATATTGTAGCGAATCCTTTTTTGTCGATCACAGCCTTGCATCTTCGAGGTATAGATTCGATAATGTGATCAATGAAATTTTGTGGAATCGCTCCCAATGATGTTGAATTTCGATTCATCACTGAACAGGACAGTTCGCCATTTATGCACATTCCAGTCAATATAAGATGTATCAAACAAGAGTCTTTTCTTCTGGTTCTTTAGTGAAATCAGCGGTTTCATTGCAGGGCGTCGAGAAAACAATCCGACATCAACAGCACGTCGTCTGATTGTTTGGTCCGACATAGGCAGCTCTAATTGCTTTTGTATCTTGACTGATGATATCCAGGGATCCTTTTTGACGGATCTGACGATCATAGAATCTTCTCTAGAAATGGTGGAACGCATTCTTCCACCTTTGTTATCTGCTGCCAACTTCCCCGTAGAACGATATTTGGAACATAGTCTTGATACGGTCTATTTTTTCACTCGATATTTATAAAATTAAATTTCTGTGGCATTCACTTACGTAGTCGCCAATAATTTTAGTTCCAATCCAAGACTGTTGGGAGCATTTTTGCACTTGAAGTCATAAAAATAATAAAAATAAATAATCACGCTTTTTAAGGCTTACCATGTTACGTTTACCTTGTGATGATACAATAATACTCTGTGGAACACAACGTCAAGGTTGGATGTAGACTGATTGATGCAATGAAACACTTGTTGTATTTTACTTCTTGTATTGATGTTCTTTGAAAAAACACTTTGATAAAACTCACTTCGATAAACTGTCTTGATAATACTGACTGATTGACTTCCATGTACTGACTGAATTACATGTGGGTTTAATGTGGAATTACATGTGTGAACCTGTTCTGATAGATTCTAGATGCTTCTTTTCGATGCTTTTGGATGCGTCTGGATACTTCTGAATGTTTCTGGATACTTCTGAATGCTTCTTTTGGAAACTTCTGGAAGCTTCTGTACTTCTGGAAACTTCTTTTAATTATTAAAAAACTTCCGTGACGTTGGTACGGACCAGACTTAAGAAAATGAAACAAACTAAAAAAGTTGCACTTGTTTTGTCCTCTGCAAAATGGCACTTGTCAACGAAATTCTGCCTGTGTGCTGTCACCTGCTAGCTGATTTCTCATGTCATGACATGCTATGGCTCCAGACTCCTGAGCTGTTTGCTGTGGTAGTATAGTTCGTTTCGTTTTTAAGACATGTAAAATTAGGAACACTTTTTAGCATTGTTCGATGTTGGTTGCAAATATTTTATCCAATACTGTATTTAGTTATTGTGTTCATTTTGGAATTGATTTTTGGCAAAGTTGTATTAAAAAAAATAAAAAATTTTCACTAATCTTTGTTCTTGCCTGTGATGAAAAATGAAGTGATATTCTATATTGTAGTGTGTTTTAACTTTATTTTAAATTTGTGACAATTATAAAATGGACGATGAAATTATTTTTTTTATTTCATAATATTCAATATTACTAAAGGTCAAAATAAGTGCTGTAAACTTAAAGTATTTGTTAATCGCGATTATTTGAATGATATGAAGTATTTTATTTATTTTTATAATATAATATTCAATTTGATGATATGAAATATTTTGTTTTGTTTTGTCTTGTTTAAATATTACAAGGATCATTACAAAATTTGTCTTTTTTAAATATTACAAGAATCATAACAATATTTAAATAAATATTTAAATATTGTAATGATTCTTGAAATAAATTATAATTGCAGCAATTATAATAAAGATATGATCGAGTAAAAAATTCATATTCAGTGGTAAAGGTGTTTGCAGCAATCGAAAGTCTTTTACGCGAGCAATTGCACGTTCTACGTAAGTAACTAACGAAAACACGGAAACCAATGACATTGAGGTTGTGAGGTTGTATCGGATGAGAGATTTCCGCCATGCCAGTTGTGATTGATGTTACAAATAGTGCAACTTTAAAAACTGTAACTGCAGATGAAAAAAGTGACAAAGAAAATAATTTAGGACAAATCAAACATTCTAGTAATCACGAAAAATCTGCTTCAGGAACAAAGAAAAAAAGAACTCCAGCTCTACACCTGTCAACTGTCGATATGGAGAATTAAATTACAGAGAAGAAGTTAAAACTTAAGGAAGAAGTTTTAAAGCTACAAGCTGAAAGAGATTATTTCATTTCTTAGTCGACTTGGAACAAAAAAATGCATCTATAAAGGAAGAAATACATTTAATAAAGGAAAGCTTATTAAAAAAACAGAACGAAGAATGTTTAATTTTTAAATAAATAAATTTCAATTTATTGTTGATTATTTTGAAACTATTTTTTATATAATAATATGAACATATGAAATAATTTTTTTTTTAATTTTTCTTTTGCTTAAGAATAAATATAATTCATTTTTCCAATTTTATGTCTATTTGTCTCTAATTCGGATTCTTTCCCAGTTTTTATGTTCTTACAATACTGATTAATTAATTTTATATTAAACTTGAAGATTAAAAAATGAAAACAAATAATAATTTTCAGAAAGTCATCGCAAATTAAAAAAAGCATGCTCTGTAAATATATTTATTTAATAAATGTAAACTTAAAGAGAAAAGTTGAAGTTGTTTAATAAAAAGAACCTAAGTTTCCAGATTTTTTCTGTCGAACAATTGCAAAAACTTTTACTAGTAATGGTTAATTGATCTCCATGTTGTTTCGCTTTTGAGATATTGTTTCGCATTTGAGATATTCAAATCAGCTCCGTTTACAAATTAATTTTTTTATCGAAAACAATAACAAATCATAACCAAACATTTTAAAATATTTCTTTTGTGCTTATAATTTTCTTATGAATACGGTTCTGCTCAAAATTTTATTTTTTCTGTTTCATTATCATTTAATGTTCCAACATCGATTAACATGGTTTCGCATCTGTTTCCAAAACTTCAATATATATATATATATATATATATATATATATATATATATATATATATATATATATATATGTATATACGCTGTATATATATATATGCATAATATATATATACATATATATACATATATTTATATATTAAACGTATATATATATATATATACATATATATGTATATATACGTATATATATATATATATACATACATATATATATATATTGGATACCATTTTTAACATTTTAGAAAATCTCTCCGTTTTCGGTTTTAACTGTAGGGGATAGCATAGTTAGATTTTACCGTTAACTATCTTCCGTTAACTTTATTTTAACTGAACGGGGGACACGAGAATACGAATTTATGTTAACTCTGGCGTTAAAACTGCCGTTAATTTTTAACCCAGCCGTTAGCTTAACGCAGGGTTTAACGGAGAGATGTGAATACGGCTGCGTGATACCAGGGCAGTTTAAAAAGTTAACTTACAGGTAAACTTCTGATTGCTTTTAAGAAATTGTGGTATTACTAATTTAACTTTCCTAGCAATAAAAAAGATCACTGATATTAAATCTTTTATCTGCCATTATAACATCTTCTTAATTTAATGCGTCGAGGTAACCTGATGTATTAATAATATATCGATCTGAAGATAAACCACTTTATGCTAGAGCATATAATTAATCATTCCGGAAGGTGCTATGCTGATAGCTTTTTTAAAGTGTTTCGATTTTTGTAACTTAAATATGTTTGAACTTGGCCTTTGGCAACACTTGGTCGCTCACATTAACATTCTGTGCAATCTAGTATTGAGACTGCATCATCTTTAAAAGACTTAAAACATTCTGGGTAACAAATTATAATTTGCCTCCGAGTAACTGGCTTAATAAAAATTTTAAATTTAATTGCTAAAAAAGGAATCCAGGTACTTAGGAAGCTTGCTTGAGTCTTTATGGCTACACCCCATTCGAATCTTTATTAAAGTCAAAGGAATGAGATCTTTACAATTCATTGTAATGGACCAAACATTTTCATGGTGATCGATTCGCTGTTTAGTGAGTTGTTTGAAGAAAGAAGAAACTTTATGTTGAAAGCGCTCGTATAACCAATCATATATTATATCTGTTTGTATACCAGTCATAGTTTTCAGTAATTTATAATTTTCACTTATATCAGAATAGGATAATCTTTGCGACTTTTTGATTTTTTATAAGCCAATGATTTCTTCATAAGGATTTTTTTTTGGCGAGTCTAGTTGATTTTAATTTCAAAAGTTTAAAATTTAATGTTACTTTCGGATGCAATAATTGGTTTACATCATAGTTATATTGATAATAATATATTTTTTAACTTCTATTTTAGGAACTATATTTCTTTTACATTTGCAAATGAGTAGAAGTGTTTTTTATAATATAAAAGTAGAATAATAAATTATTGTAAATCCAAAACAAAAGATGTTAAAAAATTTAAATAGTATATAACCTTTCTTTTCTCTGCCCCAAAGTTATAGGGTAATACTGCTATTTTGCTTAATTTTTTTCTTCTAATAATAAACTGGTTAAATAAAAGGTTAAGAATGAATTGAGAGATTTTAGTTCATAAGAAAGGTTGTTCCAAGTTTAAATGCTTTAATATTTATAGATTTATGCCCGTATTATGAGACAGGTGTTTATCACCTCGTTATCACCTTCGTTTCAATAGTATTTTAAACCTAATGACAGAAAATTGATGAGAGTGCAGAAGTGTTTTTAATAATGGGAGTGGTTTGTAGAAGTGTTATTGATATAGTTAGAACTGATATTGATGATGTTTATAATGTTTTTGATGATTGTAGAATTGTTTTTAAAGACGTTAAAAGTGATAATGATACTGGTAGAAGTGTTTATAATGTTGTAAATAGTGTATTTGTAGATGTTAGATGTGTGTTTGATAGCAGTCGAAGTGTTTTATATTTTTAAGACGTAATAATGTTAGAAGTGTTTTTGATAATGTAGTATGGTAAGAAGTATTTGATGAGAGTAGTAATGTTTTTAATGATATTAGAAGTGTTATTGAATGTTTGAATTGTATTCTATAATGTCAGAATGGTTTTTAATCCTGGTATTAGTGTTTATAGTTATGTAAAGTGCAATTTTTATAATGATGAAGGTGATTTATGTTGTTAAAAGTGTTCCTGATGGTGGAAGGAATATTTTTGATTATGTTAGAAATGTTTATTGATAATAAAAGTGTTATCGCTATAATAGAAATGTTTTTAATGATGTTAAAGATGTTTTTGACAATGATGGAAGTGTTTTTTAAAAGGTCAGCAGTGTTTTTAATGGTGGTGGAAGTGTTTTAGAGGATGGTAGAAGTGTTTCAGATGATGTTAGAAATGTTTGAGATGATGTTAGAATGACAACGTTAGAAGTGTTTTTGATTATGTTTGATATGATTCTAATAATAACAGAAGTGATTTTGATTGTGTTAGAAGTAGTTTTATAATGTCAGGAGTGTCAATAATGATATTTAAAGTTTATTTTTAATAGTTACAAGTGTTTTTAGTCATGGTAGAAGTATTTGTTCTAATGTTAGAAGTAGATTTAATGATGTTAGAAGTATTCATGTTTATGTTAAAATTGTTTGATGATGTTAGAAGTGTATAATCCGATGGTAGAAGTGTTATTGATGGTATTAAGTGTTATTGATGATATAAAATGTTATTGATGATGTTAAAAGTGTAATTAATGATGTTAAAATGGCTTAATCGTTCGTGAAGTATTTTTAGTAATATTAGATTTCATTTTGATAATAATAGAGGTAACTTTGATAGTATTAGAATTATTAATATGCTTGTAGTGTTTATGGTTATATTAGAAGTGTTTTTGATGATGTTAAAAGTTTTTTTGGTGAATATGGTATGGTGTTGGTGTAGCGTACGATAAATTTGTAATATTCATGTGATAAATAGAGGCGCAAGTTATTAGGAATCTGTTTGGAGTAATCGTCAATGACGTGCAATATGAACGAATTGTAGGGGACGATGACATGGTGTGTGAGGCAGGCGTGTCTTGAAAAATGTGTAGGGAGGTAAAATAATTTACCAACTACTACTTAACATTTTAAATTACTACTTAACATTATTTAAGTAATTTACAACTGTCATAGGTCATAACAGTGTAAGGCAGAACCATTTGCATCGACCTTCCTAAGTTCAACACAATACGTTTTTAGTTACTGACACAAAATAATAACACTTTACCATGCTTAAAATTGACGAAAGCATCAACTAAATCCTTGTCATAATTTTTAACATGAACCATTAACATTAAAATTAAGTTACCTTATATTATACAGGAATTATCAATTTTTTAGTATCCCCTTGATTAATTTTTCTTTAGAAAAGAAAATTTTTAACTTAAAATGATAAATGCACACAACTAATTGAATTTATTAAAAATAACTAAGTTTATTATAAATAACTAAGCAACTGAGTACAAAAAGAGTTATAAACAAAAAAGTTATAAACAAAAAAAGTTATAAACAAAAAAAATTTAAGTTACAATCAAACATGGGTATAACAAATTTAAAAAAAATATATAAACTTCATGCATTAATGCATATGACAAACCTAAAATAAAAATTATAACAGATAAGTAGATATAAAAATTTGTAAACCAAGCTGACCCGACCCGACCCGGGTCTTGTTAAGTCTGTTCAACACAGACCATTTCTATATTATTTGTTTGGTCTCTTTATTTCATTAGTTTTTAGTAAACGGTAATTAGACACCATTTACAAAAAATTCTTTTTGTAACTCGAAATTTAATTTTCCTAAAAATTTTGACACTAATAAAGAGGTTTCTCCCCTCTTTTTGCTTTAATCGTGGCCAGGTGAGTAGAGTTTTTATTATTGAAAGTAATCATGTTTTGATGAAGACCTTTTACCAAAATAATAAAGTATCCTTTACCAAAATAATAAAGTATCTTTTACCAAAATAATAAAGTATTTACCAAAATAATAAAGTAAAACAATGATCTACATATATAAGAATGTTTTCTTTCTTCCTTCAAAAGTGTTGCAAATAAAACTTAAGTAACTTGATATTAAATGCGCAAAACTACTATATTATCCGTGTTTTTAAAGGTTTTTAGTTACGACCCCCCATTTACAAAGATCGCCTTAAAGTACGAACAACAAGTTTTTAGGCATAAAATAGATAAAATGTATAATTAACTAATAGCATATATTTATATCTTTTTAGCTAACAAAAATTTACTATAAAAAGAAATCAGGTTTTTTTATTTTATAAATCTTATAAATGTAATAACATAAATCTAAAACAAAAAGTAATGAAATTATGATATCATAATTACAAATAAGAAGAAGAAAAAAAAAAAAACACCACTCAATTACCGAAAATAGATTTATTTATTTATAGTAACCTAATTTAAAATTGCAGTTAATATAAGATTTATCGAAAATTTCGAAGTACAAAAGCATTAACAATAGCAAAAAAAATCAAATTAAAATACAAATTGTTGCCTTGGCTTTTAGTAAATGAATAATAGCAGTAAACTCCAATAATGAAACTATCTATTATTAACAATAGACACCACATGAATGTAAGCTTAATTTTAACAATAGACGCCACATTAATGTAAGCTGTTTATCAACACAAAAAATCACAACAATAACATTACAACAACAACACATAACAATAAAATCCAATGAAAATAATAAACTGATTTAAAATATGCAAGGCAAAATTAAAAAACCAATTTAAAATTAACTATATTTATCTTTTTACTAAACTTTAATAAACGATATTTGTTTTTATATTCAATATTAGTTATTCAATTGTTTCAAATTTAGGACATTAAAGCCTAGATTTAAAGATAAAGGTTGCATACTTTCTCATCCACATTACGCTAAACAATAACAGAAATTATTATGTGTTTCTAGAACAATTAAAAAAGCTAGACTATACAACCTAGCTCTAAAGCAGTAACACCGCCTGGCACTAAATGCTGCCAAATTACACCCTGCTAAGTACACCGCTTGGCTGGCAAGGTTATCAAACATGCTTGACATAATACCAAGACACACCACTTGGAAAACATGGAAACAACATAATTTTAACATATATACAACTATAAAAAAATATGACTTTATGTAACACATATAAACACATTTTACAACTATTGAATGACAGATATATTTATCAAAAACTACGAAAAAAAATAATAATAAACAAAGTTATGCATACAGACAAAGTTATAAATTGGTTAGCCCTAGATAGGATGCACCAAAAGTACATTTATAATTTTTTAAAAAACGCCGACCTAGAAAGCGCGTCACAAGTTTAACGCATGCGTTTTTTAAATCTTTAAGACCTCGTGAATTCAAAGTAACTTTTTTGTATTTAAAACGAGCTCACTTTTTATTCTTGTCATCAAAATAAATGAAAATAATTTTTGCCAAGATTTGGAAGATGTAGCGAGTAAGATTTATTTTTATTATTTTAATATTTATCTTTTCTTATTTTCTATTCAATTATTTAGTAAAATTTTCCACTAAGTCACTTATATAATTATATTTATTTACATATATAATGTTTCATTTAATTATGTGTATATATATATATATATATATATATATATAAATATAGATGTTATATATATAATACATACTAGCAAAAGGCAACCCGTAATACGGGTTTTGGTCGGTCTGTTACATAATTAATTTATAGTAGCTGTTTTCCACAATTTAATCTTGCAAAACCTTAACTAATACCCTTTTAGAAAATTGCCTTCAGCTGGAAAAAATTAATCCATCTGTAAAATTAACATAAAAATTATGAGGAGGTAGAATAATTTACCAACTACTACTTAACATTATTAAGTAATTTACAAATGGCACAGGTCATAACAGTGTAAGGCAGAACCATTTTCATCGACCTTCCTAAGTTTAACACAATACGTTTTTAGTTACTGACGCAAAATAATAACACTTGGTTATACTTTAAATTGACGAAAGTGTCAACTAAATCCTTAAAATAATTTTTATAACACGAACCATTAAGATTAAAATGAAGTTAATTTATATTATACAGGAGTTATCAATTTTTTGTTACCCCCTTGATTAATTGTTCTTTAGAAAAGAAAATTGGTAACTTAAAAATGTTAAATGCACACGTTTAAATAAATTTATAAAAAATAACAAAGTTTATTATACTACGCAACTGAGTACAAATACCTTTCAAACAAAAGAAAATTTAATTTACGATCAAACATAGGTATAACTAATTTTTTAATACATTAATGCATCATAGAACTAACTAAAATAAAAATTATAAGAGATAAGTAGACATAAAAATTTGTAAACCAAGCTGACCCGACCCGGGTCTTGTTAAGTCTGTTCAACACAGACCATTTGTATATCATTTATTTGGCCTCTTTATTTTATTAAATTTTTAGTAAACGGTAATTCGCCACCATTTACTAAAAATTCCTTTTGTAACTCGAAATTTAATTTTTCTAAATATTTTGGCTCTAATAAAGAGGTTCCTTCCCTCTTTTTGCTTTAATGGTGGCCTGGTGAATAAAATAAAATATTAAAATGTAAAACAATGATCTATTTATATAAAAATGTTTTCTTTCTTTCCTCAAAAGTGTTGCTAATACAGACTAAGCTAACTAATTAGTTAAACACATAAATAAAACTTAAGTAACTCGATATTAATGCGCAAAACTACAATATTCTCCGTATTTTTAAAGGTTTTTAGTTACGACCGCCCATTCAACCCATACGACCCCCCCAATCAATTCTCTCTCTACAATTCTCAATACTAATTCTTATTTTAGTCTCATCTAAGAGAGAGAGGAAGTGTTTTAAAAACACCATGTTAGAAAAAGTAAAAAAGTCATGCAATAAATAACAGTAACTGGTTTTATTATGCTACCAATAAACAAAATTATTTTTACCTTAACTAAAAGTTAATTTCCAGCATTTCTTAATTTATTTCCAGCTTCTCTCTAACTGTTGACAAATGATTAATATTGTAAATTTCACATCATATTAAATTTACAAAATTAAAACCATGTTTTAACAGTAAGCAAAATAATCAAGTGATGACAAAGACAACTAAAAAAAAATGAACAATTATATTAAGATTACAAAAGTAAAAAAAACAAAAAAAAAAAAAACATTTAAAACTGAAATTTTTATTATTTGTTACTATAAATAGTAAAATTCATACTTTGCTTTATTTTAAAGTGTCTAATGTAAAGTCAAATAATAGACATCAACAGCGCTTGACACTGAATTCTGCCAAGTAAGTTTTTGGTTCATCAAGCAAAATTTCTTATATTTCAACGACAATTAATTTTATCATGCCTAGATCTATTTCTTTCATATGACAACAATTTCAAGTCACCTATAACCATTTACACTAATAACTTCTTCGAGCCTAATATTATAAATCTGTTATCATTAAATATATATTACCAGTGGTTATGCTACTGTTACAACTGAATAAATGAAAGTTTTATATTTTTACAACTGAAAAATATAAAACAAAATTTATTTACGTTATTTTAATTTAGCAAAGAATTTAGAACACAGTGCAAAGTTATTTGCATTGTGTTCTAAATTCTTTGCTAAATTAAGAAAGCCTTCAGGCACAATCTTAATGCACAAAAATAATAAATGCAGAATCTTGTATAAAAAAATGAAGCAATGTCAGTCTAAAGTAATATATATGTATGTATATATATTCAAATTTTTTCTATTCTTAATTTTTTCTTTGAGATAATATTCATATAGATTCAGAGAAATATAAAATATTCCGATATATAGGCACATTTAAGTATATAAACTTACCTGTCAAAAATTACAGTCAGTTTTTCATGTTAAATACATAAAATATATATCTAATATAAAATTAAACAAAAAAATTAAACTTACTCAAATCAGTAACAGTTCGACTGTCTATATATTTTTATTATTAACCCTTCTATTTAAAAAATAAAAACAAATGATTTGAAGTAACTAAAAAGCACTTTAGCTCTTTCCAATTGCACTAAAAAATAAAATAAATCTTGCTTGCTAAGTTGCCTAATTCTTAAGAATCTGATAACAAATAAGTAAAAAACCAAGAACAAACAAACATTTATTTACTAAAACTACTCTATTTAAACAAATTAAAGTATACAGAGAACAACATTGATACTCCTTGAAAGCTGAAAATTTATCTCAAATTTGCTTGTAGACCTTGCTTATGAAACCACTTGAATAAGAAAAGCATCAAAAAAGCCTAGAAGCTGGTATATGCTACATTGAATTTTAAATGTTGATTGGTGTAGATATTTTTAAAAAATTCAAAATGATTTGTTCTTCTATAGCAAATAAATACACCATAAATCTGAAGTTAAAAATGTAATGAATAAGTAAATACAAAGAAAAACATCATATGTGAATTAAAAATCAATGTACCTATATATATAGAGATAAGCTGCGGTGATACCTGAGTAGTATCACCGCATACACGTATTTATCAAAAAATTTTTTACTTTGATCATAATATAAATGCAAACATATATGCAAACTTTTAACAACTATAAAAGAACATTTATTAGCATCAATTATTTTTAATGTAACAAAGAATGCAGACTACAATGCACGACATTGTTAATAAAAATGAAGTTATGTCAGTCAGTATATATTTATCTAAAGTAGTGAAAAAGAATAAACCATTTAAAAGCAAAATTAAAAATTTTTAATGAATATATATTTAGATACCTTAAAATGAAGCATAACACAACACTCTTTTGACAAATTCCAGAGCAAATTTTTAAAATTTTTCTATTCCTTATTATTTTATTCCTTATATCGATAAAATACATATTAAATGCCACATTCAACTAATGTAATTAATACCTTATTTAGATCTCTCTTGATTAACTAAAGAATTTAAATTTTAAATAAACTCTAACTAAATTTTAACAAACAAACAACCAAAATAAATCTTCATATTAATAGTACGTTATTAAGTTGAGTAATAGATCAAACAATTTAATCTACTCTAATAATCTACTACCTTATTAATAAACTTTAATTTTTTTTCTACGACTCAGTGTAACTATAATATAGATATTTTTAAAGTAAAAAAGAATTTAATATTATAATATATATGATTTAAAAAACCTGAAATTTTAAATCTACCTCGAAGAAAACAGATATATAATAAAAAGTATTTTTATTTCTTTTTAAAAATTTTAAAATGCTTTATAACTTACTTGTTTCATATTATTACTAACGTCTAAATAGAAAAACAAAGATATATGAGTTATATATAGGATTTTAAAATATATATGATTTTAAAAAACTGAAACTTTAAATCTACCTCAAAGAAAACAGAGATATATTGAAAAGTATTTTTATTTCTTTTTAAAAATTTAAAAATGCTTTTTAACTTACTTGCTTCAATATTGTCATCATCTAAATAGAAAAACAAACATTTAAGTCGACTTATTCTTAAATCTAGTTTAATTTCTTCAATAATAAAAAAAATTTAATCTTTGAGGATTAAATTCATTTACAAAAATCCGTTTAAACCATTTTAACATTGTTAAGTTAATTTAAAGTTTTAAAAAACTGAAACTTTAATTCTACCTCAAAGAAAACAGATATATATTGAAAAGTATTTTTATTTCTTTTTAAAAATTTAAAAAGACTTCTAAACTTACTCCCTTCAATATAATTATATAATATATAGTATATATGATAAATAAACCTCCACAATTTCCTTGGTTTAACAACTCGATTATGATTTATAACAACTCTGTAAACATAAATTTTCTAATAACCTAAATAAATTACAGATAGACAAACATAAACTAACACAATTAAATCCTAAACCAAAATTCATTCATGCAAGACAAATAATTTTATATTTATTGAAGAGCCAGAAACATATTTTTTTTCAAAGAGCTAAAGTATTAACAATATTAAAGACAAATTTTATTTATAACAAAATTTTCAATAAAAATTAAATTAAGATAAATTTATAACAAAATGTTGTCATGGCTTTTATCCCAATAACCAAAACTAAGTGAAAGCATGAAACTACCCATAAATATATTTTAACGCTAGACACAAATTAAGAATTAAAGTAATCTATAACACGAAGCTTTAAATTTAAAATTACAATTTAAAAAAGATTACAATAAATTAATTACTTTTAAATTTAAAAAAAAATTTAGATTACCTATAATTTTAAGCTACTAAACATTATCTACTTAATGTCAACTTAGATATTTTGAACTCGTACCATGAAAGGTTGAAGGGAAATCTGAAAGTGAGCACGCGGTAAAGAAAAGTCTAGAAACTACTTAAAAAGTGTATTTTACAGATGCAGAACCGTACCGTAACTATAAAACAATACGCGTAACTATGCGCACTATTAATATTCATAGGCTATTCATTATAGGCGATATACATATTTATATATATATAGATATATCAGAGCTGGAGACTCGAGTCCGACTTAAGTAACACCAGTGACTCGACTCGAGACTCGACTTGGAATTTACCCTATAACTTGCGACTTGACTCGAGACTTGCTAATTTCGGCTTAGCGACTTTAAAATTATTATTTTCCGTCTCTTCAAAAATGGAGCAATTTATCTTCTATTTTAATTCAACTGTTTTTCAACTACATTTTTTTTTCGAATGTTTTTATTTTAACTTACGTTTAACTGGTTTGTAGTCTAAGCATGATCTGAAGAAAAATATCGCACTTAGGCTCTTTTATTTTCAAAAAATTCAAACTTTTTTGTGTGCGTTCTGATTGGTTCATTTTTTCTTTAACTCATAAGATTTATTGTTTTTAAATGTTCGGCGATTTTAACTTCTTATTTAATTTTTTTTAAATTATTTCTTTTCCTTTCCTTAACAATCTTCATTTTTCTCTTATTTATTTTTACTTTCAAAATTATCAGTTAGTGTTTTTAAAATGTAACACGGATATATTACTATAATTATTTATGAAAATCAGCATTTGTAATCTTTATTTCAAAAGAATGATAGAATAAAACATAAGTAAATTGGCTAATAGCTTATGAAGTGTTATGTCACTTTATTGTGTATTATGACTCCTTAGTTATTTTATTACAGATGGTTTATTTTACTTTTAAAGCTACTTTAGTAAATAAAGTAAAATTATAACTATTATCATGCTGTATTTTATAATTGTAAGGTGACTGTTTGAATGTAGCTACCAGAGCCATCGCAAGGTTTCCCCATGCCCCTCTTGTAAGAGGAATTTCGCGGTTTTTATGACAGGTTTTGAAAGGGGCCTCTGAACTCCTAGCCGCGTCACTGATAGCCACCACATGGACGGGAATTTTTTATTGTAATATAACTTGACTTGACATGTCACTATATGACGTGAGACTTGACCTCAGTGACTTGAGACTTGCTCTAAAGCGACTTGAAAACAGCTCTGTTGTATATATATATATATATATATATATATATATATATACACGCTATATATATATATACACGCTGTATATATATACATAGTATATCTATATGTGTGTAAGTATATGTGTATTTGTGTGTATGTATGTTTGAATTTCTGTGTATGTGTATGTATACATATGTATGTATGTCTGTTTTTGTATATACATGTGTATAATGCACATTCAATGTATGTGTATGGTTATATATATATATATATATATATATATATATATATATATATATATATATATATATATATATATATATATATATATATATATATGTAGGTATGTGTATACATGCGTTTTATATAACAATAACAAAAGATTCTGAAGAAAAAAATACATACTCAAATAAAGTTAATAAAAAAATCATTAAAAATGAAATTGTTAAAAAAAAATAAAAAATAATTAAATTTTTAAATAATTTAATATAATAAATACATTAAATAATATATTAAATTTAATCTATAAAGTAAAAATACATTTAAACAAAAACTAAAATTAAAAAATTTAAAATATAAATATATTGTAAAATGATATATGTGTATATATATGTATATGTATATATATATATATATATATATATATTTATAAATATTTATATATATATATATATATATATATATATATATATATATATATATATATATATATATATATGCGTGTGTGTGTGTGTATGTATGTATGTGTATGTATGTATGTATGTGTATATGCTTATGTGTGTGTGCATATATCTATGTGTGTGTGTTTGTGTATGTATCTATATATGCGTGTTTATACATGTATGTCTATGTATGTTTAGGTATACATGTGAGTGTATGTGTGCATGTGTATGTACGCATATGTGTGTATGCATGGGAATGTGTATGTATGCATGTGTGTGTTTGTGTGTATATGTATACAAATGTATGTGTGCACGTGTATGTGTGTATCTTTACATGTGTGTAAGTACGTATGTGTATATATGAATGTATATATGTATGTATGTGTATATGTGTATATGTATATATGTGTATCTATATAAATATGTATATGTGTATGAGTGTATGTATATATGTATGTGTGTGTATATGTTTGTGTATGTGTATATATATATATATTTGTAAGTGAATGTGTGTGTATGTATATATATATGTGCATATGTGTATATGTATATGTGCATATATGTATATGTATGTATGTGTATATGTGTATGTGTGTATATATATATATATATATATATATATATATATATATATATATATATATATGTATATCCAAAATTTAATTTTATTACTGCATTAAACCTTATAGTTAATATGCATATGTAAAACAACAATATACGGATAAAGAATAAAAATAAAAATTAAAAACATTAAAAAATATTTTAAAAAAATCTTTTATTTACCCAACTTTTTACTAACCCTGACCTCCCACTTACTAATAATGCATTATTATCTTATCTTTGATATCATTGTTTTGCTTATTATTATAAATAACTTTGATATTATTATTATTGCTTCTAATTCACTATTTTTATTACTTTTGACTATTAATTATTAATTTAATTTACTACTTTGTTATGTGAGCCTTTTATGTTATCTATTATCATTACTATTAGTATTAATTTAGTTATATTTATTATTGCTATAATTTTACAATTGTTTTATATCAGCATAGGCCTTTACGCATCATCAGTTTTTAACTGTTTGTAAATGTCCCTCACTATTGTATATATATATATATGCAGTTATTAAGTGGAAGTATATTGATTGATTGATATATACATATATATATATATATATATATATATATATATATATATATATATATATATATATATATATATATATATATATATATTTATATATATATATATATTTATGTATATGTATATACACATATATATCATATATATTATAATATATATGCATGTATGTATATATATATATATACATATAATATATATATATATATTTTATGTATATATTTATACATATATATGTATATATACATATATATATATATATATATATATATATATATATATATATATATATATATATATATATATATA
The DNA here is from genome assembly GCF_022113875.1 of Hydra vulgaris. Lineage (NCBI taxonomy): Eukaryota > Metazoa > Cnidaria > Hydrozoa > Anthoathecata > Hydridae > Hydra > Hydra vulgaris. The sequence continues at coordinate 48,096,692 of NC_061165.1, forward strand.
TATATATATATATATATATATATATATGTATATATATATATATATATATATATATATATATATATATATATATATATATATATATATATATATATATATATATATATATATATATAAACAGTTTTTAACTGTTTGTAAATGTCCCTCACTATTGTATACAAATATTCTTTCATTAAAGCTGTAAAAAATAATCTTTCATTAAAGCTGTAAAAAATAATCATTTTACAGCTTTCATTAAAGCTGTAAAAAATAATCATTTGGATATCCTTAAATATTTACATTCTAAATTAAATTTAAGAGGACCTGAATATTTAATTACTATTGCTGTTAAAGAAGGATATTTAAATATTATTAAATATTTAATAACTTTAAATTATAAAGTAAATATTAAATCATTTATTTATGCAGTAAAAAATGATAATTTATATATTCTTGAATATTTTCATTCTAAATTAAAATTAAAAGGACCTGATGATTTAATTAATGTTGCTGCTAAAGAAGGAAATTTAGATATTATTAAATATTTAATATCTTTAAAATATAAGGTAAATGAAAATGCTTTTATTGAAGCTGTAAAAAATCAACATTTGCATATTCTTAAATATTTTCATTTTAAATTAAATTTAAGAGGACCTAATAATTTAATTGATATAGCTGCTAAAAAAGGATATTTAAATGTTATTAAATATTTAATATCTTTAAATTATAAAGTAATTAAATTGCTTTTATTGAAGCTACAAAAAACGGTTATTTATATATCCTCAAATATTTTCATTTTGAATTAAATTTAAAAGAACCTGAAAATTAATTTAATTGATATTGCTATTAAAAAAGGATATTTAGATATTTAAATATTTAAAATCTTTAAATTGTAAAATTACAAAATAATTATTTTGTAATTTAATATATGTAAAAAATTTTTGAAAATTAACACTATAAATAGTATTAATTTAAATTATGAAAATAAATAAACTTACTCAAGAATATTATATAAATACAATTTTAAAAAAATATGGGTTTTATTGGAATAAAGTTGACTTTGCTGCTAAACTAGGTAAACTTAATATTCTTAAATTATTATTTCAAATAGGAGAAAAAGGAACAAATTCTACAATTGCTTATGCTATTCAAAATGGAAATTTAAATATGGTAAAATAATTAATATCTTTAAATTATGAAATAAATAAGTATAATTTCACTTTTGCAATAAGTAATAAACGATTACATATTTTTGACTATTTTCATTCTAAATTAAATTTGAGAGGACCTTACGATTTAATCATTATTGCTGTTAAAATAAAATGTTTAAATACTATTAAATATTTAATATCTTTAAATTATGAAGTAAATAATGATGCATTTATTTGTGCTGTAAAAAATAAACATTTAGATATTTTTGACTATTTTCATTTTGAATTAAAGTTAAGAGGACCTGATGATTTAATTAATGTTGCTGTTAAAGAAGGATATTTAGATATTATTAAACATTTAATATTTTTAAATTATGAAGTAAATAATGAAGCATTTATTAATGCTGCAGAAAATAAACATTTACATATTCTTAAATATTTTTATTCTAAATTAAATTTAAAAGGACCTGATGATTTAATTAATGTTGCTGTTAAAGAAGGATATTTAGATATTATTAAATATTTAATATCTTTAAAATATAAGGTAAATGAAAATACTTTTATTGAAGCTACAGAAAATGGACATTTTTTTATCCTTGACTATTTTCATTTTGAATTAAATTTAAGAGAACCTAATAATTTAATTGATATTGCTATTAAAGAAGGATATTTAGATAGTTTTAAATATTTATTATCTTTAAATTATAAAATTACAAAAATATAAAATTTAGTAATTTAATATATATAAAAAAATTTTTTTTGAAAATTAACACTATAAATAGTATTAATTTAAATTATGAAAATAAATAAACTTACTCAAGAATATTATATAAATACAATTTTAAAAAAATATAAAAAATCTTTTACAAATAAAATTAACTTTGCTGTTGAAATAAATAAATTTGATATTCTTAAATTATTAATTCAAATAGGAGAAAAAGGAACAGAATTAACAATTATTAATGCTATTCAAAATGGAAATTTAGATATGATAAAATATTTAATATCTTCAAATTATAAAGTAAATAAAAATGCTTTTAAAAGTGCAGCATTTTATGAACACTTGCATATCCTTGAACAATTTCATTCTACATTTTTAAATCTAAAAAGACCTAAAAAATTAATTACTTATGCTGCTTTAAATAATAATTTAAATATGATTAAATATTTAATATCTTTAAATTATAAAGTAGATAATGACACATTTATTGTTACTGTAGAAAATGAACATTTACACATTATTGACTATTTTCATTTTGAGTTAAAATTAAGAGGACCTGAAAATTTAATTAAATATGCTATTAAAGAAGGATATTTAAATGTTATCAAATATTTAATATCTTTAAATTATAAAGTAGATAATGACACATTTATTATTGCTACAGAATATGGACGTTTACATATTCTTAACTATTTTCATTTTGAATTAAATTTAAGAGGACCTGATGAATTAATTAATGTTGCTGCTGAAGAAGAGCATTTAAATAGTGTTATACATCTATTATCTTTAAATTATAAAATAAGTGAAAATGCTTTTATTTGTACTGCAAAAAATGGACATTTACACATTATTGACTATTTTCATTTTGAGTTAAAATTAGGAAAACCTGAAAATTTAATTAAATATGCTATTAAAGAAGGATATTTAAATGTTATCAATTATTTAATATCTTTAAATTATAAAGTAGATAATGACACATTTATTATTGCTACAGAATATGGACGTTTACAAATTCTTAAATATTTTCATTTTGAATTAAATTTAAAAGGACCTGAAAATTTAATTAATTTTGCTACTTTAAATGAAGATTTATATGTTATTAAATATTTAATATCTTTAAATTATAAAGTAAATGAAAATGCTTTTATTGAAGCTGTAAAAAATGAACATTTGCATATTCTTAAATATTTTCATTCTAAATTAAATTTAAGAGGACCTAATAATTTAATTGATATTGCTATTAAAGAAGGATATTTACATGTCATTACTTATTTATTATTTTTAAATTATAAGATGAATGACTAAGTATTAAAACAATAAACTATTTAAATGTAATTTAAAACTTAAAAAAAATTATATTAAAAAATTATTGAAAATTATTTATATTTATATAAATAATTTAAATTATGGAAATAAATAAACTTACTCAAGAATATTATATAAATACAATTTTAAAAAAATATAAAGAATCTTTTACAAATAAAATTAACTTTGCTGTTGAAATAAATAAATTTGATATTCTTAAATTATTAATTCAAATAGGAGAAAAAGGAACAGAATTAACAATTATTAATGCTATTCAAAATGGAAATTTAGATATGGTAAAATATTTAATATCTTCAAATTATAAAGTAAATAAAAATGCTTTTAAAAGTGCAGCATTTTATGAACACTTGCATATCCTTAAATATTTTCATTCTAAATCTTTAAATTTAAGAGGATCTAAAAATTTAATTGCATATGCTGTTTTAAATGGAAATTTAAATATTATTAAATATTTAATTTCACAAAATTATAATGTAAATAATGATGCATTTATTGCTGTTGTAAGAAATGAATATTTGGATATTCTTGACTATTTTCATTTTGAATTAAATTTAAGAGGATCTGAAAATTTAATTTATTATGCTGTTTTAAATAATAATTTAAATATGATTAAATATTTAATATCTTTAAATTATAAAGTAAATGATCAAACATTTTTTATTGCTACTTTAGATGGACGTTTACATATTCTTAAATATTTTCTTTTTGAATTAAATTTAAGAGGATCTGATGATTTAATTAATGTTGCTGTTAAAAAAGGATATTTAGATATTATTAAATATTTAATATCTTTAAATTATAAAGTAAATGAAAATGCTTTTATTGAAGCTGTAGAAAATAATCATTTGCGTATCCTTGAATATTTACATTCTAAATTAAATTTAAGAGGACCTAAAGATTTAATTAATTATGCTGTTTTAAATAATAATTAAATTATATTCAAATATTTAATATCTTTAAATTATAAGTAGATAATGACACATTTATTATTGCTGCAAAAAATAGATATTTGCATATCCTTAAATATTTACATTCTAAATTAAATTTAAGAGGACCTGATGATTTAATTGATATTGCTGTAATTAAAGGATATTTAAATGTTGTTAAATATTTAATATCTTTAAATTATAAAGTAAATGAAAATACTTTTATTGTTACTGTAGAAAATAATCATTTGCATATCCTTAAATATTTACATTCTAAATTAAATTTAAGAGGACCTAATAATTTAATTGATATTGCTATTAAAGAAGGATATTTAGATAGTTTTAAATATTTATAATCTTTAAATTATAAAATTACAAAAATATAAACTTTAGTAATTTAATATATATAAAAAATTTTTTTTTGAAAATTAATACTATAAATAGTATTAATTTAAATTATGGAAATAAATAAACTTACTCAAGAATATTATATAAATACAATTTTAAAAAAATATAAAGAATCTTTTACAAATAAAGTTGACTTTGCTGTTAAAATAAATAAATTTGATATTCTTAAATTATTAATTCAATTAGGAGAACAAGGAACAGATTGGGCAGTTATTAACGCTGCTCAAAATGGAAATTTAGATATAGTAAAATATTTAATATTTTTAAATTATAAAGTAAATAAATTAGCTTTTATTTATACAACAAATAAAGGTTTACCTATTCTTAAATATTTTCATTTTAAATTAAATTTAAGAGGACCTGAAAATTTAATTAATTTTGCTACTTTAAATAATAATTTAAATATGATTAAATATTTAATTTCACAAAATTATAATGTAAATAATGATGCATTTATTATTGCTACAGAATATGGACGTTTACATATCCTTGACTATTTTCATTTTGAGTTAAAATTAAGAGGACCTGAAAATTTAATTAAATATGCTATTAAAGAAGGATATTTAAATGTTATCAAATATTTAATATCTTTAAATTATAAAGTAGATAATGACACATTTATTATTGCTACAGAATATGGACGTTTACATATTCTTAAATATTTTCATTTTGAATTAAATTTAAGAGGACCTGAAAATTTAATTAATATTGTTGCTAAAGAAGGATATTTAAATGTTATTAAATATTTAATATCTCAAAATTATAAAGTAGATAATGACACATTTATTATTGCTACAGAAAATAAACATTTAGATATTCTTGATTATTTTCATTTTGAGATAAAATTAAGAGGACCTGAAAATTTAATTGATATTGTTAAAAAAGACGGATATTTAGATAGTTTTAAATATTTATTATCTTTAAATTATAAAATTACAAAAATATAAACTTTAGTAATTTAATATATATAAAAAAATTTTTTTGAAAATTAATACTATAAATAGCATTGATTTCAATTATGGAAATAAATAAACTTACTCAAGAATATTATATAAATACAATTTTAAAAAAATACAATTATTATTGGAATAAAGTTGATTTTGCTGCTAAACTAGGTAAACTTAATATTCTTAAATTATTATTTCAAATAGGAGAAAAAGGAAAAAATTCTACAATTAAAAAAGCTGTTCAAAATGGACATTTAAATATAGTTCAATATTTAATTACACAAAATTATAAGGTAAATAATTGTGCTTTTATTTGTGCAACATTTTGTAATCACTTGCATATCCTTGAATATTTTCATTCGTTAGATTTAAAAGGATCTGAAAATTTAATTGAATATGCTGCTTTAAATAATAATTTAAATATGATTAAATATTTAATTTCACAAAATTATAATGTAAATAATGATGCATTTATTGCTGTTGTAAGAAATGAAGATTTGGATATTCTTAACTATTTTCATTTTGAGTTAAAATTAAAAGGACCTGAAAATTTAATTAAATTTTCAGGTCCTCTTAGATATAGCAGCTGCACAAGAGGGTGAAAACCATGGAGTACAGTGAGGCTTGATTTGGAAAAGACGAGAGGGAATAAAAGCTTCCATTCCTGCTTGAATCCAGAAGGTTACGTAGGAGGCACATTTTTTAGCTGAGAGAGAAAAGACATCAGCTCAAAAACCATCATGAAGAAAATCACAAAAAGAATCCCTGTCAGCTTTAGGATAGTAGTAAGTAGTGCGATGATAGGGTGAGTCTGAAACCAAAGTATGAGATGAAAGAGTTGAAAAGATCAGTGCATTGTTAGAACATCCAAGAGAAAAAGGAGAAACTGAGCACAAGCTGGAATCAGAGACCAGACATAAATCAAGGAGTAAAAGTAAATGATTAAATTTGTCAGTAAAATGAGTCTTAGAGTTAACTGAGTAAGAGATTGAGAAATGCAAAAGTTATAGGCTAAGTTATAGTGCCAGCAAGGTCAGTGGTATAGAGCTAAGCCATTCAGTGTGATAAACATTCAAGTCACCAATAACAACAATATTAGCAAAGGGGTAAAAAAAAAAGTGGGCATGGTCAGTTTAATCAGAAATTACAACTAAAAGAGGTTTCTAAGAATTCCATCTTCCAAAATCCGGAAATTGCATCTAAATAAGTTTTCCAAGAAAGATCGAAAGTAATAGTCAATCCTAGAAGGTGAAGGTTAGATGACTCATTAAGTACATTACGTTTATAAATATAGAGTAATGTAGATTTGTTTAGATCTAGTTTTATCTGAAAACTCAAATGCCCTCTCCAAGCAATCAGAGATTGTTGGATTCTTATCATGACAAGAACTAATTGTAGTATTATTAGCAAACAATGCCACCTCAGATGCAAGAATTTCTGGAAAATCAATAATGTAAATTATAAAGAGTATACGGCTAAAGATAAAACGTTGCTAAACTTTATTAAAAGCTTAAGAAATGTAGAGAACAATCGCTATAACCTCCCCACATCTATCTAATGCACAATAAAACCTATCCGTTAATACTGTAAACAAATCAGCAGTAGTACAAGAAGTTGTTAGATTCAATATGAATTTTTAAGATTCAAAAATGAGAGATTAAGTGTTTGTTAGTTGAAGATTCAAAAACTATGCTTATAATAGCAAGAAGACTAATAGAAAGTTAGACAAATCAAATTGCTCTCCAGAGTTCATGAAAATAGGCTGGAATGCAAGACTCTGATAAGTACTTGTTAAAAAGTTTTGAATGTATAGTTGATAGCTCCAGAAAACACTTTTGCAAGACTATAATAGGTATGTTGTTTGCACCACAAGCTGTAGTAGAGTCTAAGCAGGAAATCACTTTAGATACAGAAGTTGGAATGATACAAACTTTAAGCAATCAATCAACCTGTTTGCCGGCTATATTAGGTAGAAAGTGACTAATGGAATCAGGAGATGATATTGATAAAAAGTTTTTGGCAAAAACACTCAGCTGTGTCTTAAAGTGAGGTAACAAAATCTAAATTATAAAAGAGAGGTGGAATAACAGATTCTCCCTTATTATAGATGCTGTTAAAGATTCTCCAGAAATCTCAAGAGCCTAATTTTTAAGATAAAATATGAGACTTTGTGACCTGAGAATACCAGGTTTTTGCATTAGACTAAATCTTTTTACAATGGTTTCTAGCAATAGTAAACAGATGTCTGTTGTGTGGAGATATATTTCTGATAGATATGTAAGTAATGGTTACGATTGGAGATTGCAGCAGCACAATATGAGAAAAACCATGGAGAAAAGCGAGGCTTGACTTAAAATTGTCTAGAGGAAGTAAAAGATTCCATGCCAGCCTGAATCCAAGAATTTTTGTAAGAAGCACCTTTAATAGCAGGAAGTTAAAGTATTTCTACATAAGGGTCATCACAAAAAAAATCATGGATAGAGTACCAGCTAATTTTAAGGTAGTTGTAAGATGTACGACAATATTCTGATTTTTGATCAAAGGTCAGGTCAGGTTTTCCTGCTACTGGTAACATGTAACCCAGTACAACCTGCTCCATGTCCTGCTGCCTTGTAGGATACGCTTTTTTAGGCAAAGGCTAGGAGAAGTTAACTCCGAATTAAAACACCCCCTGCCTTGGGGCTCTTGGTTGAGTAAAGGCTAGAGATGGTGTCTCGATAAAAATACTCATCTTGGGCAGATGTTACATGCATCCAGCTGCTGTCTTGTAGAAGGCCTCCTAGGCAAAGACTTAAGGGGTAAACAGATTCTATCTGTTGACCAGCCTCGCACCCCTTCCTCATCTATTAGGCTGGCGCAGATGTATTTTTAATACATTGTTTCCAGTTTAGGATGTTGAACGCTGGATCTTCTTGACTCAATGCGTGGGTATTGCTTGTGTCTCTATTTTTATGACTGGGCAACTCATTCTATTATCTCCTAATGAGGGTACAGCTCTAAAACTCAGTTTTATGGTTCTGAGGCCGGCTGGTAGTCAGGTTTCCCGAACTCTGTGGTAGCTCTCAGAGAGGCTGATTCCATCAACAGCCGAAAAATATCAGAGTACTAACAGTGCCATGTTGCGCATGGATGGTGTCCCTGTTTGTACTTTTGGTGTGCATTGCAGAGGCCACATTTGGAGCCCTTTGCTACGGCTTAGGGTTTATTAATAGTAATGAGGCTATTGCTTAGTTGTTAAATAGTGTACTGAGTACTACCTATACTTGAGTCAAGTTCTTTATAAATTTAAAATGACTAAAGTACCTAAAACTAATAAACACAAAAAACCATCGTCATCACCAAGTTCTCTAAACCTATCATTTACTAATATTCGTGGTCTTCGAAGTAACTTTTCTTCTGTTGAGTCTTATCTCTTGCAAAGTTCACCAGACCTACTTGCTCTTTGTGAGACTAATTTGAGTTCGGCTGTCCCATCTTGTGATCTTAGTGTTGATGGTTATCTTCCTTTAATTCGTAAAGACTCCAATAATCACATGCTTGGCCTGGGCATCTACATTCGTAAGAACTCACCCATTTGTCGTGAAACTAGGTTTGAATCTCCAGACTATTCATTTATGTGCTTTCGTTTAGCACAACTTCACTCTATGGCCTTTCTCTTTGTTCTATATCGCTCTCCTTCATCCCAAGATTGCACTATTCTTGATGTTATTTCTGATCAAATTGACCAAGCCCTCTCTCTTTATCCATCGGCCAATATCGTCGTTGTTGGTGACTTTAATGCCCATCACACCGATTGGCTTGGCTCTAGTGTCAGTGACTCTGCTGGCGTTAAGGCCCTCAACTTTTGCCTTTCTCAATCTCTAACTCAAATAGTCAACTTTCCAACTCGTTTTCCAGACAACTCTAATCATTTACCTTCTCTACTCGACTTATGTCTTGTTTTGGATCCTAGTCAGTGCTCAATTTCTCCACATTCACCCTTAGGTACTTCTGATCACGGTTTGATCTCTCTAAAACTATTATCAAATTCTTCTACTTCATCAGAATCTCCCTATCATCGTACCACATACAACTACCTTAAAGCTGACTGGGACTCTTTCCGTGATTTTCTTCGTGATGGCCCTTGGGTAGAAATCTTTCGTCTTCCTGCTGACAAATGTGCTTCTTACATAACTTCGTGGATTCAGGCTGGCATGGAATCTTTTATTCCCTCTCGACGATTCCAGGTCAAGCCTCACTCTTCTCCTTGGTTTTCCTCACATTGCGCTGCAGCAATTTCTAATCGAAACCGTTACTTCCATATCTATCAGCAAAACAATTCTCCAGAAAACAGACATCTGTTCACTATCGCTAGAAACCATTGTAAAAAGGTTTTGTCTGACGCCAAAGCTCGCTATTCCCAGGTCATTAAATCTCGTATCTCATCACAAAAATTAGGCTCTCGAGACTTCTGGAGAATCTTTAACAGTATCAATAATAAGGGCAAATCTGTTATTCCTTCTCTCTTGTATGGTTCAGACTTTGTCACCTCACCTAAAGACAAAGCTGAATTGTTTGCAAAGAACTTTTCATCAATATCATCTCTTGATTCCACTAGTTGCGTTTTACCTGACATAGCCGTCAAACAGGTTGATCCCTTGCTTGACATTCGCATCACTTCAGCTTCTGTATCTAAAGTAATTTCCTGCTTAGACTCTTCAACAGCTTGTGGTCCTGACAACATTCCTGTTGTAGTCTTGCAGAGGTGTTCTCCGGAGCTTTCATCCATACTTTCTAAACTATTTAACAAGTGCTTATCAGAGTCTTGTTTTCCATCATGCTGGAAAGCAGCATCTGTTATCCCTATTTTCAAAAATTCCGGAGAGCGATCTGATTCATCTAACTACCGCCCTATTAGTCTTCTTCCTGTCATAAGCAAAGTTTTTGAATCATTAATCAACAAACACTTAATCTCTCATCTTGAATCAAATAACTTACTTTCTGATCATCAATATGGATTTCGGTCTTCTCGTTCTACAGCTGATGTGCTAACAGTAATAACCGATAGGTTTTACCGTGCATTAGATAGAGGTGGAGAGGTTAAGGCTATCGCACTTGACATTTCTAAAGCTTTTGATAAAGTTTGGCATGCTGGTCTTCTCCATAAGCTTTCTTCTTATGGTGTAGCTGGTAACGTCTTTAAGATTATTGAGTCCTTTCTTTCCAATCGTAGTATAAAAGTTGTCCTTGATGGACAACACTCTTCTTCACATCCTGTAACTTCAGGGGTTCCTCAAGGTTCAATCCTTGGCCCTATACTCTTTTTAATTTACATTAACGATCTTCCAGATATTCTCACATCTAAGGTGGCATTATTCGCTGACGACACTACCATTTACTCTTGTCATGATAAGAAGCCTACACTCTCTGATTGCTTGGAGGGGGTATCTAAGCTTGAAAAGGATCTCACTTCTGCTACAGCATGGGGCTCACAGTGGCTGGTGAACTTTAATTCAGATAAAACTCAATTTTATTCGGCCAATCGTTATCGTAATAATTTAGATCTTCCTATATTTATGAATGGTAATGTACTAGATGAGTCATCTACCATTCATCTTCTAGGATTAACTCTTACTTCTGATCTTTCTTTTAAACCGTATATCAAATCCATTGCAAAATTAGCATCTGCTAAGGTTGCATCTCTTTATCGAGCTCGACACTTTCTTACTCCAGATTCTATTCTCTATCTCTATAAATCTCAAATCCGTCCCTGTATGGAATACTGTTGCCACATCTGGGGCGGATCTTCTAATGATGCTCTTTCTCTTTTAGACAAGGTGCAAAAACGAATTGTAAACATAGTTGGACCTGCTCTGGCAGCCAATCTCCAACCTTTGTCACATCGTCGTAATGTTGCTTCTCTTTCTCTTTTCTACAAATACTATAATGGGCACTGCTCTAAAGAGCTAGCGTCCCTTGTGCCATCTACTAAAATTCATTCTCGTGTTACTCGCCATTCAATTAAGTCTCATCCTTTTTCTGTGACTGTTCCTAAGTGCTTCAAAAACTCTTATTCTTCTAGTTTTTTTCCTCGAACATCAGTTCTTTGGAATTCGCTTCCTTCATCTTGCTTTCCTGATTCATATAATTTGCAATCTTTTAAGTCATCAGTCAATCGTTATCTTGCTCTACAGTTTTAGTCTTTTCTCTTCCAGTAACTTCCAACTCTTATAGTGGTTGCTTGCAGCCTTGTTGGAAGTGAAGATGTTAAAAAAAAAAAAAAAAAAAAAAAAAAAAATATGCTATTAAAGAAGGATATTTAAATGTTATCAAATATTTAATATCTTTAAATTATAAAGTAGATAATGACACATTTATTATTGCTACAGAATATGGACGTTTACATATTCTTGACTATTTTCATTTTGAATTAAATTTAAGAGGACCTGATGATTTAATTAATATTGTTGCTAAAGAAGGATATTTATATGTTATTAAATATTTAATATCTCAAAATTATAAAGTAGATAATGACACATTTATTATTGCTACAGAAAATAAACATTTAGATATTCTTAAATATTTTCATTTTAAGTTAAATTTAAAAGGACCTAAAAATTTAATTAAATATGCTATTAAAGAAGGATATTTAAATGTTATCAAATATTTAATATCTTTAAATTAAAAAGTAGATAATGACACATTTATTATTGCTACAGAATATGAATGTTTACATATTCTTAAATATTTTCATTTTGAATTAAAATTAAAAGGGTCTGAAAATTTAATTGAATATGCTGCTAAAGAAGGAAAGTTAGATACTATTAAATATTTAATATCTTTAAAATATAAGGTAAATGAAAATGTTTTTATTAAAGCTGTAGAAAATGATCATTTGCATATCCTTGAATATTTACATTCTAAATTAAATTTAAGAGGACCTGATGATTTAATTAATTTTGCTGCTAAAAATGGACATTTAAATGTTATCAAATATTTAATATCTTTAAATTATAAAGTAAATAAAATTGCTTTTATTGAAGCTATAAAAAATGAACATTTGTATATTCTTAAATATTTTCATTTTGAATTAAATTTGAGAGGACCTGATAATTAATTTAATTAATATTAATGTTAAAGAAATAATGTTAAATATTTATCAACTTTATAAAATAAATAATTATACTAAAGCAATACAAACTAATTATTTAAATGTAATTTAATAAAAATTTAAAAAATAGCAATAAAAACTTTTAAAAATTATTAAATTAACACTATTTATAGTGTTAATTTAAATTATGAAAATAGATAAAATCTATTCAGTTATTTTTATATTAATTATATTTTTTAAAAATATAATTGCTATTAGAATAAAGTTGATTCTACTACTAAACTATGTAAATTTAATATTCTTAAATTATTAACTCAATTAGGAAAAAAGAAACAAAATTAACAATTAATGCTATTTTAAATGAAAATTTAGATATAGTAAACTATTTATAAAAAAAGCTTTTAAAAGTGTAATACTTTATAAACATTTACATATCTTTAAATATTTTTATTTTAACTTAAATTTAAAAAACACCTGATAATTAAATTAATTATAATACAGTTAAAAGATTTAAGTATAGTTTATTTAAAAAAATTATAATAATTAATATTTAAAACAAAGTATATATTTATTTGAAGTTATTATATTATTAAAGTTAAATTTATTTTAAATAACAAATATTTGTTATTTAAAAATATATTTTTAATGTAAAAATACATTAAAAATAAATTACTAATTTAAAATGCGTAAATTTAAAAATATAAAAATTTACTAAATAACAAAAAAAAATAATTAATATTTTGAAAATTAATATATTATTTATAATATTAATTTAAATTATGGAAATAAATAAACTTACTCAAAAATATTATATAAATATAATAATAAAAAAATATAAAAGGTGTTATTGGAATAAAGTTGATTTTGTTGCTGCAATAGGTAAATTTAATATTCTTAAACTATTAATTCAATTAGGAAAAAAAGGAACAGAAGATATAATTGATTATGCTGCTACAGAAGGACATTTAGATGTTGTTAAATATTTAATATCTTTAAATTATAAAGTAGATCAATACGCTTTTATTAATGCCACAAAAAATGGTTATTTAGATATTCTTGACTATTTTCATTTTGAATTAAATTTAAGAGGACCTGAAAATTTAATTGATTATGCTATTAAAGAAGAATATTTAAATGTTATCAAATATTTAATATCTTTAAATTATAAAGTAGATAAATATTCTACATTTATTTATGCAACAAATAATGGTCATTTAGATATCCTTGAATATTTTCATTTTGAATTAAATTTAAGAGGACCTGAAAATTTAATTGATTATGCTATTAAAGAAGAATATTTAAATGTTATCAAATATTTAATATCTTTAAATTATAAAGTAGATAAATATTCTACATTTATTTATGCAACAAATAATGGTTATTTAGATATCCTTGAATATTTTCATTTTGAATTATATTTAAGAGGACCTGAAAATTTAATTGATAATGCTATTAAAGAAGAATATTTAAATGTTATCAAATATTTAATATCTTTAAATTATAAAGTAGATAATGACACATTTATTGTTGCAGCAAAAAAGGGACAATTACATATTCTTGACTATTTTCATTTTGAATTAAATTTAAGAGGACCTGATGATTTAATTAATTTTGCTACTTTATATGGACATTTAGATGTTGTTAAATATTTAATATCTTTAAATTATAAAGTAAATGATAAAACATTTACTTATGCTATAAAACATAATTATTTGCATATTCTTGATTATTTTCATTTTGAATTGAATTTAAAAGGACCTGAAAATTTATTTAAATTTAATTTAAAATAAAAATATTATATTTAAAAGTATTTGTAATTATAAAAATTACAAATAAAAATTTTTTAAAAAAATATAAAATATTTTTTATTCAAAGGGTTATTAAATTTTTTTAAGGGTTAAATAAAAAAATGTTTTTTATTTAAAAGTATATTTAAAATATTTTATAAATACAAATATAAAATATTTCATATTTAAAAGTATATTTAAAATATTTTATATTTGAATTTATAAAATATTTTTATCTAAAGGTATATTTTAAATATTTTTATTTAAAGGGTTATTAAATTTTTTATTTGTAATTAAATTCTTTTCAAAGGTGATATAAATTTTTTATTTGTAGTTATTCTTTTCAAAGGTAGTGTATAAAAAATTTTTATTTAAAAGTAATATAAATTATTTTCAAAGGTAATATAAATTCTTTATTTTGTAGTTAAATTCTTTTCAAAGGTAATATAAATTTTTTATTTGTAGTTATTCTTTTCAAAGGTAGTGTATAAAATATTTTTATTTAAAAGTAATATAAATTCTTTTCAAAGGTAATATAAATTTTTTATTTGTAGTTATTCTTTTCAAAGGTAATATAAATTCTTTATTTGTAGTTAAATTCTTTTCAAAGGTAGTGTATAAAATATTTTATAAATATAAATAAATTCTTTTTAAAGTTATAATTTAAGATATTTTTATTAATAATTAATTATTTAAATGTAATTTAATAAAGATTTTAAAAAAGTCAAAAACTTTTAACAATTATTTTAATAAGTTATTTTTGAAAATTAACACTATTTCTGTAATTTAAATTAAATTATGGAAATAAATAAACTTACTCAAGAATATTATATAAATAATATTTTAAAAAAATATAAAAGGTGTAATTGGAATAAAGTTGATTCTGTTGCTGCAATAGGTAAATTTAATATTCTTAAACTATTAATTCAATTAGGAAAAAAAGGAACAGAAGATATAATTGATTATAGTGCCACAGAAGGACATTTAGATGTTGTTAAATATTTAATATCTTTAAATTATAAAGTAGATAAGTATGCTTTTATTTTTGCAGCAAAAAAGGGACATTTACATATTCTTGAATATTTTCATACTGAATTAAATTTAAGAGGACCTGAAAATTTAATTGAAGTTGCTGCTTTAAATAAAGAATTAAACGTTATTAAATATTTAATAACGTTTAATTATAAAGTAAATGAAAGCATTTTTATTGATGCAACTTTATATGGACATTTACATATTCTTGAATATTTTCATTCTAAATTAAATTTAAGAGGACCTGAAGATTTAATTAATATTGCTGTAATTAATGGAGATTTAAATTGTGTTAAATATTTAATATCTTTAAATTATAAAGTAAATGATAAAACATTTACTTATGCTATAAAACATAATCATTTGCATATCCTTGACTATTTTTATTCTAAATTAAATTTAAAAAGATTTGAAAATATATTTAAATTTAATTTAAAATAAAAATATTTAAAAGTATTTGTAATTATAAAAATTACAAATATAAATTTTTTAAAAAAATATAAAATATTTTTTATTCAAAGGGTTATTAAATTTTTTTAAAGGTTAAATATAAAAATGTTTTTTATTTAAAAGTATATTTAAAATATTTTATAAATACAAATATAAAATATTTTATATTTAAAAGTATATTTTAAAATATTTTATATTTATATTTATAAAATATTTTATCTAAAAGTATATTTTAAATATTTTTATTTAAAGGGTTATTAAATTTTTTATTTGTAATTAAATTCTTTTCAAAGGTAATATAAATTCTTTATTTGTAGTTAAATTCTTTTCAAAAGTAATATAAATTCTTTATTTGTAATTAAATTCTTTTCAAAGGTAATATAAATTCTTTATTTGTAGTTAAATTCTTTTCAAAGCTAGTGTATAAAATATTTTATAAATATAAATAAATTCTTTTTAAAGTTATAATTTAAAATATTTTTATTAATAATTAATTATTTAAATGTAATTTAATAAAGATTTTAAAAAAGTCAAAAACTTTTAACAATTATTTTAATAAGTTATTTTTGAAAATTAACACTATTTTTATAATTAATTTAAATTATGGAAATAAATAAACTTACTCAAAAATATTATATAAATAACATTTTTAAAAATTTATAAGTGTTATTATTGGAATAATGTTATTCTTGATGCTAAAATAAGATTTAATATTTTTAAATTATCAATTCAATTAAAAGTACAAGAAACAGAGTGGACAGTTATTAATTCTGCAGAAAATAGAATTTTAAATATAGTAAAATATTTTTTATCTTTAAATTATAAAGTAAATAATGAAACATTTATTTGTGCAACTTTATATGGACATTTACATATCCTTGAATATTTTCATACTGAATTAAATTTAAAAGGACCTAATAATTTAATTGATGTTGCTGCATTTAATTTTTAGAAACAAAAAATAATGAAATAGATACACCTGCTTATAATTTTTTCAAACTTGGAATATTAAAAGCTTTAAAAAAATTATTAAAAGAAATAAAAGATGATTGGAGAATTGAATAAATATATTTTTGTTAATTTTTAAACTTTAAATTTTTACAAATTAATATTTTTAAAAAAGATAAACATTTAAATATAGGTTAATATATTTAAATGAAAAACAATGATATGTAAATAATAGAAATCTATTCAAAAGTATTATATATAATTTTAAAAAATTATGGATGTTATTAGAATAAAATTGACTTTGCTACTAAAATAAGTAAATATTTTTAAATTATTAATTCAAATTGGATAAAATAGGACAATTGCTCATGCTGCAAAAAATGGACATTTAGATAGTGTTAAATATTCAATAATACAAGATTATACAATTCATAAACTTGCTTTTAATTAAGCTATATATAATGGGAATAAAATTAACTTTGCTGTTGAAATAAATAAATTTGATATTCTTAAATTATTAATTCAAATAGGAGAAAAAGGAACAGAATTAACAATTATTAATGCTATTCAAAATGGAAATTTAGATATGGTAAAATATTTAATATCTTCAAATTATAAAGTAAATAAAAATGCTTTTAAAAGTGCAGCATTTTATGAACACTTGCATATCCTTAAATATTTTCATTCTAAATCTTTAAATTTAAGAGGATCTAAAAATTTAATTGCATATGCTGTTTTAAATAGAAATTTAAATATTATTAAATATTTAATTTCACAAAATTATAATGTAAATAATGATGCATTTATTGCTGTTGTAAGAAATGAATATTTGGATATTCTTGACTATTTTCATTTTGAATTAAATTTAAGAGGATCTGAAAATTTAATTAATTATGCTGTTTTAAATAATAATTTAAATATGATTAAATATTTAATATCTTTAAATTATAAAGTAAATGGTCAAACATTTTTTATTGCTACTTTAGATGGACGTTTACATATTCTTAAATATTTTCTTTTTGAATTAAATTTAAGAGGATCTGATGATTTAATTAATGTTGCTGTTAAAAAAGGATGTTTAGATATTATTAAATATTTAATATCTTTAAATTATAAAGTAAATGAAAATGCTTTTATTGAAGCTGTAGAAAATAATCATTTGCGTATCCTTGAATATTTACATTCTAAATTAAATTTAAGAGGACCTAAAGATTTAATTAATTATGCTGTTTTAAATAATAATTAAATTATATTCAAATATTTAATATCTTTAAATTATAAGTAGATAATGACACATTTATTATTGCTGCAAAAAATAGATATTTGCATATCCTTAAATATTTACATTCTAAATTAAATTTAAGAGGACCTGATGATTTAATTGATATTGCTGTAATTAAAGGATATTTAAATGTTGTTAAATATTTAATATCTTTAAATTATAAAGTTAATGAAAATACTTTTATTGTTACTGTAGAAAATAATCATTTGCATATCCTTAAATATTTACATTCTAAATTAAATTTAGGACGACCTAATAATTTAATTGATATTGCTATTAAAGAAGGATATTTAGATAGTTTTAAATATTTATAATCTTTAAATTATAAAATTACAAAAATATAAACTTTAGTAATTTAATATATATAAAAAAATTTTTTTTGAAAATTAATACTATAAATAGTATTAATTTAAATTATGGAAATAAATAAACTTACTCAAGAATATTATATAAATACAATTTTAAAAAAATATCAAGAATCTTTTACAAATAAAGTTGACTTTGCTGTTAAAATAAATAAATTTGATATTCTTAAATTATTAATTCAATTAGGAGAACAAGGAACAGATTGGGCAGTTATTAACGCTGCTCAAAATGGAAATTTAGATATAGTAAAATATTTAATATTTTTAAATTATAAAGTAAATAAATTAGCTTTTATTTATACAACAAATAAAGGTTTACCTATTCTTAAATATTTTCATTTTAAATTAAATTTAAGAAGACCTGAAAATTTAATTAATTTTGCTACTTTAAATAATAATTTAAATATGATTAAATATTTAATTTCACAAAATTATAATGTAAATAATGATGCATTTATTATTGCTACAGAATATGGACGTTTACATATCCTTGACTATTTTCATTTTTAGTTAAAATTAAGAGGACCTGAAAATTTAATTAAATATGCTATTAAAGAAGGATATTTAAATGTTATCAAATATTTAATATCTTTAAATTATAAAGTAGATAATGACACATTTATTATTGCTACAGAATATGGACGTTTACATATTCTTAAATATTTTCATTTTGAATTAAATTTAAGAGGACCTGAAAATTTAATTAATATTGTTGCTAAAGAAGGATATTTAAATGTTATTAAATATTTCATATCTCAAAATTATAAAGTAGATAATAACACATTTATTATTGCTACAGAAAATAAATATTTAGATATTTTTGATTATTTTCATTTTGAGTTAAAATTAAGAGGACCTGAAAATTTAATTGATATTGTTAAAAAAGACGGATATTTAGATAGTTTTAAATATTTATTATCTTTAAATTATAAAATTACAAAAATATAAACTTTAGTAATTTAATATATATAAAAAAATTTTTTTGAAAATTAGTACTATCAATAGCATTAATTTAAATTATGGAAATAAATAAACTTACTCAAGAATATTATATAAATACAATTATTATTGGAATAAAGTTGATTTTGCTGCTAAACTAGGTAAACTTAATATTCTTAAATTATTATTTCAAATAGGAGAAAAAGGAAAAAATTCTACAATTAAAAAAGCTGTTCAAAATGGACATTTAAATATAGTTCAATAATTAATTACACAAAATTATAAGGTAAATAATTGTGCTTTTATTTGTGCAACATTTTGTAATCACTTGCATATCCTTGAATATTTTCATTCGTTAGATTTAAAAGGATCTGAAAATTTAATTGAATATGCTGCTTTAAATAATAATTTAAATATGATTAAATATTTAATTTCACAAAATTATAATGTAAATAATGATGCATTTATTGCTGTTGTAAGAAATGAAGATTTGGATATTCTTAACTATTTTTATTTTGAGTTAAAATTAAGAGGACCTGAAAATTTAATTAAATATGCTATTAAAGAAGGATATTTAAATGTTATCAAATATTTAATATCTTTAAATTATAAAGTAGATAATGACACATTTATTATTGCTACAGAATATGGACGTTTACATATTCTTGACTATTTTCATTTTGAATTAAATTTAAGAGGACCTGATGATTTAATTAATATTGTTGCTAAAGAAGGATATTTATATGTTATTAAATATTTAATATCTCAAAATTATAAAGTAGATAATGACACATTTATTATTGCTACAGAAAATAAACATTTAGATATTCTTAAATATTTTCATTTTAAGTTAAATTTAAAAGGACCTGAAAATTTAATTAAATATGCTATTAAAGAAGGATATTTAAATGTTATCAAATATTTAATATCTATAAATTATAAAGTAGATAACGACACATTTATTATTGCTACAGAATATGAATGTTTACATATTCTTAAATATTTTCATTTTGAATTAAAATTAAAAGGGTCTGAAAATTTAATTGAATATGCTGCTAAAGAAGGAAATTTAGAAACTATTAAATATTTAATATCTTTAAATTATAAAGTAGATCAATACGCTTTTATTAATGCCACAAAAAATGGTTATTTAGATATTCTTGACTATTTTCATTTTGAATTAAATTTAAGAGGACCTGAAAATTTAATTGATTATGCTATTAAAGAAGAATATTTAAATGTTATCAAATATTTAATATCTTTAAATTATAAAGTAGATAAATATTCTACATTTATTTATGCAACAAATAATGGTCATTTAGATATCCTTGAATATTTTCATTTTGAATTAAATTTAAGAGGACCTGAAAATTTAATTGATTATGCTATTAAAGAAGAATATTTAAATGTTATCAAATATTTAATATCTTTAAATTATAAAGTAGATCAATACGCTTATATTAATGCCACAAAAAATGGTTATTTAGATATTCTTGACTATTTTCATTTTGAATTAAATTTAAGAGGACCTGAAAATTTAATTGATTATGCTATTAAAGAAGAATATTTAAATGTTATCAAATATTTAATATCTTTAAATTATAAAGTAGATAATGACACATTTATTGTTGCAGCAAAAAAGGGACAATTACATATTCTTGACTATTTTCATTTTGAATTAAATTTAAGAGGACCTGATGATTTAATTAATTTTGCTACTTTATATGGACATTTAGATGTTGTTAAATATTTAATATCTTTAAATTATAAAGTAAATGATAAAACATTTACTTATGCTATAAAACATAATTATTTGCATATTCTTGATTATTTTCATTTTGAATTGAATTTAAAAGGACCTGAAAATTTATTTAAATTTAATTTAAAATAAAAATATTATATTTAAAAGTATTTGTAATTATAAAAATTACAAATATAAATTTTTTAAAAAAATATAAAATATTTTTTATTCAAAGGGTTATTAAATTTTTTTAAGGGTTAAATATAAAAATGTTTTTTATTTAAAAGTATATTTAAAATATTTTATAAATACAAATATAAAATATTTCATATTTAAAAGTATATTTAAAATATTTTATATTTGAATTTATAAAATATTTTTATCTAAAGGTATATTTTAAATATTTTTATTTAAAGGGTTATTAAATTTTTTATTTGTAATTAAATTCTTTTCAAAGGTGATATAAATTTTTTATTTGTAGTTATTCTTTTCAAAGGTAGTGTATAAAATATTTTTATTTAAAAGTAATATAAATTATTTTCAAAGGTAATATAAATTCTTTATTTTGTAGTTAAATTCTTTTCAAAGGTAATATAAATTTTTTATTTGTAGTTATTCTTTTCAAAGGTAGTGTATAAAATATTTTTATTTAAAAGTAATATAAATTCTTTTCAAAGGTAATATAAATTTTTTATTTGTAGTTATTCTTTTCAAAGGTAATATAAATTCTTTTCAAAGGTAATATAAATTCTTTATTTGTAGTTAAATTCTTTTCAAAGGTAGTGTATAAAATATTTTATAAATATAAATAAATTCTTTTTAAAGTTATAATTTAAAATATTTTTATTAATAATTAATTATTTAAATGTAATTTAATAAAGATTTTAAAAAAGTCAAAAACTTTTAACAATTATTTTAATAAGTTATTTTTGAAAATTAACACTATTTCTGTAATTTTAATTAAATTATGGAAATAAATAAACTTACTCAAGAATATTATATAAATAATATTTTAAAAAAATATAAAAGGTGTAATTGGAATAAAGTTGATTCTGTTGCTGCAATAGGTAAATTTAATATTCTTAAACTATTAATTCAATTAGGAAAAAAAGGAACAGAAGATATAATTGATTATGTTGCCACAGAAGGACATTTAGATGTTGTTAAATATTTAATATCTTTAAATTATAAAGTAGATAAGTATGCTTTTATTTTTGCAGCAAAAAAGGGACATTTACATATTCTTGAATATTTTCATACTGAATTAAATTTAAGAGGACCTGAAAATTTAATTGAAGTTGCTGCTTTAAATAAAGAATTAAACGTTATTAAATATTTAATAACGTTTAATTATAAAGTAAATGAAAGCATTTTTATTGATGCAACTTTATATGGACATTTACATATTCTTGAATATTTTCATTCTAAATTAAATTTAAGAGGACCTGAAGATTTAATTAATATTGCTGTAATTAATGGAGATTTAAATTGTGTTAAATATTTAATATCTTTAAATTATAAAGTAAATGATAAAACATTTACTTATGCTATTAAACATAATCATTTGCATATCCTTGACTATTTTTATTCTAAATTAAATTTATAAAGATTTGAAAATATATTTAAATTTAATTTAAAATAAAAATATTTAAAAGTATTTGTAATTATAAAAATTACAAATATAAATTTTTTAAAAAAATATAAAATATTTTTTATTCAAAGGGTTATTAAATTTTTTTAAAGGTTAAATATAAAAATGTTTTTTATTTAAAAGTATATTTAAAATATTTTATAAATACAAATATAAAATATTTTATATTTAAAAGTATATTTTAAAATATTTTATATTTATATTTATAAAATATTTTTATCTAAAAGTATGTTTTAAATATTTTTATTTAAAGGGTTATTAAATTTTTTATTTGTAATTAAATTCTTTTCAAAGGTAATATAAATTCTTTATTTGTAGTTAAATTCTTTTCAAAAGTAATATAAATTCTTTATTTGTAATTAAATTCTTTTCAAAGGTAATATAAATTCTTTATTTGTAGTTAAATTCTTTTAAAAGCTAGTGTATAAAATATTTTATAAATATAAATAAATTCTTTTTAAAGTTATAATTTAAAATATTTTTATTAATAATTAATTATTTAAATGTAATTTAATAAAGATTTTAAAAAAGTCAAAAACTTTTAACAATTATTTTAATAAGTTATTTTTGAAAATTAACACTATTTTTATAATTAATTTAAATTATGGAAATAAATAAACTTACTCAAAAATATTATATAAATAACATTTTAAAAAAATATAAGTGTTATTATTGGAATAATGTTATTCTTGATGCTAAAATAAGATTTAATATTTTTAAATTATCAATTCAATTAAAAGTACAAGAAACAGAGTGGACAGTTATTAATTCTGCAGAAAATAGAATTTTAAATATAGTAAAATATTTTTTATCTTTAAATTATAAAGTAAATAATGAAACATTTATTTGTGCAACTTTATATGGACATTTACATATCCTTGAATATTTTCATACTGAATTAAATTTAAAAGGACCTAATAATTTAATTGATGTTGCTGCATTTAATTTTTAGAAACAAAAAATGATGAAATAGATACACCTGCTTATAATTTTTTCAAACTTGGAATATTAAAAGCTTTAAAAAAATTATTAAAAGAAATAAAAGATGATTGGAGAATTGAATAAATATATTTTTGTTAATTTTTAAACTTTAAATTTTTACAAATTAATATTTTTAAAAAAGATAAACATTTAAATATAGGTTAATATATTTAAATGAAAAACAATGATAAGTAAATAATAGAAATCTATTCAAAAGTATTATATATAATTTTAAAAAATTATGGATGTTATTAGAATAAAATTGACTTTGCTACTAAAATAAGTAAATATTTTTAAATTATTAATTCAAATTGGATAAAATAGGACAATTGCTCATGCTGCAAAAAATGGACATTTAGATAGTGTTAAATATTCAATAATACAAGATTATACAATTCATAAACTTGCTTTTAATTAAGCTATATATAATGGGAATAAAATTAACTTTGCTGTTGAAATAAATAAATTTGATATTCTTAAATTATTAATTCAAATAGGAGAAAAAGGAACAGAATTAACAATTATTAATGCTATTCAAAATGGAAAATTAGATATGGTAAAATATTTAATATCTTCAAATTATAAAGTAAATAAAAATGCTTTTAAAAGTGCAGCATTTTATGAACACTTGCATATCCTTAAATATTTTCATTCTAAATCTTTAAATTTAAGAGGATCTAAAAATTTAATTGCATATGCTGTTTTAAATAGAAATTTAAATATTATTAAATATTTAATTTCACAAAATTATAATGTAAATAATGATGCATTTATTGCTGTTGTAAGAAATGAATATTTGGATATTCTTGACTATTTTCATTTTGAATTAAATTTAAGAGGATCTGAAAATTTAATTAATTATGCTGTTTTAAATAATAATTTAAATATGATTAAATATTTAATATCTTTAAATTATAAAGTAAATGGTCAAACATTTTTTATTGCTACTTTAGATGGACGTTTACATATTCTTAAATATTTTCTTTTTGAATTAAATTTAAGAGGATCTGATGATTTAATTAATGTTGCTGTTAAAAAAGGATGTTTAGATATTATTAAATATTTAATATCTTTAAATTATAAAGTAAATGAAAATGCTTTTATTGAAGCTGTAGAAAATAATCATTTGCGTATCCTTGAATATTTACTTCTAAATTAAATTTAAGAGGACCTAATAATTTAATTGATATTGCTATTAAAGAAGGATATTTAGATAGTTTTAAATATTTATTATCTTTAAATTATAAAATTACAAAAATATAAACTTTAGTAATTTAATATACATATAAAAATTTTTTTTGAAAATTAATACTATAAATAGTATTAATTTAAATTATGGAAATAAATAAACTTACTCAAGAATATTATATAAATACAATTTTAAAAAAATATCAAGAATCTTTTACAAATAAAGTTGACTTTGCTGTTAAAATAAATAAATTTGATATTCTTAAATTATTAATTCAATTAGGAGAACAAGGAACAGATTGGGCAGTTATTAACGCTGCTCAAAATGGAAATTTAGATATAGTAAAATATTTAATATTTTTAAATTATAAAGTAAATAAATTAGCTTTTATTTATACAACAAATAAAGGTTTACCTATTCTTAAATATTTTCATTTTA
Source organism: Hydra vulgaris (assembly GCF_022113875.1). NCBI lineage: Eukaryota > Metazoa > Cnidaria > Hydrozoa > Anthoathecata > Hydridae > Hydra > Hydra vulgaris. The sequence goes on from NC_061165.1 coordinate 48,122,043, forward strand.
AATTAAATTTAAGAGGACCTGAAAATTTAATTAATTTTGCTACTTTAAATAATAATTTAAATATGATTAAATATTTAATTTCACAAAATTATAATGTAAATAATGATGCATTTATTATTGCTACAGAATATGGACGTTTACATATCCTTGACTATTTTCATTTTTAGTTAAAATTAAGAGGACCTGAAAATTTAATTAAATATGCTATTAAAGAAGGATATTTAAATGTTATCAAATATTTAATATCTTTAAATTATAAAGTAGATAATGACACATTTATTATTGCTACAGAATATGGACGTTTACATATTCTTAAATATTTTCATTTTGAATTAAATTTAAGAGGACCTGAAAATTTAATTAATATTGTTGCTAAAGAAGGATATTTAAATGTTATTAAATATTTCATATCTCAAAATTATAAAGTAGATAATAACACATTTATTATTGCTACAGAAAATAAATATTTAGATATTTTTGATTATTTTCATTTTGAGTTAAAATTAAGAGGACCTGAAAATTTAATTGATATTGTTAAAAAAGACGGATATTTAGATAGTTTTAAATATTTATTATCTTTAAATTATAAAATTACAAAAATATAAACTTTAGTAATTTAATATATATAAAAAAATTTTTTTGAAAATTAGTACTATCAATAGCATTAATTTAAATTATGGAAATAAATAAACTTACTCAAGAATATTATATAAATACAATTATTATTGGAATAAAGTTGATTTTGCTGCTAAACTAGGTAAACTTAATATTCTTAAATTATTATTTCAAATAGGAGAAAAAGGAAAAAATTCTACAATTAAAAAAGCTGTTCAAAATGGACATTTAAATATAGTTCAATAATTAATTACACAAAATTATAAGGTAAATAATTGTGCTTTTATTTGTGCAACATTTTGTAATCACTTGCATATCCTTGAATATTTTCATTCGTTAGATTTAAAAGGATCTGAAAATTTAATTGAATATGCTGCTTTAAATAATAATTTAAATATGATTAAATATTTAATTTCACAAAATTATAATGTAAATAATGATGCATTTATTGCTGTTGTAAGAAATGAAGATTTGGATATTCTTAACTATTTTTATTTTGAGTTAAAATTAAGAGGACCTGAAAATTTAATTAAATATGCTATTAAAGAAGGATATTTAAATGTTATCAAATATTTAATATCTTTAAATTATAAAGTAGATAATGACACATTTATTATTGCTACAGAATATGGACGTTTACATATTCTTGACTATTTTCATTTTGAATTAAATTTAAGAGGACCTGATGATTTAATTAATATTGTTGCTAAAGAAGGATATTTATATGTTATTAAATATTTAATATCTCAAAATTATAAAGTAGATAATGACACATTTATTATTGCTACAGAAAATAAACATTTAGATATTCTTAAATATTTTCATTTTAAGTTAAATTTAAAAGGACCTGAAAATTTAATTAAATATGCTATTAAAGAAGGATATTTAAATGTTATCAAATATTTAATATCTATAAATTATAAAGTAGATAACGACACATTTATTATTGCTACAGAATATGAATGTTTACATATTCTTAAATATTTTCATTTTGAATTAAAATTAAAAGGGTCTGAAAATTTAATTGAATATGCTGCTAAAGAAGGAAATTTAGAAACTATTAAATATTTAATATCTTTAAATTATAAAGTAGATCAATACGCTTTTATTAATGCCACAAAAAATGGTTATTTAGATATTCTTGACTATTTTCATTTTGAATTAAATTTAAGAGGACCTGAAAATTTAATTGATTATGCTATTAAAGAAGAATATTTAAATGTTATCAAATATTTAATATCTTTAAATTATAAAGTAGATAAATATTCTACATTTATTTATGCAACAAATAATGGTCATTTAGATATCCTTGAATATTTTCATTTTGAATTAAATTTAAGAGGACCTGAAAATTTAATTGATTATGCTATTAAAGAAGAATATTTAAATGTTATCAAATATTTAATATCTTTAAATTATAAAGTAGATCAATACGCTTATATTAATGCCACAAAAAATGGTTATTTAGATATTCTTGACTATTTTCATTTTGAATTAAATTTAAGAGGACCTGAAAATTTAATTGATTATGCTATTAAAGAAGAATATTTAAATGTTATCAAATATTTAATATCTTTAAATTATAAAGTAGATAATGACACATTTATTGTTGCAGCAAAAAAGGGACAATTACATATTCTTGACTATTTTCATTTTGAATTAAATTTAAGAGGACCTGATGATTTAATTAATTTTGCTACTTTATATGGACATTTAGATGTTGTTAAATATTTAATATCTTTAAATTATAAAGTAAATGATAAAACATTTACTTATGCTATAAAACATAATTATTTGCATATTCTTGATTATTTTCATTTTGAATTGAATTTAAAAGGACCTGAAAATTTATTTAAATTTAATTTAAAATAAAAATATTATATTTAAAAGTATTTGTAATTATAAAAATTACAAATATAAATTTTTTAAAAAAATATAAAATATTTTTTATTCAAAGGGTTATTAAATTTTTTTAAGGGTTAAATATAAAAATGTTTTTTATTTAAAAGTATATTTAAAATATTTTATAAATACAAATATAAAATATTTCATATTTAAAAGTATATTTAAAATATTTTATATTTGAATTTATAAAATATTTTTATCTAAAGGTATATTTTAAATATTTTTATTTAAAGGGTTATTAAATTTTTTATTTGTAATTAAATTCTTTTCAAAGGTGATATAAATTTTTTATTTGTAGTTATTCTTTTCAAAGGTAGTGTATAAAATATTTTTATTTAAAAGTAATATAAATTATTTTCAAAGGTAATATAAATTCTTTATTTTGTAGTTAAATTCTTTTCAAAGGTAATATAAATTTTTTATTTGTAGTTATTCTTTTCAAAGGTAGTGTATAAAATATTTTTATTTAAAAGTAATATAAATTCTTTTCAAAGGTAATATAAATTTTTTATTTGTAGTTATTCTTTTCAAAGGTAATATAAATTCTTTTCAAAGGTAATATAAATTCTTTATTTGTAGTTAAATTCTTTTCAAAGGTAGTGTATAAAATATTTTATAAATATAAATAAATTCTTTTTAAAGTTATAATTTAAAATATTTTTATTAATAATTAATTATTTAAATGTAATTTAATAAAGATTTTAAAAAAGTCAAAAACTTTTAACAATTATTTTAATAAGTTATTTTTGAAAATTAACACTATTTCTGTAATTTTAATTAAATTATGGAAATAAATAAACTTACTCAAGAATATTATATAAATAATATTTTAAAAAAATATAAAAGGTGTAATTGGAATAAAGTTGATTCTGTTGCTGCAATAGGTAAATTTAATATTCTTAAACTATTAATTCAATTAGGAAAAAAAGGAACAGAAGATATAATTGATTATGTTGCCACAGAAGGACATTTAGATGTTGTTAAATATTTAATATCTTTAAATTATAAAGTAGATAAGTATGCTTTTATTTTTGCAGCAAAAAAGGGACATTTACATATTCTTGAATATTTTCATACTGAATTAAATTTAAGAGGACCTGAAAATTTAATTGAAGTTGCTGCTTTAAATAAAGAATTAAACGTTATTAAATATTTAATAACGTTTAATTATAAAGTAAATGAAAGCATTTTTATTGATGCAACTTTATATGGACATTTACATATTCTTGAATATTTTCATTCTAAATTAAATTTAAGAGGACCTGAAGATTTAATTAATATTGCTGTAATTAATGGAGATTTAAATTGTGTTAAATATTTAATATCTTTAAATTATAAAGTAAATGATAAAACATTTACTTATGCTATAAAACATAATCATTTGCATATCCTTGACTATTTTTATTCTAAATTAAATTTAAAAAGATTTGAAAATATATTTAAATTTAATTTAAAATAAAAATATTTAAAAGTATTTGTAATTATAAAAATTACAAATATAAATTTTTTAAAAAAATATAAAATATTTTTTATTCAAAGGGTTATTAAATTTTTTTAAAGGTTAAATATAAAAATGTTTTTTATTTAAAAGTATATTTAAAATATTTTATAAATACAAATATAAAATATTTTATATTTAAAAGTATATTTTAAAATATTTTATATTTATATTTATAAAATATTTTTATCTAAAAGTATATTTTAAATATTTTTATTTAAAGGGTTATTAAATTTTTTATTTGTAATTAAATTCTTTTCAAAGGTAATATAAATTCTTTATTTGTAGTTAAATTCTTTTCAAAAGTAATATAAATTCTTTATTTGTAATTAAATTCTTTTCAAAGGTAATATAAATTCTTTATTTGTAGTTAAATTCTTTTCAAAGCTAGTGTATAAAATATTTTATAAATATAAATAAATTCTTTTTAAAGTTATAATTTAAAATATTTTTATTAATAATTAATTATTTAAATGTAATTTAATAAAGATTTTAAAAAAGTCAAAAACTTTTAACAATTATTTTAATAAGTTATTTTTGAAAATTAACACTATTTTTATAATTAATTTAAATTATGGAAATAAATAAACTTACTCAAAAATATTATATAAATAACATTTTAAAAAAATATAAGTGTTATTATTGGAATAATGTTATTCTTGATGCTAAAATAAGATTTAATATTTTTAAATTATCAATTCAATTAAAAGTACAAGAAACAGAGTGGACAGTTATTAATTCTGCAGAAAATAGAATTTTAAATATAGTAAAATATTTTTTATCTTTAAATTATAAAGTAAATAATGAAACATTTATTTGTGCAACTTTATATGGACATTTACATATCCTTGAATATTTTCATACTGAATTAAATTTAAAAGGACCTAATAATTTAATTGATGTTGCTGCATTTAATTTTTAGAAACAAAAAATGATGAAATAGATACACCTGCTTATAATTTTTTCAAACTTGGAATATTAAAAGCTTTAAAAAAATTATTAAAAGAAATAAAAGATGATTGGAGAATTGAATAAATATATTTTTGTTAATTTTTAAACTTTAAATTTTTACAAATTAATATTTTTAAAAAAGATAAACATTTAAATATAGGTTAATATATTTAAATGAAAAACAATGATATGTAAATAATAGAAATCTATTCAAAAGTATTATATATAATTTTAAAAAATTATGGATGTTATTAGAATAAAATTGACTTTGCTACTAAAATAAGTAAATATTTTTAAATTATTAATTCAAATTGGATAAAATAGGACAATTGCTCATGCTGCAAAAAATGGACATTTAGATAGTGTTAAATATTCAATAATACAAGATTATACAATTCATAAACTTGCTTTTAATTAAGCTATATATAATGGGAATAAAATTAACTTTGCTGTTGAAATAAATAAATTTGATATTCTTAAATTATTAATTCAAATAGGAGAAAAAGGAACAGAATTAACAATTATTAATGCTATTCAAAATGGAAATTTAGATATGGTAAAATATTTAATATCTTCAAATTATAAAGTAAATAAAAATGCTTTTAAAAGTGCAGCATTTTATGAACACTTGCATATCCTTAAATATTTTCATTCTAAATCTTTAAATTTAAGAAGATCTAAAAATTTATTTGCATATGCTGTTTTAAATGGAAATTTAAATATTATTAAATATTTAATTTCACAAAATTATAATGTAAATAATGATGCATTTATTGCTGTTGTAAGAAATGAATATTTGGATATTCTTGACTATTTTCATTTTGAATTAAATTTAAGAGGATCTGAAAATTTAATTAATTATGCTGTTTTAAATAATAATTTAAATATGATTAAATATTTAATATCTTTAAATTATAAAGTAAATGGTCAAACATTTTTTATTGCTACTTTAGATGGACGTTTACATATTCTTAAATATTTTCTTTTTGAATTAAATTTAAGAGGATCTGATGATTTAATTAATGTTGCTGTTAAAAAAGGATATTTAGATATTATTAAATATTTAATATCTTTAAATTATAAAGTAAATGAAAATGCTTTTATTGAAGCTGTAGAAAATAATCATTTGCGTATCCTTGAATATTTACATTCTAAATTAAATTTAAGAGGACCTAAAGATTTAATTAATTATGCTGTTTTAAATAATAATTAAATTATATTCAAATATTTAATATCTTTAAATTATAAGTAGATAATGACACATTTATTATTGCTGCAAGAAATAGATATTTGCATATCCTTAAATATTTACATTCTAAATTAAATTTAAGAGGACCTGATGATTTAATTGATATTGCTATAATTAAAGGATATTTAAATGTTGTTAAATATTTAATATCTTTAAATTATAAAGTAAATGAAAATACTTTTATTGTTACTGTAGAAAATAATCATTTGCATATCCTTAAATATTTACATTCTAAATTAAATTTAAGAGGACCTAATAATTTAATTGATATTGCTATTAAAGAAGGATATTTAGATAGTTTTAAATATTTATTATCTTTAAATTATAAAATTACAAAAATATAAACTTTAGTAATTTAATATATATAAAAAAATTTTTTTTGAAAATTAATACTATAAATAGTATTAATTTAAATTATGGAAATAAATAAACTTACTCAAGAATATTATATAAATACAATTTTAAAAAAATATCAAGAATCTTTTACAAATAAAGTTGACTTTGCTGTTAAAATAAATAAATTTGATATTCTTAAATTATTAATTCAATTAGGAGAACAAGGAACAGATTGGGCAGTTATTAACGCTGCTCAAAATGGAAATTTAGATATAGTAAAATATTTAATATTTTTAAATTATAAAGTAAATAAATTAGCTTTTATTTATACAACAAATAAAGGTTTACCTATTCTTAAATATTTTCATTTTAAATTAAATTTAAGAAGACCTGAAAATTTAATTAATTTTGCTACTTTAAATAATAATTTAAATATGATTAAATATTTAATTTCACAAAATTATAATGTAAATAATGATGCATTTATTATTGCTACAGAATATGGACGTTTACATATCCTTGACTATTTTCATTTTTAGTTAAAATTAAGAGGACCTGAAAATTTAATTAAATATGCTATTAAAGAAGGATATTTAAATGTTATCAAATATTTAATATCTTTAAATTATAAAGTAGATAATGACACATTTATTATTGCTACAGAATATGGACGTTTACATATTCTTAAATATTTTCATTTTGAATTAAATTTAAGAGGACCTGAAAATTTAATTAATATTGTTGCTAAAGAAGGATATTTAAATGTTATTAAATATTTCATATCTCAAAATTATAAAGTAGATAATGACACATTTATTATTGCTACAGAAAATAAATATTTAGATATTTTTGATTATTTTTATTTTGAGTTAAAATTAAGAGGACCTGAAAATTTAATTGATATTGTTAAAAAAGACGGATATTTAGATAGTTTTAAATATTTATTATCTTTAAATTATAAAATTACAAAAATATAAACTTTAGTAATTTAATATATATAAAAAAATTTTTTTGAAAATCAGTACTATCAATAGCATTAATTTAAATTATGGAAATAAATAAACTTACTCAAGAATATTATATAAATACAATTTTAAAAAAATACAATTATTATTGGAATAAAGTTGATTTTGCTGCTAAACTAGGTAAACTTAATATTCTTAAATTATTATTTCAAATAGGAGAAAAAGGAAAAAATTCTACAATTAAAAAAGCTGTTCAAAATGGACATTTAAATATAGTTCAATAATTAATTACACAAAATTATAAGGTAAATAATTGTGCTTTTATTTGTGCAACATTTTGTAATCACTTGCATATCCTTGAATATTTTCATTCGTTAGATTTAAAAGGATCTGAAAATTTAATTGAATATGCTGCTTTAAATAATAATTTAAATATGATTAAATATTTAATTTCACAAAATTATAATGTAAATAATGATGCATTTATTGCTGTTGTAAGAAATGAAGATTTGGATATTCTTAACTATTTTTATTTTGAGTTAAAATTAAGAGGACCTGAAAATTTAATTAAATATGCTACTAAAGAAGGATATTTAAATGTTATCAAATATTTAATATCTTTAAATTATAAAGTAGATAATGACACATTTATTATTGCTACAGAATATGGACGTTTACATATTCTTGACTATTTTTATTTTGAATTAAATTTAAGAGGACCTGATGATTTAATTAATATTGTTGCTAAAGAAGGATATTTATATGTTATTAAATATTTAATATCTCAAAATTATAAAGTAGATAATGACACATTTATTATTGCTACAGAAAATAAACATTTAGATATTCTTAAATATTTACATTTTAAGTTAAATTTAAAAGGACCTGAAAATTTAATTAAATATGCTATTAAAGAAGGATATTTAAATGTTATCAAATATTTAATATCTTTAAATTATAAAGTAGATAATGACACATTTATTATTGCTACAGAATATGAATGTTTACATATTCTTAAATATTTTCATTTTGAATTAAAATTAAAAGGGTCTGAAAATTTAATTGCATATGCTGCTAAAGAAGGAAATTTAGAAACTATTAAATATTTAATATCTTTAAATTATAAAGTAGATCAATACGCTTTTATTAATGCCACAAAAAATGGTTATTTAGATATTCTTGACTATTTTCATTTTGAATTAAATTTAAGAGGACCTGAAAATTTAATTGATTATGCTATTAAAGAAGAATATTTAAATGTTATCAAATATTTAATATCTTTAAATTATAAAGTAGATCAATACGCTTTTATTAATGCCACAAAAAATGGTTATTTAGATATTCTTGACTATTTTCATTTTGAATTAAATTTAAGAGGACCTGAAAATTTAATTGATTATGCTATTAAAGAAGAATATTTAAATGTTATCAAATATTTAATATCTTTAAATTATAAAGTAGATAAATATTCTACATTTATTTATGCAACAAATAATGGTCATTTAGATATCCTTGAATATTTTCATTTTGAATTAAATTTAAGAGGACCTGAAAATTTAATTGATTATGCTATTAAAGAAGAATATTTAAATGTTATCAAATATTTAATATCTTTAAATTATAAAGTAGATCAATACGCTTATATTAATGCCACAAAAAATGGTTATTTAGATATTCTTGACTATTTTCATTTTGAATTAAATTTAAGAGGACCTGAAAATTTAATTGATTATGCTATTAAAGAAGAATATTTAAATGTTATCAAATATTTAATATCTTTAAATTATAAAGTAGATAATGACACATTTATTGTTGCAGCAAAAAAGGGACAATTACATATTCTTGACTATTTTCATTTTGAATTAAATTTAAGAGGACCTGATGATTTAATTAATTTTGCTACTTTATATGGACATTTAGATGTTGTTAAATATTTAATATCTTTAAATTATAAAGTAAATGATAAAACATTTACTTATGCTATAAAACATAATTATTTGCATATTCTTGATTATTTTCATTTTGAATTGAATTTAAAAGGACCTGAAAATTTATTTAAATTTAATTTAAAATAAAAATATTATATTTAAAAGTATTTGTAATTATAAAAATTACAAATATAAATTTTTTAAAAAAATATAAAATATTTTTTATTCAAAGGGTTATTAAATTTTTTTAAGGGTTAAATATAAAAATGTTTTTTATTTAAAAGTATATTTAAAATATTTTATAAATACAAATATAAAATATTTCATATTTAAAAGTATATTTAAAATATTTTATATTTGAATTTATAAAATATTTTTATCTAAAGGTATATTTTAAATATTTTTATTTAAAGGGTTATTAAATTTTTTATTTGTAATTAAATTCTTTTCAAAGGTGATATAAATTTTTTATTTGTAGTTATTCTTTTCAAAGGTAGTGTATAAAATATTTTTATTTAAAAGTAATATAAATTATTTTCAAAGGTAATATAAATTCTTTATTTTGTAGTTAAATTCTTTTCAAAGGTAATATAAATTTTTTATTTGTAGTTATTCTTTTCAAAGGTAGTGTATAAAATATTTTTATTTAAAAGTAATATAAATTCTTTTCAAAGGTAATATAAATTTTTTATTTGTAGTTATTCTTTTCAAAGGTAATATAAATTCTTTTCAAAGGTAATATAAATTCTTTATTTGTAGTTAAATTCTTTTCAAAGGTAGTGTATAAAATATTTTATAAATATAAATAAATTCTTTTTAAAGTTATAATTTAAAATATTTTTATTAATAATTAATTATTTAAATGTAATTTAATAAAGATTTTAAAAAAGTCAAAAACTTTTAACAATTATTTTAATAAGTTATTTTTGAAAATTAACACTATTTCTGTAATTTTAATTAAATTATGGAAATAAATAAACTTACTCAAGAATATTATATAAATAATATTTTAAAAAAATATAAAAGGTGTAATTGGAATAAAGTTGATTCTGTTGCTGCAATAGGTAAATTTAATATTCTTAAACTATTAATTCAATTAGGAAAAAAAGGAACAGAAGATATAATTGATTATGTTGCCACAGAAGGACATTTAGATGTTGTTAAATATTTAATATCTTTAAATTATAAAGTAGATAAGTATGCTTTTATTTTTGCAGCAAAAAAGGGACATTTACATATTCTTGAATATTTTCATACTGAATTAAATTTAAGAGGACCTGAAAATTTAATTGAAGTTGCTGCTTTAAATAAAGAATTAAACGTTATTAAATATTTAATAACGTTTAATTATAAAGTAAATGAAAGCATTTTTATTGATGCAACTTTATATGGACATTTACATATTCTTGAATATTTTCATTCTAAATTAAATTTAAGAGGACCTGAAGATTTAATTAATATTGCTGTAATTAATGGAGATTTAAATTGTGTTAAATATTTAATATCTTTAAATTATAAAGTAAATGATAAAACATTTACTTATGCTATAAAACATAATCATTTGCATATCCTTGACTATTTTTATTCTAAATTAAATTTAAAAAGATTTGAAAATATATTTAAATTTAATTTAAAATAAAAATATTTAAAAGTATTTGTAATTATAAAAATTACAAATATAAATTTTTTAAAAAAATATAAAATATTTTTTATTCAAAGGGTTATTAAATTTTTTTAAAGGTTAAATATAAAAATGTTTTTTATTTAAAAGTATATTTAAAATATTTTGTAAATACAAATATAAAATATTTTATATTTAAAAGTATATTTTAAAATATTTTATATTTATATTTATAAAATATTTTTATCTAAAAGTATATTTTAAATATTTTTATTTAAAGGGTTATTAAATTTTTTATTTGTAATTAAATTCTTTTCAAAGGTAATATAAATTCTTTATTTGTAGTTAAATTCTTTTCAAAAGTAATATAAATTCTTTATTTGTAATTAAATTCTTTTCAAAGGTAATATAAATTCTTTATTTGTAGTTAAATTCTTTTCAAAGCTAGTGTATAAAATATTTTATAAATATAAATAAATTCTTTTTAAAGTTATAATTTAAAATATTTTTATTAATAATTAATTATTTAAATGTAATTTAATAAAGATTTTAAAAAAGTCAAAAACTTTTAACAATTATTTTAATAAGTTATTTTTGAAAATTAACACTATTTTTATAATTAATTTAAATTATGGAAATAAATAAACTTACTCAAAAATATTATATAAATAACATTTTAAAAAAATATAAGTGTTATTATTGGAATAATGTTATTCTTGATGCTAAAATAAGATTTAATATTTTTAAATTATCAATTCAATTAAAAGTACAAGAAACAGAGTGGACAGTTATTAATTCTGCAGAAAATAGAATTTTAAATATAGTAAAATATTTTTTATCTTTAAATTATAAAGTAAATAATGAAACATTTATTTGTGCAACTTTATATGGACATTTACATATCCTTGAATATTTTTATACTGAATTAAATTTAAAAGGACCTAATAATTTAATTGATGTTGCTGCATTTAATTTTTAGAAACAAAAAATGATGAAATAGATACACCTGCTTATAATTTTTTCAAACTTGGAATATTAAAAGCTTTAAAAAAATTATTAAAAGAAATAAAAGATGATTGGAGAATTGAATAAATATATTTTTGTTAATTTTTAAACTTTAAATTTTTACAAATTAATATTTTTAAAAAAGATAAACATTTAAATATAGGTTAATATATTTAAATGAAAAACAATGATAAGTAAATAATAGAAATCTATTCAAAAGTATTATATATAATTTTAAAAAATTATGGATGTTATTAGAATAAAATTGACTTTGCTACTAAAATAAGTAAATATTTTTAAATTATTAATTCAAATTGGATAAAATAGGACAATTGCTCATGCTGCAAAAAATGGACATTTAGATAGTGTTAAATATTCAATAATACAAGATTATACAATTCATAAACTTGCTTTTAATTAAGCTATATATAATGGGAATAAAATTAACTTTGCTGTTGAAATAAATAAATTTGATATTCTTAAATTATTAATTCAAATAGGAGAAAAAGGAACAGAATTAACAATTATTAATGCTATTCAAAATGGAAATTTAGATATGGTAAAATATTTAATATCTTCAAATTATAAAGTAAATAAAAATGCTTTTAAAAGTGCAGCATTTTATGAACACTTGCATATCCTTAAATATTTTCATTCTAAATCTTTAAATTTAAGAGGATCTAAAAATTTAATTGCATATGCTGTTTTAAATAGAAATTTAAATATTATTAAATATTTAATTTCACAAAATTATAATGTAAATAATGATGCATTTATTGCTGTTGTAAGAAATGAATATTTGGATATTCTTGACTATTTTCATTTTGAATTAAATTTAAGAGGATCTGAAAATTTAATTAATTATGCTGTTTTAAATAATAATTTAAATATTATTAAATATTTAATATCTTTAAATTATAAAGTAAATGATCAAACATTTTTTATTGCTACTTTAGATGGACGTTTACATATTCTTAAATATTTTCTTTTTGAATTAAATTTAAGAGGATCTGATGATTTAATTAATGTTGCTGTTAAAAAAGGATATTTAGATATTATTAAATATTTAATATCTTTAAATTATAAAGTAAATGAAAATGCTTTTATTGAAGCTGTAGAAAATAATCATTTGCGTATCCTTGAATATTTACATTCTAAATTAAATTTAAGAGGACCTAAAGATTTAATTAATTATGCTGTTTTAAATAATAATTTAATTATATTTAAATATTTAATATCTTTAAATTATAAGTAGATAATGACACATTTATTATTGCTGCAAAAAATAGATATTTGCATATCCTTAAATATTTACATTCTAAATTAAATTTAAGAGGACCTGATGATTTAATTGATATTGCTGTAATTAAAGGATATTTAAATGTTGTTAAATATTTAATATCTTTAAATTATAAAGTAGATAATGACACATTTATTATTGCTACAGAATATGGACGTTTACATATTCTTAAATATTTTCATTTTGAATTAAATTTAAGAGGACCTGAAAATTTAATTAATATTGTTGCTAAAGAAGGATATTTAAATGTTATTAAATATTTAATATCTCAAAATCATAAAGTAGATAATGACACATTTATTATTGCGACAGAAAATAAACATTTAGATATTCTTGATTATTTTCATTTTGAGTTAAAATTAAGAGGACCTGAAAATTTAATTGATATTGTTAAAAAAGACGGATATTTAGATAGTTTTAAATATTTATTATCTTTAAATTATAAAATTACAAAAATATAAACTTTAGTAATTTAATAATTTTAAAAAATTTTTTTGAAAATTAATACTATAAATAGTATTAATTTAAATTATGGAATTAAATAAACTTACTCAAGAATATTATATAAATACAATTTTAAAAGAATACAAATATTATTGGAATAAAGTTGATTTTGCTGCTAAACTAGGTAAACTTAATATTCTTAAATTATTATTTCAAATAGGAGAAAAAGGAACAAATTCTACAATTGAAAAAGCTGTTCAAAATGGACATTTAAATATAGTTCAATATTTAATTACACAAAATTATAAGGTAAATAATTGTGCTTTTATTTGTGCAACATTTTGTAATCACTTGCATATCCTTGAATATTTTCATTCGTTAGATTTAAAAGGATCTGAAAATTTAATTGAATATGCTGCTTTAAATAATAATTTAAATATGATTAAATATTTATCTTCACAAAATTATAATGTAAATAATGATGCATTTATTGCTGTTGAAAGAAATGAAGATTTGGATATTCTTAACTATTTTTATTTTGAACTAAAATTAAGAGGACCTGAAAATTTAATTAAATATGCTATTAAAGAAGGATATTTAAATGTAATCAAATATTTAATATCTTTAAATTATAAAGTAGATAATGACACATTTATTATTGCTACAGAATATGGACGTTTACATATTCTTGACTATTTTCATTTTGAATTAAATTTTAGAGGACCTGATGATTTAATTAATATTGTTGCTAAAGAAGGATATTTATATTTAATTAAATATTTAATATCTCAAAATTATAAAGTAGATAATGACACATTTATTATTGCAACAGAAAATAAACATTTAGATATTCTTAAATATTTTCATTTTAAATTAAATTTAAAAGGACCTGAAAATTTAATTAAATAAGCTATTAAAGAAGGATATTTAAATGTTATCAAATATTTAATATCTTTAAATTATAAAGTAGATAATGACACATTTATTATTGCTACAGAATATGAATGTTTACATATTCTTAAATATTTTCATTTTGAATTAAAATTAAAAGAGTCTGAAAATTTAATTGAATATGCTGCTAAAGAAGGAAATTTAGATTCTGTTAAATATTTAATATCTTTAAAATATAAGGTAAATGAAAATGTTTTTATTAAAGCTGTAGAAAATGATCATTTGCATATCCTTGAATATTTACATTCTAAATCAAATTTAAGAGGACCTGATGATTTAATTAATTTTGCTGCTAAAAATGGACATTTAAATGTTATCAAATATTTAATATCTTTAAATTATAAAGTAAATAAAATTGCTTTTATTGAAGCTATAAAAAATGAACATTTGTATATTCTTAAATATTTTCATTTTGAATTAAATTTGAGAGGACCTGATAATTAATTTAATTAATATTAATGTTAAAGAAATAATGTTAAATATTCATCAACTTTATAAAATAAATAATTATACTAAAGCAATACAAACTAATTATTTAAATGTAATTTAATAAAAATTTAAAAAATAGCAATAAAAACTTTAAAAAATTATTAAATTAACACTATTTATAGTGTTAATTTAAATTATGAAAATAGATAAAATCTATTCAGTTATTTTTATATTAATTATATTTTTTAAAAATATAATTGCTATTAGAATAAAGTTGATTCTACTACTAAACTATGTAAATTTAATATTCTTAAATTATTAACTCAATTAGGAAAAAAGAAACAAAATTAACAATTAATGCTATTTTAAATGAAAATTTAGATATAGTAAACTATTTATAAAAAAAGCTTTTAAAAGTGTAATACTTTATAAACATTTACATATCTTTAAATATTTTTATTTTAACTTAAATTTAAAAAACACCTGATAATTAAATTAATTATAATACAGTTAAACGATTTAAATATAGTTTATTTAAAAAAATTATAATAATTAATATTTAAAACAAAGTATATATTTATTTGAAGTTATTATATTAATAAAGTTAAATTTATTTTAAATAACAAATATTTGTTATTTAAAAATTTATTTTTAATGCAAAAATACATTAAAAATAAATTACTAATTTAAAATGCGTAAATTTAAAAATATAAAAATTTACTAAATAACAAAAAAAAATAATTAATATTTTAAAAATTAATATATTATTTATAATATTAATTTAAATTATGGAAATAAATAAACTTACTCAAAAATATTATATAAATATAATAATAAAAAAATATAAAAGGTGTTATTGGAATAAAGTTGATTTTGTTGCTGCAATAGGTAAATTTAATATTCTTCAACTATTAATTTGATTAGGAAAAAAAGGAACAGAAGATATAATTGATTATGCTGCTACAGAAGGACATTTAGATGTTGTTAAATATTTAATATCTTTAAATTATAAAGTAGATCAATACGCTTTTATTAATGCCACAAAAAATGGTTATTTAGATATTCTTGACTATTTTCATTTTGAATTAAATTTAAGAGGACCTGAAAATTTAATTGATTATGCTATTAAAGAAGAATATTTAAATGTTATCAAATATTTAATATCTTTAAATTATAAAGTAGATAATGACACATTTATTGTTGCAGCAAAAAAGGGACAATTACATATTCTTGACTATTTTCATTTTGAATTAAATTTAAGAGGACCTGATGATTTAATTAATTTTGCTACTTTATATGGACATTTAGATGTTGTTAAATATTTAATATCTTTAAATTATAAAGTAAATGATAAAACATTTACTTATGCTATAAAACATAATTATTTGCATATTCTTGATTATTTTCATTTTGAATTGAATTTAAAAGGACCTGAAAATTTATTTAAATTTAATTTAAAATAAAAATATTATATTTAAAAGTATTTGTAATTATAAAAATTACAAATATAAATTTTTTAAAAAAATATAAAATATTTTTTATTCAAAGGGTAATTAAATTTTTTAAAGGGTTAAATATAAAAATGTTTTTTATTTAAAAGTATATTTAAAATATTTTATAAATGCAAATATAAAATATTTTATATTTAAAAGTATATTTAAAATATTTTATATTTGTATTTATAAAATATTTTTATCTAAAGGTATATTTTAAATATTTTTATTTAAAGGGTTATTAAATTTTTTATTTGTTATTAAATTCTTTTCAAAGGTGATATAAATTTTTTATTTGTAGTTATTCTTTTCAAAGGTAGTGTATAAAATATTTTTATTTAAAAGTTATATAAATTATTTTCAAAGGTAATATAAATTCTTTATTTTGTAGTTAAATTCTTTTCAAAGGTAATATAAATTTTTTATTTGTAGTTATTCTTTTCAAAGGTAGTGTATAAAATATTTTTAATTAAAAGTAATATAAATTCTTTTCAAAGGTAATATAAATTTTTTATTTGTAGTTATTCTTTTCAAAGGTAATATAAATTCTTTTTAAAGGTAATATAAATTCTTTATTTGTAGTTAAATTCTTTTCAAAGGTAATATAAATTCTTTTCAAAGGTAATATAAATTCTTTATTTGTAGTTAAATTCTTTTCAAAGGTAGTGTATAAAATATTTTATAAATATAAATAAATTCTTTTTAAAGTTATAATTTAAAATTTTTTTATTAATAATTAATTATTTAAATGTAATTTAATAAAGATTTTAAAAAAGTCAAAAACTTTTAACAATTATTTTAATAAGTTATTTTTGAAAATTAACACTATTTCTATAATTTAAATTAAATTGTGGAAATAAATAAACTTACTCAAGAATATTATATAAATAATATTTTAAAAAAATATAAAAGATGTAATTGGAATAAAGTTGATTCTGTTGCTGCAATAGGTAAATTATATTCCTGATATTATTTATCAGAAGAAGAAAATCTGAAAAATTGTTAATAATAAGTAGTGTAGACAATAGTTAAAACCATAAATAAAATTGTTTTGCCTGACAGTATGCGCACGCATATTGATTACATTATACTTTATACGTCACGTGAAATCGGCCTATTTGATAAAATTACTGTTAAATAAAACAAATAAGAGGATTTAGTTCAAATAACTCCCCTAATCGATGATATTAGATAAATTTTTCAAGGACTTTTCGCTATGCATTGTGGGATCGCCTGGGTAACAATCAAATTTTGTACAAAAATCAAATTTTTCATTTCAAGTTTGTTACTATTTAGCAAAATGGAAGAACTAGTTTAAGAAAAAAAAAAGTATTTGTTTGTGATAAAATTCATGACATTATTAGTATATGTCGGGGTATTTGCATTCATAAAGATGCTTCGATAAAATCAGAAGAAGAAAATCTGAAATATTGGTTTGAAGAACAGCTAAGCAAGGTTTAACATCCTCAAAAAACTTACTGCGTTGACTTATTTAACCAGCTGTTATACATAATGTCAATTAGTTTGAAAAGTCAAAACCTTCCAATGCCAAAACCTTCTAATTTCAAAACCCATGATTTTTATTACAAATAGTCTTATTAGTTATACAAATCATGATAATAATGATAATGTGAGTACAACATATATTAAGCAGCATAGTAAAAAAAAAGAATCATGTAAACATTTTCTGCATGCAGAGAATATATCTAATTAGTCTATGTAGTTCATATAAAGTTAAATTTTTAAAATTTATTTCTGGATTTAAATACAGAGTGTTAAGTTGATGACTGCGGAAATTATGTAGAGGTTTTAATGAGTTTACTGCATATGGTCTAAAATTTAATCAAAATGTAAATCTTTCTAAATGGATGCTGAT
This sequence comes from Hydra vulgaris, assembly GCF_022113875.1. NCBI lineage: Eukaryota > Metazoa > Cnidaria > Hydrozoa > Anthoathecata > Hydridae > Hydra > Hydra vulgaris. Next base: position 48,140,609 of record NC_061165.1, read on the forward strand.
TGACCTAAGATATTTTTAAAAATTATCGAGGAACTATTATGCTTTTAATAACTTGAATAGCATACTATCAAGTTGTAATATTCTTCAAATATTGATTTTGGAGATTATAGTAATTGGCAACAAAAAAAAGATGAATCATACCGGTTTCATTGAAAAAAAAAAATTTCATAATAAATTTATTAAAGTTTCATACGTATTTAAGTAATCATAGTATCAATAGGAGTGGTAACTTTTATGGACCACGCCATAGGTGTATTTAATATAAATCTTCCTATCACTCTTACTGATGCTACAGAAGAACTAAATAAAATACAAGATGTTTAAAAAAATATTTTTATTGAAAAAGTGCAAACATTTCATCCTTTGAATTTGAAAAATAGTTTGATGAAACACATGCAAATTTTTCAGACATTAGATCAGACAGATCAATGATTATCTTACAGTATTAATATAGGCAAAGCATTTAAAAGAGGAAAAAGTCTTTTCAACGAAGTTCATTTATCCAATTTAATGTCATATGCAGTAAGTAATAGTATCAGATACAGTCTAATACGAGGTCTTATTTTGGCGAAGCAAAAACTGATCAACACACCATATGTTTGGGTTTTTATACGTAAAGATTCAGGTGATGTTATAACTGGAGATTGCTCCTCTTCAAATGGGTATGAAATATTTTCAAAATTTTATTTTAAATTACCTTTAATATATATATATATATAAATATATATATATATATATATATATATATATATATATATTTATATATATATATATATATATATATATATATATATATATATATATATATATATATATATATATATATATGTATATATATATATATATATATCTGAGGGATGGTATCAATATAAACTTGCTGTCATGACACGTAAAATACGGGTCTTGGTAAATCTATGTCATGACAGGTAAAATACGGGTCTTGGTAAATTTATTCCATATCGACCTTTTCTATAATTATAACTTTCTTCGATATATTTTAGCAAGAAGTAGAAAAATAGTTAAATAAATAATTAATAACAATACTTATTGTTTACTTTTTAAAGCTATAAGATAAATTTCAATTATATTTAACTTTAAAAACTTTAAACGTTTCGTTTCAACAAATTTCTTTTTTCGGCGGGAATTTTTTACTATTGCAAAATTAAAGAAAAATAAATAAAAAGGGCATATCAATGAAAAACATCGAAAAAATAATTTCAAGTAAACTTGAGGAACATTAAAAAAGTATCCTAAAAGAAACGGAAAGATTATTAAAAGACCAGGAAAAGTTATTTACCTCAATTATCAGTACAAATCTCAAAATTATTACAGATAAATTAGACATGTTAGAGAAAGACATTAATAACAACAAATGTAAAATTTCATATATAGAAAACGACTAATGCGACATTTTGGACAGCCTAAATTTTCAAGAAAATGATATCTTATGAAAAATATTATAAATAAAGAAATACTATGACAAAGAAATCAATTCATTAAATAAAAAAAAACTAAAGACCTAGAAAATCGATCAAGAAGGCAAAACTTAAGAATTGATGGGCTACAGGAAACACCCGGCGAAAGTTAGGAAGATTGCAAAAAAGCTTTTAAAGGAATTTTACACTAAAAACACTATTAATAATACCAATTGAAGTGGTGGTAGAAAGAGCTCATCTAATAGGAAAATTTAAAGATAACAAACCAAGAACATTAATCTCAAAACTCTTAAATTACCAAGACAAAAACAAAATTTTCAATACAGTAAATTGACTTAAGGGAACTGGGCTATACATAAATGAAGACTTCGCTCAAAAAACAATATATAATCGAAGAAAGTTATGGGAAGAAGTTGAAAAAGTAAAAAGCGAAGGTAAATACGCTATTTTAAAATACAATAAAATAATTACACGAAATTTAAAAAAACACCGCTACACGTTTTTTTTTCTTACTAAGTAAATGCGTATTTAATTTTAAATTTTAAATTAATGACCAACAAAACAATAGATTTTTTATATATTGTTTTGTATAATGTTTTTTATAATATTGCAAACTTTAATATTTTAAATACTATTTTTTTAATAATAATAATAATAATATATATATATAATATATATATATAATAATAATAATAATATATATATATACATATATATATATTTATATATAAATATATAAATATATGTAAATATATATATATATATATATACATATATATATATTTATATATAAATATATATATATGTAAATATATATATATATATACATATATATATATATATATATATATATATATATATATACATATATATATATATACATATATATATATATATATATATATATATATATATATATATATATATATATATATATATATATATATATATATATATATATATATATATATATATATATATACAGGGTGACAACCATAAGGTGAAACACATTTTCGAACCCCAATCATTTATTAACCCCGTACAATATGACTTTCCCCTTGTTTACAGTTTGTTTTGACATTTGTTAAGAAAAAGTTTTAAAAATTTGAGGAAGAAAAAATGAGGAATTGTATGAAAAATACAGATCTAAATCCTATCAGTGAGCTGATAATTTCATTACACAAAAAAAATTAAAGTCAAGCTGATATTTGGAGACGCCTAAATGACATAAAATTCAGCAAATCATTGATTAGTCGAACAATTTCTCGTTACAAAACTACTGGGCAAACAATTACAGCTAAAACTAGAAAAAGAAAGCGCGTCAAGCGCACTCCAGCAATCATCAAAGTGGTAAGAGAACGTTTACGAAGAAAGACTTAAGTGCTACCGTAAACAAAAAATTGCCGGCCTCACTGACAAAAACAAGGTGGAAAGAGTCAAGCGTTGCAAATCGCTATTGAAGCGGCACGGTGGTGCAGATATTATTTTTTTGGACTAGAAAATGTTTACTTTGGAGCGCCCGTTGAACAGACAAATGACAGAGTTTATGCTGTAAAGCTCTCTGATGTTTCTTTAAACGTTAGAACTGTCCCTCGTTATCAGAACGCTTTGGCGATCATGGTATTCAGGGCCATCTCGAAAAAGGGGAAATTTCCTCTAAAATTTATTGATAGAGGGATGAAAATCAACAAAGAATAGTACTTACAGAATGTGATCAAAGATTTGATTGAACCTAAGGCTAAAGAAATGTATGGTGATGATCCATGGGTGTTCCAGCAAGATTCTGCCCCTGCACACAAGGCTATTGTTGTTCAAGATTACTGCAAGCAAAATTTCCCAGATTTTATCGATACCAAAGAATGGCCTGCTTCGAGTCCTGACCTCAATCCCCTTGATTTCTTTGTCTGGGGATATATGCTACAAGAACTGGGGAAGCATAAATTAACAACTTTGGACCAATTCAAGAAACTTTTGATCGACATTTGGGACAAAATGCTACAAGAAACCGTGCGTGCCACTTTTTTAAGAGATGTCGTGCCTGCATAAAAGCAGAGGGCGACAGGTTTGAATTAAACCAATAAGACTTGTTAAATACACTTGCAGCTTTCTATTGATACCACTTTCGAATAAATATAACTCTTAAATTTGAAAATATAGCTTACTTTATGTGTTTCACCTTATGGTTGTCACCCTGTATATATATATATATATATATATATATATATATATATATATATATATATATATATATATATATATATATATACTAGGTTAGTTAAAAAGTTCGCGGAGCTGCACCTATGTTGCAGTAGTAGAAACAAATTTATAACTGTATTAAACGTATTCATTCTTCGTATGAACGCATGAAAAATTTCAAGTCGATATGTCATTTCAGTCTTTGTTTACAAGCTATTGAAATTAGACGTGTCATAGTATTTTTTAAAATGGAAAATATTGAACATCGTGCTGTAATAAAATTCTTTGTGAAAAAAGTTTTAAAGCCCATGGAAATTCATAATGAAATGGTAAATGTGTTGGGTGATGATGCTCCTTCAAAAACAACAGTATGCAAATGGGCTGCAAAGTTTCAACGTGGGCGTTCAAGCCTTGAAGATGACCCTCGCTCTGGACGTCCAAAAAGTGCTACAACTGAAGAAACGATTAATGCTGTGCATGACATGGTTATGGATGATAGACGATTGACCAAACGTGAAATTGCTGAGGCTGTGGGCATCTCAGATGAACGGGTATTACACATCTTGCACGATGAATTACGTCTGAGAAAGCTGTTGGCAAGATGGGTGCCGCATTCGCTAACTCTGGATCAGAAACGCACTCGAGTAAAACTTTCTCAAGAACATTTGGCCCGTTTTCAAAAGAATAAAACAGATTTTGCGCGTCGATTCGTAACCATGGATGAGACTTGGGTTTACCACTATGATCCGAAGCTGCGATAACAAACTGCAGAGTGGACAGAACCCGGTTGTTCAGCTCCGAAGCACCTGCTCATATCAGCGATGTTGCAAAGGCGAAATTGGTCGAATTAAAGTACGAACGCTTGGAACATCCACCCTATTCACCAGATCTGGCTCCGTCCGACTTCCACCTCTTTCCACATCTCAAAAAATTTCTACGTGGAAAGCGTTTCTCATCACATGAAGAAGTCATTGCAGCCGTAAATGGGTATTTTGAAGGCCTTCCGGAATCGCACTTCAGAGATGGGATACATGAATTGGAAAATCGTTGGAAAAAGTGTATTGCTCTTAAGGGAGAATATACTGAAGAATAAAGTCATTTTTTGAATCATAAAATTGTTTTTTCATTTCCGCTCCGCAAACTTTTCAACCAACCTAGTATATATATATATATATATATATATATATATTTATTAACATTATATATATATATATTTATATATATATATATATATTTATTAACATTATATATATGTATATATATATATATATATATATATATATATATATATATATATATATTAACATTATATATATATATATTAACATTATATATATATATATATTTATTAACATTATATATATATATATATATATATATATATATATAAATATATATATATATATGTATATATATAGATATATATATATATATATATATATATATATATATATATATATATATAATGTTAATAAATATTAAATTATCATACAATTTATTAATAGAATACATAAAATAATAAAAAACTGCTTTAAAACAGCAAATAATAAAAAGCTTTAATTTTTTTTTTTTTGATAATATGGAATTAGTATTTCCAGATGAGGAGTGTTGCTTGATAATGTTTTTTTCATTTTTTTATGTTGAATAAACAATTTTTTTCATTTTGTTTTTCTTTAGGGTGTAATGGTTTAATTTGTGACTTTTATCGAGAGCAAACTTGGGAGAGGTGGCTTTCTAAAACTGCTAATAGACGTTGTGTTGGTAAAAATACAGTCAACTAAAAACTGCATAACATTGCTTATGCAACTTCGGAGGATATTAGCCAAAATGCTGTTGACAAGATTCAGGAGGGTGGAAAAGTTACCCAAAACTCGCAAGATATTTATAGTAATGTTGCTATCATGGTTATGTAATTAAAAGGTTAGTAAATATGTTTCAAAATAAAAGAAAAATTTTTGTTTTTATTTATCCTTTAGCATAAGTCATCATGAATAACTATTTATTTACTATATTATAAATCTAATTCAATTTTATGATAATTATTTTACTGTTTTTTATTTTATTGCAGTTAGGTTCCTATTGCTTGTAGTGTTATAATTTTCGGTTTTATAGATGAGTATTTGCTTTTCGACAACAACGTTTATTGCAAAATGTTAAAACTAACAATGGCACTGAACGACAAAATCAATCTTGAAAATATAGCTTTTTGGAGAAAGGAAAAAATTATTCTAACAGCTATGTATTGTGAGGAATTTCTTACTCACAATTAAAAAATTCGGTTATTTTTAAGTATTTTATACTACAACCACTTATATAATAGTGCTGCTGATTAAAATAATTAATAGCAATAACTATATGCTTATCTCAAACTTTCAAAAATAATGTAATTGTTACCATTGTTGTATTGTTAAACTAAATCAGATTAAATCTGGTATAACTAGATGATTTCTTTTCTTTTAGTTATGATGATAAAAATAGGAGAGCGCATTTATCTTACAGAAAATATGAGGATAACATTCCAGATATTTCACAAATCGCTACAACCTTTTGAAAAACATTGCATGAAAATGATTGACAAAGTAATAAGCATGGATTTAGTCAAAGAGTAAGTGAAATAACAGACAGATTATACAATGTTGCTTATAGTAATAGAGAAACAATGGTGATGCAAAAAATTTGCCAAGTTGTTCATGTTCAGCTTGGTTACATAGTGCATATCTGTAAAAACAAAATTTTATCCATTTTTATTAAAGAAAATCTTGTGGTCTGATTTTGGTCCTTAAATAGGATTGAGCATATTCTGTACTTGATCCATTGCCAAATAAAATTACTTTTATAAATTTGGCTCCAAAAAATAAATAATTAAATATGAATGAAGATATCAATTTACTGCATGAGTCTTGAAGATGTCAATCTACTGCATGAATCTGTGCCACCTGAACATAATGAGGCAATACACAGTATTTGTACTATAAATAGGAAAGTTTTAAATATAATCTAATTAATAATATTAAATAATAATGAAATTATTTAATTGTAGTAATTAATTAATTAATACTATTAGATTATCTAATATTATTCAAGTATAAAGTAGACACACACAAGCAGCATGTAGTGAACTTCTAAATGCAACAACATTTATGTGACTCTCAGTAACAACAGACAATTTGTTTAATGAGCTTTTTAAACTCAAAACAAGCTTTAAAGAAACTCATAAAATATACCAAGGGACTACAAAAGGAGAATGCCCATAAGAGATATTTTGTCCATAAATAATACAAATGTACTAGCACTCCATTTTCGTACAAATTCTTCATAACGGAAATCTACATTGGAATTCCTTTACACCACATATGATTTTAAGTATTTTATGTATGCCTTTTTCACGCTTCAATAAGTATTGAGACAAAAAGGCAAATATGCTCTATCATTCACTGTCCTAAAAGAATTGTTATTTAAAGTTATTTAAATCTAATAGCCAACAAATTTATATGCTATACTAATTCAACAACAAAGTACAGTGTTCAAATAGATTGTGGTCTATTTGAATGCCATTGCGTGGGCTAGACAGGTACTAAATTTTAGTGGAAAAAGGAAGATGGATTACAGAACTGTCATAATTGCCAGATGCACACAACAAAAAACTAAAGTTTGATCCGTTAATAAATGTCACAAGTACTTTCGAAATCTCAATTTTATTTGAAATATACGCAGTATTTACTCGTTCGAAATTATTTTTTTAATCCAATAACGAGTTGTGTATGTTTATAATTCAAATTAAAGGATGATGGATTAAATTAGCGCGAAATTTTAAAATTGCTCTTATACTAATTTCTATTCAATTTAATATGAAAACTTTATGTTATAATGAAGATTATTATTACGTAGAATGGCATATCTTGTTTTTACTTCATAAACATTTATAGAACCTCTAGTTTATACTACAAATATTGACGTAGACTTTTTAAAAGAATTATGTTTTATAAGGACTCCGTAGCCCACGTTAAATGCAATTTGTGTGTAATATTTTAAATGTTGTTCAATTTTCAAATAAATGAAAAGTTGTTGTTTGAATGTTTAAACAAATGTTAAGAGTATTATACATACTCACTCACTATTTTTGTTTTAGTTTATTTAAACTGTTTTCCTTGACTTTATTGATAGTTATTGATTATTAAATTAGTTCACCTTATGTTTTCCAGTTCTTAAATAGTATATTTAATAGCATTAACGAGGTTGAAATACTGGTTTCATTTTTATAAATGCTAGTTACTTATTTATAAAAGATATGTATGAGAGATTTATAAGGCATTTATGAGAGTTTTAAAAAGTATTTATGAGAGTTTTAAAAGAGTATCTATGAGAATTTTAAAGGCATTTATGAGAGTTTTAAAAAGTATAAGTGAGGGTAGTTAGAAATACAAGTTGCTTGCTTATAAAAAGTATATGTATGAGATAGGACTTTTTAGGTTTAAATGATTTAGAACACTTTAATTTTCTATTTATTACAAACTTCTAACAAATTGATATATAGTTTTTCTTTATTAATTAGTTTGTTTGGGGCAAGTTTCATTGAAATTTTAACATATTAACTCTTCGTGTATTCTTTTTCGACGCATTGTGGTTTCCACTGAATTAGGTGCTTTTTTATTATCTTTTCCAGGTTATTATAACAGCAGAAGAATCACATCCATTACTGTCTCGATTGAGACTGTTAAGTAAAAAGAAAATAATTTTTTAAACGAAGATTAACAATATTGGAAAACGATTTTTCCACAAAAGTGAAAAGCATAAAGATTTTTTATCTGCATTAAGAGAAAAGATAAAGTCAAGGCTTTAAAGATTTTGACAATTGAATCAAACACTTCCTCGCAAAAACAGACAATCATGCAAGTTTGAAATATATTAAATCAACAGAGTTTTAGCATACCACTTTAATGTTTTCAAAATAAAAATCTTAAATTGAAAAAGCAAATAACCTTGCATAAGACAGATTTTACTTATCAAGTTACTATTTCGCACAATCAAATTCTGATAGAAATGCTAAGATTTAAATTCTTCAAAACGAATTGCTAATTTTAAAGATGTTGAGCAAATACAGCACCATGTCCAGAATACGAGGTATACACAATTCTACACTATTATTAGGACATTAATATATGACATGCTTGTTTGTAATGTGCCTACACATAGTATGCCATCACTGCTCCATAAAGTTGGAGAATTTACCGGCTATCGGTTTACAGAAATTCCACATCGTACAACTGTGGAGCAGATGATGCGTGAAGCTTGGAGTCAGATCTACAGACTGCTGAAATAGCTATGGCAACAAATAATTTGACCTTGGGTTTTGATGCTACTACACAAGAGGGTGTCCATGTAAATGCTGTGTACTTTACAAACAAAACAAGATGCATGGTTGTTGCTGTTGACGAACTTGCAGGGAGTACAGCTAATGATTATCAGAGTCATATTAAATAGTTTGTAGATCACCTTGCTAAGTTGCAACAATATATTAAAGTACGAAGTTTAATTATTGCTAATATAATGAGTAATACGATGAATGACCGAGTAGCAGTAAACCATTTAACTGTCGCTAAGTTAATTACTTTGTGGCAGAAATTGTTAAACAAATAAATTGCCATCTTCAACCATTGAATACAATGACCTCTGTTTGCAAGTCTTCATCTAAAGCAATGCAAACATCAAAAGGGAAACAAAACATTCCGTGTTTGGCACGGAATGTATTGCAGCAAACATTGTTAAACAGTTTAATAAACTACACTTCAAGGATGGTAAAGGTAAATTTACAATTTACTCAAACAAATTTTTAACAAAGTAGCAGATGCCTTAATTTAACATGCTTTTCTTCAACTTAATTTAACATGCTCTATATTGTGTAACTTCATTTTTTTGATTGATGGTGACCTGAAAGGTTTTGTTAACTTCTTGGACATACACATTTTGCCATACACTTTGGACATACACAAATTGCCAAGGGGACTGTTACCACGCTAAAGGGGAAATAGATTACATCATATTTCATTCATGTGAAATTTTGATTTTGATTATTAACTATTGTATATTGATGACATTCCTTATTTCTAATGTGACTAATGTGGTTGTCTGAGAAATAGTCTGTATTAAGACTTTACTTCGGAAGCAGGTTAAATTTAATATATAGTTGATAAATAAATCATTATGTGAAATATTTCTTTGGTTTATTTAAATAATGCCTTGAATTGTGTGCCTTAGGGGTTGGATTGGTAAGCTATTGACTGGTCCCTGGAGGTCTAAGTTTAATGTTGAGCTTGTCAAACCCGACTACAAGCAAGACCCAAGTGTTAAAAAATGTTCGCAACCATCTAGTTGAGATTATCGTGAACCCACTTGCTCTTATTTAACAAGTTAGAATTTTTTGGAAATGATCTAATTTTTATTTATACTGTTGGTAATTGTCCACAAATTTCATTACTATGGTTGGTTATTGTCCACAGACTGATAAAATGAGAGAGAAAATGAGAGAAGCATTAGATTTTTGTCTGAATGCTGTCTTTATTGTCATTGACAGACAATACCTGTTATTTTAGCATTTAGAGCATTTATAGGCAGCATAAAAATTTGAAGTTTTAAGATTTTGAAGAAGCGTACTCCACCACTTTTTATGCTGCTGATTTTTGTTATTACACTTTTTTGTGATGGGGGGGGGGGGGATGTTCCACATCCAACAGTTTATTAACGGCATTAATATATGATTTAATAAATTATAAAAATTATAATTTGAGACCATTTTCATTTATTTTACTAATTATATAAATATTTAGGAGAATGAATCTTTCGATACTAAGGTGTGTACCATTACCATCCATCTTTTGATTACACCTATCTTTTTATACCAGATTATATTTAATTAGATAAGAATTGACAATGTTGTGACGGATTAAGTTACAAAACTATAACAAATTTGTCACATTTTTGTTAAGGAACCCCTTTACTCAAATTTCGTTTCTATAATGCTCAGAACTTATTGTAGAGGCATCCGATATTGATAACATTTTCTGTTTTGGAAATTCTTTAAAATTTCTTTACAAAGGGTATATATCAATCTGATATTTTAACAATCTGAAATTATTACTTAGGTACCTACATGCTACTCAAATATGCTTTGAGATTGTCAAATATGAGGGCAAAATCAGTAAAACTTTAAAACAGATCATTAAAAAAAAACTCGTTTCCAACTTAAAAGTTAATTTTTGAGTTGAGCTATAGTAATATAAGAAACTATATTCTGACTAAAGAAGGATTTGTCAATGAAAAGCTCTTATCTGGTTGATTTACTGAAGGTGGTAAACCTGTAGATCCGACAAAATAGTTATCTGATATCGTATTTTATCACGAATTATGACATATTCTAACTAAATATTTATATTGATAATTAGTAAAACTTTTCTTCTTGATACTTTGTTATAAACATCATCATCGGAAGGAAATATTTCAAATAGAAGAGGAGATTTTCGAGAAGTTCTAGAGAAGTCCCTTTGGGAAGTTCCAGAACCAAATTAGTAACAATTAAGACGAAATATTTGCAAAAATCAAGGATAAATCACTAATCTTCTTGTTAATATTCTTCAAAATGCGCATTTGATTACAAAAAGTGTGCGCTTACTGTCTTTTTGATTTGATTACAAAATTTGATTACAAAAAGTGTGCGCTTGCAGTCTGGGTTGTAAATAAAAGCTAACAATAACGCTCTTTAACTGGCCAGGCTGGGTATATTATAATTGTGAAAGGAACAGATATCTTGTGTTCGCCATATGTTATACACTTATGACTTCAACTCGGCGCTGTACAAAATCTATTACCAATATATTAAACAATTGGTCGGGTGTGATCCTAAATTTTTTTTTTTTTTTAAGTTGATGTGCGCTTTCGGGTTTAAGATCATTGGATATCAGAAGTCAGAAGTAAGCATTGAACGTATGTAAATGCCTATATAATACATTGCCATTACTGAGAAATGTTGTATAATGTCATTTATAGTAATGTTTCTCATTTAAAAAAATCACAGACCTAGATACTTCTCCACCTTTAACTGTAACCTTATCTATAATGCTAATAAACTTATATGGAGGAAACATAAACCTCTTTCGATTTAGCAAGTTGTTTCTCACATTTTTACTTAAATGAACAGCATCGTAGAATAAATAAAATTTTCTGCAGTTATATAAAATTAAAAAGCTATTAAATCCATATTCTTATTCTGATAACAATTTACTATGCAGAAACATTGCTTGTATGATTATCGCACACAATACCTCGCACAACAAACCCACTATTATGCAAATTCAAAGTTTCAAGAATCTCATTTTTTAACCAATCGCTGTCAATTCGGACTACTGGAATAGCCTTTATGTGGTGTTTTCCTTAAAACTGTTTATCTTAAAACAAACAACACTTTTGTAAAGTTCACTAACACTGTTAACACCTGTTATAGTTCCTCTAGAATATTCTGCACATTTCTGTATATACATTTCATCAAATATTATGCTGACGTCTTGTGACATTTTGCCATTTACAAGTAATAATTTTGCAGCTTTTAGTGCATCAATGTTACCAGAACAAATTTTATTTAATAAAAAAAGTGATGGTAATCGAAATTTTTCTAAAAGTACTTTGTAGGATTGCATAGATGTAAAGCGCAATAATAATGCATATCGAATTAATTTACCAGAGTACATTGGTTTTTTCTGATATTTTATTTTTTCAAGCTCTTCTAAACCTAAAAAATTTTTTTCTGCTTAAGTTCTTAAATAAGCAGGAAAATTTTCAAACATACTTTTACGAGTTAATGTACATTTATGACCATTACAAAACCATTTTGGTAATGGTACTAAACAACCCTTATAAAATAGTTTAACGTGTAAACTCTCATTAACTCGTATACACTCAATAAGCTGGTATTGAAAACTGATTAAACAACATTTTTTAAGATACAATATGATCTTTATATTTTTAGCATTTGTCAACCACTTTGACATGGAATAATAACAATACAGTTTAAATTTTTTATTAAATCATTTTTTAAACATTTGCTTCTTTGATCATTCTGATATATTCGTTCTGATTGAGATTTTCTTTCCAAATTTATTGTTGGTATAGATGATTTCGATAAAACACTTAGATGTACAGTTGTTACTGCTTTTAACCTCTTTATCAAACGAAATCTTTTTTCTTGTTCTCTATATTTTAAATATTTTTCCTGAAAATGTTTTGCACAAATAACTGATGACTTAGTTGGTACCCAGTTTAGTCTATTTACAAATTTTATCCATTTCGTTCTTAATTCTTTCTGTACAGGAAATAATAAAACTAGAACCACATCACGTTTAAAATAGTTTGAAAAACAGCCAGCAAAACAACATTTGTTAACCATTCTTTATTTTCAATATAACAAGATTCAATTTATACAGCACCGTTATATTCTTATTCAAAACCGCACTCTAAACTGGTCTTCTATTTTCTCGGCAAATATGTAGAATATTAGACCGTAAACTTTAGGTAGGCCATGATACATATATATATATATATGTATATATGTATATATATATATATATATATATATATATATATATATATATATATATATATATATATATATATGTATGTATATATATATATATATGTATGTATATATATATTTATGCATATATATATATATTGTTATATATATATATATATATATATATATATATATATGTGTATGTATGTATATATATATATGTATGTATATATATATTTATGTATATATATATATATATTGTTATATATATATATATACATACATATATATATATATATATATATATATATATATATATATATATATATATATATATATATAACATAGGTACGTGGACTGATTTTTTTTAATTGAACATATACTAGAATGTTATATATCATTAGAAAGCCCTTCAAAAATGTATTTTAATGGTAAAAAAATTATTAAAAACGAACAATTTAAAAAAAAGTTATGACGTTTTTAGAAGCAAATTTTCGATATAAGGATTTCTTGAAAAAACTGGTTCCAAAATTAATTTTTTTTTCACTGAAATTGTTATAACTTTGTCAAATCTTATCCAAATGCCTATACCTTGGTATCAAAAGATAGATGTAATAGTAGGCTACAAGTTCATATAGCTCTATAGATAAAAGGGGTGCCTAGAGGGCCAGAGGGGGTAACGGAACACCATCGAAACCTTAAAAAAAATGCAAGTTTATCAAACGAAAGAGTATTTTGCTGATAAAATTTGTTATCTTTATACACAAAAAATTGTTCTAATTTGCTTCCATTACTTTTCCAAATATTATTGGTCTATTTTAGATTAAAAGGTGGATGTATTTGTTACGTTTTAACACCCTTGTAGTGAAATGTTACCATCTTATAAAATTTGAGCCTAAAAAACACTGATTATATTTTGTGTTAAAGACTTTTAACACAAAATATAATCAGTGAATTATATTTTGTTACTTAACAGAATAAACAATTAGTGCATAAATTGACATTAGGGGCGGAACGATGCCAAGCTTAACGCTCCTCCCCCCCCCCTTCCTCTCAGTCTTCTCCAACCTAAAAAAAAAATTTTAAAAGATAAAAGATATTAAAAAAATGGTTTTAAACTGAGTTTATTTAAAAAGAGAAATTAGTATTTAAGACTATTTTACTATGTTAGTGAGGGGAGGGGTGTGTGCCACGCCCAACGCCCCCCCCCCACCTCTTCTTATTTAAACTTTAAAATAATGTCAATAAAAATTTCAAAAATGTCTTTAAATTGTGTAAAAAGCGAGACATAACTTTAATAATCTTACCACATTACAAGATGCAGGTTGGAGTATCCACCCTAAAAATTAACCACAGTTTTAAAACTTATATTTTAAAAAGTTTTAAAATACAAATTATAGAATTTATGTCTTGGCTTTTATTAAATGATATTATTTAAAATGAAACTAAATAAATCATTTTTAACAATAGACACCACGAGAAGGTAAGCCGTCTATCAAAAAAATTTTGCAAGCTACACAACTTGCTGTACCATATTTACAAGCTTCACAACTTGCGGTACTCTTTTTGCAAGCTACACAACTTGCTGTACCATATTTACAAGCTACACAACTTGCGGTACTCTTTTTGCAAGCTACACAACTTGCTGTACCATATTTGCGAGCTACACAACTTGCGGTACTCCTTTTGCAAGCTACATAACTTGCTGTACCATATTTGCAAGCTACACAACTTTATGTACCATATTTGCAAGCTACACAACTTGCGGTACTCTTTTTGCAAGCTACACAACTTGCTGTACCATATTTGCAAGCTACACAACTTGCGATACTCTTTTTGCAAGCTACACAACTTGCTGTACCATATTTGCAAGCTACACAACTTGCTGTACCATATTTGCAAGCTACACAACTTGCGGTACTCCATATGCAAGCTACACTACTTGCTGTACCATATTTGCAAGCTACACAACTTGCGGTACTCTATTTGCAAGCTACACAACTTGCTGTACCAACTTGCGGTACTCCTTTTGCAAGCTACACAACTTGCAGTACTCCTTTTGTAAGCTACACAACTTGCTGTACCATATTTGCAAGCTAAACAACTTGCGGTACTCCTTTTGCAAGCTACACAACTTGCTGTACCATATTTGCAAGCTACACAACTTGCGGTACTTCTTTGTTAATCTCTAATTACATAAATATAATTATATATAATATAAATTATTTTCATATTTAATTTAAGAAAATATTAATTCTCCTGTTATAACATCAGCTGCAAGCTGTATTTTTTTCATCTTATATTCAACAGCTTCAAGATCAGTTTCATCTTTTTTCTAGTAAGAAATAGTGTATATTTTGTCTTGTTGGCTCTTGTTTACTTTTTCAACTCTACCATCATAAATGACATATTTCGAACAGTCAGCATCATACCACTCATGACCAAGTTTTCTGCCAACAATTCTTTCTGACAAAACATTATCTAAATCTTCTAGTTGTTTCGCAGACAAGTGTTTATATTTATGCATCATTTCACTGGTAGTTAATAAACACAGCTCACGCTCTAACTTTCTTTTTTGTTTTTCGTCCATTTTTTTGCGCTTGAACGCCTGTCTATCAGTAATCTCTGCTCGAATTTCATTATGTAGTAGTCGATTTTTGATTCTTTTTTTACGTGCCATTTAAATAGACCATTTAATCACCTTTTCCATAGAAAACTCCTCAAGATTCTCAAGATAATCTATAGTCCTAATCTTTTTGGATCGTAATTTGCTAGATATATAACAAATTGTTGCATTAGGGCAACGTCCTTTGGCATCACCAATCATACCAATTAATTCTTCACTATCTATATTGTGAAGCCTTGCACTTGCTGTCTCCTTTTTGAGTTCTGCTGAAATGGAAAGGGAGAAATATCTCTTATATTGACGAGTCAAGACTTCTTCAACTGCATTAAGACAAGCAGACGTCATTTTAACAAGTTGTTCATCAATGGGGCATAAAGTTGTAATAGATTGTAAAATATTTGGGACAAGGGTTTTTCCAAAAAAATCAATTTCTCTGCAAAATAGTGCAGCTGGATCAGACTTGCAATTAGTAACTTCTTTTAGAACATCTTTTACTACCTGGATACCAGTGACATGATCAAAACTTGCATCATCAGCTGATACATAAAACTTAGTCATCCATGGTCCACTGAGAAGTTTACTAAATAGTGCAAGCACTCCCATTTGTTTTATAGCAGTTGCATTACAAAAGGCTTCTCGCAGAATTGGTTGTAAACTGAAACATTTTACTGTTCCAGTGGTCAGATAAAGTAGAAAAGCAGTATAGTGTTTCATAAAAATAAAACAAGTATGAAAAAGAATGTGCAGACGATTTCCACGATACCGTGGAATAATACCTCGCGGTAGTTCATTATTGTCTAAAAAATTAACAAATCCCTGTGGGTCACCTTTGCCATCCTTAAACCTCATCTTGTTCATTGCTAGCACAATTTTGACTGCCATACAATCATATCCAAACAATTTGCAAGGTTCCAATTCTAGAGATTTCAAGGCTTCGCGACATGAAATGGCAATTGTGTCTAAAGGGTGCAAGTGACAATTAAGCTCATTCAAATTCTTCCCCCAGGTATTACAAAGTTTGGAAATAGTAAGATGGTTAACTGATACTCTGTCTGACATTGTGTTGGAAATATTTGAAATGATTGTACTACGGCATTTATTAAATGTAATCAAGTGAAAGTCTGAATAAATAAAAGCTAAATGATCTACTGCACCACATATGATTTTCATAATCAAGAGCTGTTCCACCTGGTAACTGGTCCAGAGCAATGACCTGGCAGCTCTTGTTAGATGTTAGATGAACAGTGTTGATATGAACACCTTCTTGTGTTGTTGCATCAAACCCAAGAGTAAGATAAGAATTACTTATAGCCCATTCTGCTGCTTGCAGTTCTGCTATACTGCCAAGCTCACAAGCCATTTGCATAATAGTACAACGATGAGGAATATCCATAAAGTTAACACCCAAATATTGGCCAATTTTAGAAATTAGGGTTCTGATGTTACCTGTTGGAACATTAACTAATAACATGCTATAAATTATCATCCTCATTTTTAAAGGGTAACTCTTATCGTCTTCTGACATATTAACATATGGAATTTTTCCCTCTTTTATTTGTAACATGTCATTTCCTAATTGAGCAATGAACACTTTATTTGCATCAACATCAGTTTTATGTCTTACTTTAATTTGCATTAATTTTTTTTTTTTCTTTTATTTTCAATGCCTTTGTTTTCGCTTTAAGATTGCGAATTAACTTGCTGTAATAATGTGTATTAATTTTTTTTTTTAACTCTCTAACTTCTGACCTCAAAGCTTTAATAATATCTTCTTTTCTTTTGATATATTTTTTTTAATATTGTTAGCTTATATGGCATGCTATTATATTTCAATTTAACTTTTGCTATTTTTTTCCTGTGTTCTTTGGTTGAGCTAACTAACTGTGAAGATAAATACGATAACCTGGTGATGAGTTTTGTTTTTTTAGGGGTTAGCTGTACTCTTGATGTATGCATTCTTGTATCATTTTCAATGGAATTTTCAGGTTCTCTAATAACTGAAGATAAAATAGAAATATGTTCATGGGATGACAGAACAGAAGACTTTTCAACTGTGACCAATGAACTAGGCTGTTCAAGATGCATTGCCTGTCTCATTGACACGCTTGGTGTGTGGTGTGTAAAGGGCTGATTACAAAATTCAATAAAACTTGTACAATCCCTTTTATAATTTCTAGTCAATTTTTTAGTGTTAATAACATTATAGAGTTGATGTTTAGTAGTGTTCAAACAAAATAACTCATCTACTTGTTTAAGAGTTTTATCATTTGACTCATTGTTGTTAGTAAATAATAAAATTAAATGTCCATTTTTACAGTGTGTGTGTGTGTAGTTTGTCATGCAAAGTGAAGTTTACAGCTAAATTCTTTTTCACTCCATCCTGTAACACACATCCACTCTTTTTTCGACCCATAATTCCTTTAAAATGTATATTGAGCGTTACTATATTATAATTTTAATTAAATTTCTTAAAAGGTAAATCAATAACATATAATAATTTGTTAACATTCCATAACATTATAATGCAACATGTAAACAAATGTATTAAATAAAATATAATTAAAAAATCTCGTTCATACCTCACAAAACAAGTATTGGTTGCAAGGAAGAAGTATTTCAATATTAACAATGCTAATATAATTTTTAGGAACTGTAAACATAAGCCAAACAAGTTTTGGATTAATGAATGTCAAAGAAACAGTTTCAGTAAACTAAAATATAAATAGTAAAAATGTATAAAACTCTTAACATTTATAAACTTTTGAAAGTTACACATATATTTATTATATTTATTATGGGCTACAAAATCCTTCAAAAATTCTTTTAGTAGATAAAATATAAATAGTACAAATGCAAAAGACTCTTAACATTTATCAACTATTGAAAGTTACACATATATTTATTATATTTATTATGGGCTAGGAAATCCTTCAAAAATTCTTTTAGTACATAAAATATGAAAACTATTTATAGTTACAACTTTAATAATTTTTATACAACATTTTTTAAAGACATTGAAAAAAAATATTTTCTTACAAACTAGTTTATTTGTCAGTGTTTCGATTTTAAATTATTTTGGAAAAAAAATTAAACTTTAATAATTGTAAAAATTAAGACAGCATGGAAAACAAACTTGATAATGTTAAATATATATTTTTAAAACAAAAAACTTCTTCTTCAACTGCTACCATTCTTTCTTTGCCTACGCCCTCCTCCGTGGTGATATCCCCTTCTGCACCATATGTAAGATCAATCTTTTTTTACTGTATCCGCAAACATAACTCCACTTTTTTTTGAACCTATATATATATATATATATATATATATATATATATATATATATATATATATATATATATTTACACAAAGAGTTAATATACCATATTTTTAATTTAATTTTTTGAAAAGTAAACAAACAATATATAAAAATTTGTTAATAATTAATAGCATTATAATACAACATGTAAAAAAAAATCTCATACATACCTTCTGCAAACAAGTAATGGTTACGTAATTATAATATTTAGGAACTGTAAACATAAGTTAACCTGGTTTACAATCAAACAATTAAACTGGTTTAAAACCAATTAATATTCTTAACTTAAAAAAAAAGTATATAAACCAAACAAAATAAAAAACAGTAATTAGGTATGGAAAAGATATTAAACATTTATCAACTCAATAAAACATAACATATAAATTTGAAACTGCATTTAATATAGGCTATGAGAAAACCTCAAAATTTCAAAACCTCAAAAAATCCTAAAACTTTTAATTACATTGAAAACATACAAAACAGGTCCCTTGCAAACTACTACATCTGTCAATGCTTTGCTTTTAAACCATTTTGTGAAAGATTTAAATTAAATAAATCAAATGTTAATAATTGCAAAAATTCGGACAAAATGGAAAACAAACTTGATAATGTTATATATTTATTTTAAAAAAAATAAAGGAGTGGTGGCGCCTAGTAATACTAGATGCCACCATTCACAACAAGGACGCCACCATTCCGTCTTCGCCCACGACCTCCTCCACGATTTCCTCTTCTGCTGGAGCTTCCAGCACCTCTGTTAGGAGGATGATAGGCCCAGCTGAATGACTCACCATCATTCTCTCCTAACCGGATCCACCGCAAAAATGATCGATTGCTCATCGGTCCAGGGTGCTGGTCCCTATATGTTCTATAGGCACCATAGGTAAGCTCTAAAAGACAATAAATTGTTACTACATTAGTATTAAATGGTAAAAAATAACAAATAATACAAACCAAATATTTGATTGGCTGCATTAATAAAATTAACAAATAATAAGTTAATGATAGCTTAAAAAATGTTAATTAAAGTAAAAAATCAAATACTGCTCTGGGTTTTTACTTCTACTGCACTTTGAAGGATAACATAATATAAATGTACTAATTTGTGAATATAAATAAAAATATAATTAATTAAATAATCATTCAGCAACATTTCTAAATCGTAAATTTACCAGCAGAAGGTTGTGTTGATTGTTGTAGAGGTTGTGGGACTAAAGGTAAAATTTTTTTAAAATAAAAATACAATTTACTTGCTATCGATAAGATATGCATGCACATATTAGAAAAAATACTTTTACACATGTAAATTATGCATACACATATTAGAAAATAATAGTTTATAAACGTACCACTTGTAGCAGCTGAAGATGTAACTAAAGGTTAACAAAGTTGAAATAAAAATAAATATTGTGATTGCTAAGAAATGCATAAACATATGAAAAAGGTAAAATTTTGTAAACATACCAATTATTCCAGATGTAGATGGAACTAAGTTAAAAAAAA
>NC_061165.1:48166244-48186244 GCF_022113875.1 Hydra vulgaris
AAATCGGCACAAAACACATAGCATAATAAAGATATATAATTGAATATTGAGAGCAAAAGACTAAATACTAAAACAATAAATCTCGAAAATAAACTGAAAAAAAATAAAATCTTAAAAACAAATAAAAAACTTTTTTTAGCAAAATAATACAAACATTTGTTTAGACTAAATCTACTGTTAAAAGAAACTAATGAATATTGAATGTTTAAAGTAACTAACTGATATTGTTAGCTGTTGCCGTAGGACTGCTTTTGGCAGCTAAAATAATAACAAATGTTTTTGATTATTTACGTTACATTTATTATACATAAAAGTTGAATAAGGTTGCTAACATATATTAGTTATATATGATCATATTTTATTTATATTATTTGTTACAGTTGAAATATTAACAGTTGATCATTAAAAAAAAAGTCTTTTTTTTACCTTGACTTTTTTAGAAAAAGATGCATGATTATCATGCATCTTTTTTTTAAAAAACATCAAGGTAAAAACGAGACTTTTTTCTCCAATAACAATTGCAATATACTACTACTTGTTGTATCATGATGATACAATAAGTAGTAGTATATTGCAATTATTATTGATGAGACTTACACTGTAAGATCAAATATGTTATAATTTTACTAATATGTCAGTTACATTTTAAAAAAATTCAACTTTAAAGTAAGGAAACATTAAATTCATTTAAATTAAATTATTTGCCTTCAAAGTAAAGGCAACAATTTTAAAAAAATTATTTGCCTTCAATGTGAAGTTATTAAAGTTTAATAACTTTACATTGAAGTTTAATGTAAAATTATTAAATTTTAATAACTTTACATTGAAGGCAAATAGTTTTTTTAAAATTTTAATAAATAGGAAACAATATTGTAAATCTTTACCAATATCTTTACTTTCCATTTTCTTTAATCTAAAAAAAAACTGAAAATTGTATTTAATCAAAATCAAATATAAACAATATTTATTTAACCCCTCTGTCTCCACTTCACCAAAATGAAAATTAGGTATCAAAAGTGCGACAAAAAATAGACACCCTGCTACAACTTTTTTTTCAATAAAATTTTCCAGCTGCATAGATGAATGAAAAACATAAAGAAAAGAATAGTATAGAAAAAAAAATGAGCATATAAATTTCGATATAAATTTCATGCCCAACTTCGATATAAATTTCATGCCCAAAGTACACAAAGTTTTAGACATTTAAATTTGTAAAAAAAGCCATCCAGTAAAATAATAAAACTCACAGTAACAAAGTTTAACTATTCTAGTTTCTAAAAATAATCAATATTGATATCAAATTCTAAAAAGTTTTCTAACTAAACACGTCTTCCCAACGCTAGTTAAAAAAAAAATCTAAAAAGCGTGGTACAGTTTTTTAGCACAAAATTCGTTTCCGTAAAACGGATATTTCCACGTACATGCTAAAACATCAGATATAGATATCATTGAAAAACAGTAAAAAGGTTAAATGAATCTCTAACATGTTTTATAATGTTTTAAGATTTTTTTGAAATAAAAAAACTTATATAAACTTAAAGTCATACTTTAAAACAAAGAGTCATCTTTTAAAGATGATTTAAGCTCTGAGCTGCTTAATATAACAGGAGCAAACTCTTCTTCTGAACTGTCAAAATTACTGCTCTGAACTACAAATTCAGAGCATACCCTAATCATGTCACAATCCTTGTTCATAGCTTTCTACAATGTAAATAATTATCTTTATATATGACAATATTTAAGTTATAATGCATTTAAAATTGATTATATAAAGAGTTTCATTACATACTTGTTTCTTTAATTAAGATAATTTCAAAACTCTTCCACAAAACTCCTGATATCAATGACATTTTACTCATATTTTCTAGTGCATGATACTCGTTTTCAGATGGGTATTTACAGAATAATTTGTCTTTTTCGTAATACAATCATAAAATAGGAATGACATCAATACATTCCTTTCCATGCTTTTTTTCCTTGTTTTTTCAAGGAGCTAAACTACAATATGAGTAGTAATTTAATTTGGTATTCGATGTCAAATAGTGAATCAAAGTAATTTAATTCTTTATTACTTGGTAAAGTATTTGAAAATTTAATATGCTGTCTTCATTAATATGAATTAATTTCATTAATATGAATCATCTGGAAAGATGATTTAAATCATTTTTCCAGATGATTCATATCAAATAATGAAGAATTAAATTACTTTGAATAATGATTATTATGAACCAAATACTGAAGAATTTAATTACTTTGAATAATGATTATTTCAAATTAAAATAAACATTCTTCATTTATTAAATCTGAAAAAAATATTCTAAAGGTAAAATGTTTCAAAGCATATATTTATAACGCTATTCAAATAAAGATATATTTCTAACGCTATTCATAATATAGATACTCAAGTAACAGACTTTTATTATATGTTACATTAATTAATCTAGTATTCTAAAATAATAATTGATAATTCAACAATAATAATTGTAGAATGTAATCTAAAGTCAACAAATGTATTTTAAATGTGTTTTTCATGAATCATGAAGGTAAGTTAAGGCAAATGTATTACTGTTGTTTTCAAACAACAGTAATACATTTGCCTTAACTTACCTTCATGAAAAACAAAATTGAGATCCATAAACATATAACCTTGTAAAAAGAATTTATGTTGCTCTTTGGATTCTTGTCATTCTTGTCAAATATGGCCAGAAAACATTTTTACAATGTTATCTGGTTTTTTAATGGTAAGTGTAACTCCTTGAAATATTGTATCTTCTAAATCAACATTATCTTCAAGCATAGCATTCGAGTTCATTATAAGAACTTTCTTTTTAATTGTATTTTTAAATTTTTGACAGGCTTTTTTGTTCAGATGTTCTTTTAGCCAACTAACCAAAAGTGTTATTTCTTCCTCGAATTAGTCCAATTAGTTTAACTTTACCAAGATGGTTTTCAAAAGGTAATGCAGATATTGTAGACAAAGTGTGCTCAACATCATCAACTAAGTGGATTAAATTATGTAATTTAATTACCTGTGAACCAGTGCCATAAAATAAAAAATCTTTTCAGTTTACATTATGACATTATCATTTCAGTTTACATTATTAAATAAATATAGTTACTCAAATAAATTAAAGGAATATAAATAGGTTACAAAAAAACGCAAACTTTGTGACATTAATATGACGTTATATAAATACATATATTAAGAACTAATCAAATTCAAAAAAAAAGATATTATTGTAAAACTTTTAAAAATTTACAAATAAATATAAATAACCACAAAAAAAATTGTTTTTTAAAAGTTATATTTAGAAGTTTAATTTATATTTAGAATTATATTTGGAAGTTTACGACTACGTGGTAAATTTAAATATTATTAAATCTCGCAAACTTCTGCAGTATTGATGAAGTCTTCTTCGTTCGCCTTGATTTGCTCCCTTTTCAGGATTGATGCCGAAAAAAGCACTAAAACGGTCAATAATATATGTATAAGCAATTGACGTTTGAAAACATTCTCATCAATGAATAAAAAATAAAAATTAAAATCAAATGCAATATAAACTTTAGAAAAATTAAATTAATTTAATTCAACATAACATAATCATAATATACAGTTGACAAAATTCTATATTGACGAAGCTTCTTTTGAATATAGTATATTGAAAATATAAAAACTCGAAAACAAACAACAAAATGACTTGACAAAATTGGTCATTCCATCAACCACAACAATACAATCAATTACCATTTGCTGTAAATAGCAAATTTCCTAAAAAAAGAATGCAAGTTGACCTAAAAAAATCCACTTAAGTATATATAAAGAAAAATGATAGAGTTCATCCTTTTTTTTTACAAAATATGTTTCAAGTTTTTGATTTTCAAAAACTTAAAACATATACGAACTTGTAATTCAGCATACCATAAACTTTTCATTATCTAATGCTTTTATCAAGAGTTCACCAGCATTCACTCCACACATCAAAACATCAAAGTGAGGTTGCAAACCATCAATCTAAAAACAAATAATCAATAGAAATACATAGATATACTATAACTAAATAAAATAAACTTCTTCAAAAATCAAATTGAATACTATAAAAATGTAATATCAATTTATTTATCATTATATAGGTCAATATATACTGATTAATAACATAAGTTGTTTTATTTTTGAATAAAAAGAACTTACTTTACTGTAAAGAAATTGGACAATTTTATCAACAAATCATTTAACAAGGTCTTTCCGATTATTTTAGTTCATTGTAAATAGTAATGGATTTCTTCAGGGCTGTTTGAAACACTGAGAACTGGTTCTCGGTTTAAGTAACCATAACTATCAGTTTTTTTTTATGACATCAACTAATAATTGGGATCCCTCTTGGGATTCCAAATTTAAAACACCCAGTAACAGTGGTACACGGTTTGGCTGCCACAGATAGTCATAATGGTTACCTAATTGTAACGTTAAACTGTCATGACCCTAACCAATTATTGTTGGACCATATTCATGTACAAACAATTTAAAATATTTGGCAACCATAGAAGATGCAATTACGTCTAAATATTTTTAAATAGCATAAATAAACAGCAAGAACATAATAAATATTATTCATAATAATGCTTATAGTTGAACAACGATGTGCTGTTGAAGGTCTTTTTCCAGCTGCAAATATATATTGTGCCTCTTTTTGGCTCAAGATACAACAAATCTTAAATACCAATCAGCAGTACTTACATGTTTAATCTTTATTGCTAGACAGAATTGAAACTATATATAAAATTGAGCAATTAAATATTTAAAGAACACTTTAAAATAAACATTTTATTACTTACCATGTTTTATTTACAACTTTTTTTAACAACTTATTCAAATTAGTTGAGTTATTTTTCACTTCAACTGTGGGCATCCTTTGCATGCTGGATTGTGTGGCCACAAAATCTACAGGATTTTGAGATTGTTCTGCAAAAAACGCTTTTAACATTATAAATAAGGTATATAAATGTCTATGATAATAAAAATGATATATGTATTATAAATCTTTATTAGCAGAGCTTTCCTATGCCCGATATTCAAAGAGTTTGCGCTATTCGATGGGTTTAAGCAGAACCTCAACTTTTACAAGGCAGAGATCTGTTTTATTTTCAACACCTATTTCCAATAAATTTTTGACAACCTGGTTCAAAACACATTTATCAATATTTGAAAGTGTTTTAAAATATTACTCTTAATAGCAAACATTATCTTAAAAAAAGAAATATATATAAATATCATTTGTATATAACTGATAGATATAGATAATATCTATATCACAGCTAGATAACCTAGGTGTGGTATAGATATTATCTATATCACAACTAGCTGTGATATATATATATATATATATATATATATATATATATATATATATATATATATATATATATTATCCATATTACAACTAGTTGTGATATAGATATTATCTATATCACTAGCTGAGATAATATTTATATCACAGCTAGCTGAACAGATATATCTCAGAAATATCTTAAATATAGCCTAAAGCTTCAGAATATATCTTCGAAGACATCAAACACGCGTTTTATATCTTCAATCTTATATCCTAATATTATAAATAAAGTGCGACAAGTAATTTCATTGAAAAATATGATACTATTTTATTAATAGCAGGATCCATTATTAAAACAATTACAAATATTTCAAACTGAAATTAAGAACTAAACATTTAAATATAAAACATGGCAACCCGTACTTACATAAAATCTCTCTAAAATTTTACGGTAGAATACCGTAAAGTAGTTAAACAACGCCGTTAATTAGTGTTCACGGCCAAGGTACAGTAATATTAACGGGTTAGGGTTGTACAATATTGTACAATAAAGCGTGCTCATGCGCAATATATGTGTATAAATCGAGTCAATAAACAAGAAGTAACTGCTGATTAACAAATTTTCTTATAAAATGTTAGCTTTAAAATGTTGTTATTGCATTATTTTATATAGCTTTGATTGCAAAATCCCGTAGCAACCTGGTAAATAAAGCGTTGCTATGGATAAAAAATTGTATCGAACAATTTAAAAGCAATTTTAGAGGTATATGCTAAGAAAATTTTTATAAAGCCAGAAAAGATTTCTATTCTGCAATAGTTATATTAGTTGAAAAATGTATTTTAAAAAAAATGAAGTTTTCAATTTTAATTACTATACTACCACTTAAAGTGTAACTATAAATTTGTATTCGTTTAGTATAACTCTGATTTACAAATTAAACGAAAAGTTTATTTAAAACAATAATTCTTTAAAATATTCATTTCAAAACCGCTCAAACATTTTTATTTTTATTTTTTTATAACAAAATTATAAACATTTACATTTTTTTATAAACTTTATAATATATATTGTATACTTATAAATAAGCAGGGTCGTACCGAACGACGAAGACTTGAGGGAGGGGGTTGCAAAGGAAAAAACTAACTTTACAGGCAAGGGTTTTTTCTTTTCATTCTTTTTAGAAGCCAAATTTCAGTTCTAAGCGACAGAGTCTCAAATTTTCTAATTTTCAAACAAAAATCGACAGAATTTTGTAAATCTAGGTGGTGGGGGGTGTCCACCCCTAAACACCCCGTCGGTACGGCCCTGTATATAAGTAATGGTTGTGCTTCAGTATGTTCATAATTACTAATAGATATAAAATATCAGTCATTTAAATTCAGTATCAATCTCAGGTCAACGTTGTCAATCTCAAGCTCTAGCTGAGCAATACTTGTGTTTGCATCACTGGGACAACAAATACCCTTAAAACCATTGTTTGTAACTTCATTGCTAAAAGCCTGCCAAAATATAAAATTGTTTTTGCCATTACTTAGGAAAATACTTCTTTCTGCTGGGCATGGGTTGAGATCTTTAGTGGATGACTGATAACCATCAAAAATGACCGTATCAAATTGCAAATGTTGAGAAAAATGAATGAATTTTTCCAATTGCAGCACCACAATAATGCGCCCTCATCAGCAATCTTAATTGATATAAGTTCTTTCAGGCCCGTACCAACCAAGTGGGCAGTAGGGGCATTTGTGTCCCCCCTCACCTACAATAATTTTTTAAATAAATAATTTTGAAAAAATTAACTGAAAAAGTAACTAAAAAGAAAAGGCCCTTAAAACTCTTTCGGGGCCCCTTAATCCAGCACTGCCCCCCTCATCACTATGATTTTTGTTCCTACGGGCCTGTTCTTTTACTGGTGATACATCATTGAGTATAAATATTTTTAATGTTAACTTCGGTGCTGATTTTATGACACCTCTTTTAAAAAAGTTGATTTCCGACGAAACATGAACAAAAAACCATAATTATATTTTTTTAAAGTCACTATCACTATTATTCAATTTGTTTGTAACAGCTAACTTTAAAAAATTACGAAAACAGATTCCAAATCTGGTAATTCTGATAAAAATAAATAATACGCATATTTATTATAATACAAGTAAATACTATACACATCAACATTTTAATGAAAAGAAACTCACCTCGTTAAACTAACAAAAAATCCCAATTCTGATAGCAGTATTTTCAGCCATTTTGATAAAAGACGGTTATCGACAGCAACACCTAGTCCAAACTAAAATGGCATGATATATCTTGGACGTATTCCAGAAAATAAAACTTGTGATATTGGAACATGTTTTATACATGCTTGAACATGTTCATTAATAAATGCATTTAATAATTGAGGTATATAGCTTATTTCAATGTTTAGGATGTCCCCTTTGGAAGGATATGTGTTGGAATTGTAGTCATTATTCTTTATGATATTTTTCAAAAGTTTTGAAGCTGTTTTAAACAAAACACGCTCTCTCTCCTTGTTTACATTTGTTGTTTTTTTAGGTACCATTTTTCACATAAAATATCTCAATACTGTCCAATTGAATCATACCTCTTTCTGCTGGGCACGGATTGATTTTAAATGTTTGTGATATCTTATTATATCGCTTTTGGGGAACTTTTTAGATCTTTAGTGGACGACTGATAACCATTTAAAATGGTTGTATCAAGTTGTCAGTGTTGAGAGAAATAAATGTATTTTTGAAAGTTTACTAAAGAACTTACTTTTTTCCAATTGCAGCACCACAATGATGCGCCACCTTCAGCAATCTTGATTTGTTACAGGTGGTAAGTGTTAGAGACATTTTTTACAAAAAATGTCTCTAAGACTGTCTAATTGAATTATTTTGTCTCTGCCTTTTTTCTTTGAAATGGCGTAAAGACTCAAAGTACATTTCCTTTAATTTGATTTTGGCCATTCTTATTGAATAAACGTCATCATTGATTGAATTATTTTTGAATGAAATTCTGACAACTTGTTCAGTTTTTTATGACGACAGTTTAAGTCTGAAGAAAGTTCTGAGAAAAGTGGAATTCTACAAGTTTGTTTATTCTGTATAGATTATTTTGTCAAAAGTTGTTCAATAACTTTTCTTGATCCAAATGAGTAATAATTTCAAACATTTCCTGTAAACATAAAATACATTTTCTGGAAATATTATTATTGGCTGGTGCAGTTTTTAGAATAGACCAGTTTAATTTAAAATTTACAATTTTTTTCTTTTAGTTGCCAAATATGTTTTGACTAAAAAAACCACAATTTTGCATTAATTAATAAAAATGAATTTCTTCAAGAAAAAAATGCTGAAAATTGTAGTTGTAAGCAAAATATTGACTGTCCTATTAATGGAAAATGCTTACCAAATAATATTGTTTACAAATGCATTGTTTCCTCACAAAATAACCCTCATAAACAATATATTGGCTTATATCCTATCCTAAAAACTGCGTCTGCCTGTTATGACATTTCTAAAAAGTGTATACTATGTTTACTAAAAAAATTCAAAATTACTAAAAACTGCGCCTGCCTAGAATAACATTTCTTAAAAGTGTATACTATGTTTACAAAAAAAATTCAAAACTACTACTCATTTTGATCAAGAAAATTTATTAAACAAATAATCTGAATTAGTTTCTAAATGCAGACACGAAAATAAGTACCTTTTAAAAATATTCTAAAACAAATGACATGTTAAATTATCCTAATTCTAAAGTATTCTTTTCATGATTAATTTTTTTATTTTAATGTGATTGATGCAACTTTGGTTGCAAAATAACTGCAGTTGTTACATTAACAAATACAACTTACTGTGAATTATTTTTTTCTATAGTTTGAATTTTCTGATGTTTAGACATTCTTCCTGATGAACCTACTGAAGGTGAAACAATTTGTAGAAGAATAAGATGAGTGTTTTTACTAACTTATTATTACTCTGTTCTTTAAGAACATTGAGCACTCTATTTGTAGAATACACTTACATAATTTATAAATTGGAAGCGCTGTATCTCCTTCAGGTACAAATACAACTTGGAAAATTTCATTGAGGCAATTGACAATTGTTTCTTTGTTATTTTAGCTTATAGCACCTGTATTCTCTTTCAACAATTGCGCATTGTGTTTCAACTTTGCGTGTCTTTTTGCATACATATAGTATCCCAGAGGTTCTGTCTTTATCTTGTCAACTATTGATTTTTGTACTTGCTCATTTCTTTACAGTTCTTTTTTCAATTGCTTACACATGCTGTTATATTTTCTATTAAGCTTTCATAACACTTTTTTGCTTATTTTCCTGCAAACTACTTTTCTCAGTCTATACGTTCTATTCATTCTTGTATAATCACTTTTCCTTTAGGTGTACAATTTGTTTGCATTATAATTTGTTGCTTATAATGGTGCTGTTTGTGATAACACTCCATCGAATGACTTTGTGTGCTTTATTGATTAATCCTAGTGGCGGTCCTATTTCTAAGTCTAACACTCTTTCACCATTGGCCGTAATTTCAAATTCTAGTATGTTTGTTTGCTTTCCATCCTCAATTTATAACGTTTAGAACATGCACTGATGGAGAAAGTATTAAAAATAAATTTTGTTTAAATTTATTTAGTAAATCACTAGACTTGCGTCTGAATTATCACCTCCCTCCTAGTAAACTATTAAAGTTGCATATGAATTATACTCTCCCCTAGTAAATCATGTGTGTTAGTAATCTAGTAGTAGTAACCCCTAGTAAATCATGTGTGTTAATAGTGATGAATGATAATGATAGAATTGATATAACCGCTATTATTATGTAACTGTATATTTTTTGTACTGTATTTGAAATTTCTAGAGCTTGTGGTATATAAGTTGTAGGATTATTTCTTTAATTTAGGCACATTGGAAAAAGATGTCTTACTTTAATTATAGAATATTTATCGTTTAAAATAATTTTAAATAAAAGATAAATATCAAATTTAAAGAGTAATATCATATTTTTTTTGTATATTTTTTCAAGTTTACACTTTAACTTTTTACAATATATGCTTTCAAGTTCTATTTTTGCCATTTCTATTCTTTTATTTTTATAAGCTGGTATTATTTATTTTCATTAAAAGGATAATATTTTATATGAATTTAAAAATGTCTTTGTTATATTCTTTTTCCTCCTATTTTTAGTTCGTTCTTGAGGTTCTGCCCTTCTTCATTATTTACATTTACTTTATCTACTTTTGAGATATGGTTTCCATGTATCAAATTTATTACAGGCCTCAACCGCTCAAATTATACAAATTAAGTTTAGGCTAAGAGAATCAGACAGTGCTGTATAAATTAATTGAAACTAAATAAAAATTAAACATTAAAAAGGATTATTTCCATTAAACCATCTAAAATAAGTTAAATGTAAAACACTAATATTTTTTTTAAAGCAAGTCAATTAATTTTAAGTATATACAGTGTTTGTACTGTAGCTCGAAACCCATGGAGAATCTGGAAAAGTCAGGAAATATATATTTTTTTCTGATATATTTTTTTCTGATTTAGAATTTACTCGTTTTCGATTAAGCTATTATGTTTTTGTTGCTGCTATCCTTTTATTTTTTCTGAACTTGCGTTTGTCTTAGTGTTCATTCTTAGTCAACTTTAATAATAAGAAACATCCTAACATGTATAATAGGGTGTGTCGATTTTTGACTTTTTTCGAGAAAAAAATTAGGGAGTTACTAAAAGTTGCAAAATTTGACGGAGAATCCAAATATGTTTTTAAAAATTGAATAAAAAATTTTTTGCTTAGGTGATTTAACTTTTTATATTTCAATAAAATTTTGACCTGGTTTCTCAAAAAAACCCGGTTTTTACTTGGAAATTAATAAGCTTTTTTTCTACTTTGTTTGATAAATATTAGTTGAAATATAAATGTTGATTAAAACTAATTTTAGATATTATAGTACTTTTTTTAAGAATTTGTATAAAATATAAATGAAATATTTCTTATTTCAAAATTAGACTTTGAAATTAATTTTTAATATGCATATTAATTTAAAACTGAAATTAGAATGAGATTAATTTATATATATTAAAATATTTTTCAATGTATTTTAAATACAGTTTGCCTTAACATCGCGTAATAATTTTATTGGTATTGATGCTAGAAATACAGCAAGATATTAAAAAAAAAAACCAATTATTTCAATAAATATTATAAATTTAATACAAAAACATTTGTGTCAAACTTTCAAGGTCTTGCTTACTATTATTTTTTGGCATTAACTTTCTACTCGCCTCTTGAGTTCGGACAAATCCTTCTCTCTTTTCATGAGTGTACACTCTACTTGAAGCTTCTGTAACTTGCTTTACGCAACGTTGACATGGCCAAATACATGACATGGCCAAATCGGCACCTGCATAGGATTTAATAAAAACACATTAATTTCAGAAATTGTTAGAGAGGTAGTTAAGACAAGACTGGTTCATAAACCGGTGACTCCCATGATATTAAATCTACCAATATTTCAGCATTAAAGTTCAGAACAGGCGTTTTTCTTGGTCTAGGAGAGGAATCACCTTTTTGTAGATCTTCATTTCCAGTACCTCTAATATCTTTTATCTTATTTATAGCTACACTTCTATCCTCTTCAGTATTAGAACACAACAATGTTTATAGTATACACTCACTGAAACAAAACCAAGCTGATCATTGAATAGAGGGTGATACTATTTTTATGACATCTTCTTTTTGAAATTTAAGTTGCTGCAGTTGGTAAAGTACATGTTTAGGACCTTCAATCCAAGAATGTTCAACTTTAATCTTAAACCAACAAGGAAAATAAACACCTACAATGTACTCGGTGATAGATCTTAAATTTTCTAAATCTTTACCTTGAATTCCATGTTTAGAGATCCATATTCTACATATTCTGTTAGCAGTAGTTAACCATCTTGAATGTGAAACAGGCCCAATTTGTAATAAATGAAATTTTGGTGGTAAAATACCATTTCTAATGGCACAAACAACTTTACAACCATAAAATTGATCTGCAGACAGGTCATTTATTATTTTATCATCGAGAGAAATAAGTGGATTGCCAATTTTAATAGTTTCAAATACTGGATTTATATCTAGATCTGTAGCATGATCAAGCATGGAACCAATAACACCAGACCATTTATTGTTTGATTTCGTTTGACCATCTAAATTGGTTATAAGGTGTCTCAGTGGTAACTCATTTGTATGGAGTTGACATATAAGCCAAACAAGTTTTTTTCCTAATTTTATTTCTATATGTTTGATGACTCCATCCTCCCAACCGGTGTACATTTGTAGAGTCTCCACCAACAGCCAGTAAAGACTTGTCAATACCTCTCTCAGTCAGCCATTCAACAATTTTATTTGCCATAATCTCTGCATGTTTAACACTTTTTGTTGCTTTCTCAGGAGTAAAGTGAAACAAATATTTTCCTCCAGGTTCCATACAAACAGAGTAATGTTCTTCTTTCACTGTTACTGGAAATTTTGCATTTGAGTCATCAAGTTCAATCATTTGCTTGGTTTGATCAATTCTCCCATCAAAAAATATGCATTTCACTTCTCCGCTTTTTGCTATTTTGTCAAAACCCTTACTAAGATCAGAGATAACTTTTTCTTGCGCTCTCGAAACTTTACTATGATCAATAATTAACTTTTTATCATCAGATGTTATTAATCCTGCATCAATTAGTGTTGCTGTAGCAATTGCAGCTGTAGCAATTGCAGCTGTAGCACGTGCAGATACCCCATATCTATGTGAACAAAATTTACACAAAAATAGAATTACTTTTGAATATATATATATATATATATATATATATATATATATATATATATATATATACATATATATATATATATATATATATATATATATATATATATATATATATATATATATATATATATATATATATGTGTATATATATATATATATATATATATATATATATAATATATATATATATATATATATATATATACCTTTATAAGGATAAATACATTACTAAAAAACAAATTTATTTAAAAAGAACTACACCTTACGCTATTCATAGCTATGTGTGAAATTTCTAAGGTATTGTAACATCTTTTTTTTCCTAATAATTTCTCTAGTACTAAAGGTAATTCTACATTAGTAATATCATCAATGTTATCATTTAGTTCTATTTCATTACTAAAATCACTTTCTTTTTGAAAGTTTATCTGATCTGACTCAATTTTTTGTTTTTTAGTTAAAATAACATTGCTGTCTTTATTCTCAAAATATTTTTCTCGATCTTTTCTAAGAATTCTTTTGAACTGTTTCCTGGTTTCAATACTATCAGGTAATCCAATTTGAAACTTGCTAACAGTTCCAGTTTTAATTCTTTGAAAATATATAAACTTAACGTCAATAGATGGTATTTTGTATTCTTTGATACATTTGCATTTACAATGAACTTCTTTTTCACAATCATCAGAACAAATAAAATCATCACATTTTACAATTGGACATTTGCATACTAGTATATCAAAAAGTTTATCAAGTTTTTCTTTAAATTTTATTATTTGTTTAGCTCCTTTTTTTCTTGGACAAGCTATTGCTGAAGCGTTGTTCCACAAAGTCACTATTTTATCAGTAATTAATTTAGGCGATGTAAATTCCAAATTTGCACTCGACCACTGGTGTAATAAAGCTGGAAGTATATCTTTGGCCATCTCTTTTACAGGATAATTTCTTTTTTTATGTCTTTGCAGCCCTCTCTTAATAAAATTGCATATCTTATAACATCTCTGTTGGTTGGTAATTCTGAAACTAGAAATTGTTTTCCTGTACCAAATGCAACACTAATTTCCGTACAAGTACTTAATCTGGTTTTGGGTGCCATTATTCCTCCAAGTTATAAAATATTTAAAGAGAATTTATTATTGCTTAGTAATGAAAAAAAAAAATTTTTAATATTTTTTAGAAAAAAAACAATTGATCAAATGTTCTTAAATTTATATTTAACAATATGCAGTTCGCAGTTGTTTACTAAATGCGGCAATGAAAAATTAATTTACTGACCATTATTAAGATTAAAAAATTACGTTTGAGTAAATTTTTTTTTTTAATAAAAAGTTATTATACGCATTTAATACAAAAAATTTTTAAATACATATTAAGTTAAATGATTTTTTTATAAACTTAATGTAAATTTGTTTTGTTGTTTAAAAGTCTGTTTTTTTTTACGTACAGTATTGTCCGGTAACGTCGTTGTTCCGTTTAAAAGGAAATTAAAACCGTTAATACTTTCATAAAAAGGCTAATCACCTAAGTAAATATTTTTATGATTTAAAAAATTTTAACAGATTTAGATTCTCCGTAAAAGTTCGCAACTTTTAATTATTCCCTAAATTTTATTAAACTTTTTTTTCAAAAAAAGTCTAAAATTGACACACCCTAATGTATAATATCCAACTTAACTTGAAGCTAAGTTTTACAAGTTTTTTAATTCAAAGCATGTACATTTAGGCACTTCCATTACAGTAGATAGTAATTTTAAACGTTTTATAAAAAACATTATTGATAAGGAATTTTATATAAATATTTTGCTAAGAACCCTGTATATATAAGCTAAATATAAAACGAACACCTGTACCACGCCATATAAGCGTATTTTAATATAAACATTTAAAAATAAACAAAAGCTAAAACGAATAATTTCAATAAACCGTATAAAATTAAAATAAATATAAACTGAAAACAAAACGAGTACCATCACTAAGAAACTAGAAATAAATTTAGTATAAATTAAATATTTAAAGTGTATCATTTTAAACTAAATAGTAAAAGCAAAATTACAAAAAAATGTATATACTAATTTGCATATAAACTGAATATAAAATTAGTATCTTAAATTGATCATATAAATTGAACTTGATAGAAACTAAATTTAAAACGAATTATTTTACTAATAACCGTATAAATTAAACTAAGTTTAAAGTTGCACTATATATTTGTATTTAAATACACAAAAGTTAGTCTTAAAATAAATATAAAACGAAAAGCTGCATTAAAGCATATTGACTAAGTAAAAAATAAGCATAGCACGAACAACTCTATCTAACGATGTCAATAGAACCATTTTGAACCAGATCATGAACCACATAGACCACAAAATCCATACCACCCCTCAGACATCCATGATAATGTATGTTTAATAGGCTATGATTCAAAAATCAAAGTATTTACGAATATACTTTTTCATACAAATACAGATATTAAATGACATGATAAACTTTAACATTTAGAACACTACAAGCACAAAGCACAATAATTTACACAAAATTACCCAACACTTACTTATATCTAACATAAACAACACTCACTTAACTCTAACTTAATCAATGAATAATATCCTCGTAAACACCACCTCTCAATACTGGACACCTATCCACATATTATAATTTATCTAGCACTCCCTTGCATTTATACAATACATTTCTTCCTTCTCTTAAAACTATTACGGCCTGATGGTTCCATATAAGTGGCGGAACTTTAATAGCTTCCACTGCGAAACAATTGCAGAATGAACTTGCTTTCTTGATGTTCGCGCCAGCCACATTCAATGTCTGATAATCTCATTGATTATAAAGTTCTTAGAAATCTTCCCTTTGTAAGATATTTTGATGAAATGTCACACTAAGAGCATGGGTGTGCACTAGAATGTTCTTGAAGACCACAAATGATATTTGACGGCTTCATATCACAGGAAAAGCAAAGGGGAGTTCTTCAAGGTTTAGCAGATCAAAAGTTTGCTTGACATTGCTAGAGTTTTCCTGGAGATCTGGAGAAATGACAATCAGTAAGTGACGCTTAACATCAGAATCTATTGCCAGAGATTGGGTGAGAAGTTGTTTTGATGGCAATGATTATGAAGCTAAATCTTTTTTTAAACTAAAAATATGCATTTTTTTTAATTTTATTTAGGTGCCCCAAGAAGACTTTTCGGTCTGATCACAGAGCACCGCAGATGAGCATTAAATTAGAAGTTCACGCCTCCTTTTTAAATGATGTTGCAAAACTTTCTTAGAGATAGGGTTTGAACTACGGATCCTTTGTTTCTGAGGCAATTGCGTTACGCCTGCGCCACGGCTGCTTGAGCTAATGCTCTATTCAACACCATTTATCAAATTTTATAAAGTGAATGAAAGTAAAAGTTATAAAAAAATGTTTTATTTCTCTAGAGTGATATATTGCAGTTTTTAATACGGTTTTACGCAAATTTGAAAATAGATTTTCTTCCACGAACGATTTAACCAAATTTTAGGACTTATATTCCAGTAACAACCAATGATAGTATAGTAATACCCTCAAAGTATTTTTCTGTATCATGACATTAAGTAATGTTTCATTTTTTACAACAGTGTGTTTTTTACAATGATTATTAAAGTAAATTTCAAATCATGAAAGTTTACTAAATTTGTATCATTTTTCAACAGTATACTAATTAAAAACTCATATGGAAAAGCAGAAAAACTCAAAGGAAAAGCAGAACCGCATAAAAAATAAGAAAAAAAATTAAACATTACAAAACATTTCTAAATTGAAATGCATTAAAAACCTTTTTGTTTAAAACATAAGTCTTCATAACAGTTTTCTTGCTGCTTTATATATTTTTTTGGGTCAATTCCCAAGGTAGCTTAAAGCCTTTTTGGAAGTGAACATGATAAAAAAAAAAGTTTCAAAAAATATTTGTAATTTATAAATTTGCGTATCCAAAGCAGAAATATACCCAAATAAAATCGAATATTCATTGCTTCAGTGGAAAGAATTTGTAAAAGCTTTTTTTGTTATAAGTGTTATTTAGGTGCCTCAAGAAGACCTAACGGTCTTGTCACAAAGCACCGCGGAAATGCATTTAACCATGAAGTTTACCCATCCTTCCTTACCGTGACGCGAAAATAAAACAGAGCTTGTTTCGAACCTTGATCTGCTGCTTTTAAAGCACGCGTTCTAACCACTGCACCACAACCGCACTAAATAATAAAATTATGCTGACGACGGAACCCTAGTTGCAATATTATAATTCGGTAAATCTCTATATGTTTCGGTTTAAGGTCTAAAATGCTAGCTTCTAAAAACTTCAACTATTTTCTGAATAAATAATTCTGAATAATTAGAAAAAACCTCTGCGACTAATTGGACATTACACAATTCACAAACAAATAACTTCAGTCAAAAGGAATAACTTCAGTTGATAGAAATTCTGAAAACACATGAAAATATGTATACAGAACCTTTGAATTTATAATTAGAACCCGAGCAGAGAGACCATTTATATACTCAGTGACAAAACTGGCTTCATTATATCCTTAACCCCTACAGTTTTTTACATCTTGATTCAAGTTGCTTACATAATTAACACAAATTAACTTATTGTTTTAAATAAAATAAGATAATTATTTTTGAAGAAAAAGTAAACTGACCTACTTTAAAGCAATAAAATGCTTAATTGTTTTTTTAAGTTAGACAGAGTACAAACTTCTGTTCATATATTTGTTCTAATTGTGCTATCGATAAAAGGATTTAAAAGATCTTAATTAGTAACCATTTTGCTATTGTTATTAATAAATTTATCCAATAGTTTCAAAAAACATTTATAAGATCACCAATTTTCAAAATCCTCAAACAAAATCGTTGGTTTTAATCTTTTTAGAACATCATTAATTAAGTTATTGGCTATGCTTTGACTTTTAAATTTAAAATCTCTATATCACGATTTAAAGGAAATACTTTGTTATATATTTTTAATCAAAACACTTCTGCAAATGCTGCAAAGTATAGTTTATACTACGATTTATTAAAAAGTTTTTTTTAAACGAATCAGATTGCTACTTTTAATAGCATAAACCAATTACTTTATCTGATTTTCTCATATCCTGCAAAGTACAACTTACTTTAGCAAGTTTTAATTAAATAATTTTCCCATATTCTGCAAAGTCTAGATTACATTAGCTATTTTATAAAACAATTTTTGCAATCTCTACAAAGCATAGTTTTCACTGTGAAATTTTTCTTTATTTTATTTTCTAACAAATTGTAACAAAAATATAAAGATCGGCATTTTGTGTTAAGCGGGTGTAAGATGTCATAGTGCAAATATTTATATTTATTTTTTTTATCCCGTCACTTGCAGCACTTGAGGGGGCTTAAATCTGACCCTGCTAATGATATATAATATGTCTTTATAAAATGCTTTTATAGGTTTCACTATTTTTTGGCTTAATTCTACAGTACTATTTATCTTTTTTTTTTTCAAATATTAACAAAGTTTTTTACTGAAAACGCGTTCTAGATACGTCATTCACTTTGTCTTAATCTTTAAATGCCCTTAAGTTCACCGGCTTGGTAGTTTTTATTAAATAAATCCCCAATTTGTTGGTCAAGGCTTGGATTTTGAACCATGTTAAAATTACCCATTAATTTTTTTTTTATTGTTCTTTTTTGTTATATGTGTTTGTAGTATTAATTATTCTAGTTTTAGTTTTTTTTACCGCAACAGCAAGAGTTCTTGCCATTTTTATCTTGTGTAATTTCCTCAAGTTTATTTTCTTTTGTAAAAAGAATGACCACGCCGCATCGGTTTGGCTTTCTTTTTTTTTTTTTTTTTTTTACGTCTGTGTCGTGATTTTCCAGGTTCGGAGATCTAGTTCAATGGCTTTGCGTTCATCAATTTTTATTTTGAATTGAACCATTTCGTCTTTTTTATTTTTCTGTAATAGCTTCGTGGTTGGAAAGTCGACAATATCATCGGATAAATCGGCTACATCAACAGCGATTAGTTGATATGACTATTCTAAAATTTTTAACGGTCACTTCCGTAGTTTCCATAAAAAATTTCATTTGTGCTAAAGTAGGTTCAGCTTTATTGATTTCGTTGTTTCACTATATTTCATTTTCCGGATTAAAATAAAGCACGCCGTCTCATCGCGCTTCGAGCACTGCTTATATATATATATATATATATATATATATATATATATATATATATATATATATATATATATATATATATATATATATATATTATATATATATATATATATATATATATATATATATATACAGTACTGGAAAAATTATTATGGATTTTTAAAATACATCGTTATTTCGGACTTAAGGCATTACTAAAACACAATTTGTTCATTAGTTCATAACCAAAAATGATTTATTTACACGTATTACACATTTTTATACATTTTAATACTTTGTTTGGCCACCTTTCGCAAGAATTAAAGCTTTTACACGATGTGGCATGCTCTCAATCAAACTTTTACACAAAAATTTAATTTTTGTAGAGTGAAACCACACGTGTATTAACCTTTCTATCAGTTGGCTTTTTGTTGTTATGGGTATTTGGTGGATTTCATTTTTTAGTATATCCCATAGATTCTCTATGGGATTCATGTCGGGCGAGTTTCCTGGCCAAGGAAGAACCTGGACAGCATTTTGTTGGAACCAAGTCATAACTTTTTTGGATTTGTGGCAAGGTGCAGAGTCTTGCTGGAAAATCCAGAAGTCTGACCCATACCATTCCCTAATTTGTGGCACTAGTCGAGATTCTAG
This sequence comes from Hydra vulgaris, assembly GCF_022113875.1. Classification (NCBI taxonomy): domain Eukaryota; kingdom Metazoa; phylum Cnidaria; class Hydrozoa; order Anthoathecata; family Hydridae; genus Hydra; species Hydra vulgaris. The sequence goes on from NC_061165.1 coordinate 48,186,220, forward strand.
CACCTTAATGTACTTGTCCTGGTTC